>ML681994.1:48252504-48698216 GCA_007922195.1 Podocnemis expansa | reverse complement strand
TGGGTGAACTTACAGAAAGGAATGAAACTAAATGCAAGGGGGTGTAAAACATAGGATCAGGTCATACACCCCCTTGCATTTAGTTTCATTCCTTTCTGTAAGTTCACCCATCTTCGAAGCATCTGAGGAAGTGGGATCTTCTCCCACGAAAGCTCATGCAAATAATAAATCTGTTAGTCTTCAAGTGCCACACAACTCCTTGTTGTTTTTTCACTGGACTAGACTAACACGGCTATCCCTTTTAAAATTGACTAGTATAGTGAGCCATTGAGAGATCCTGGGATGGAAAGTGCTGTAGAAATGCTGGATGTTAGTAAAGTAACATAAGGTTCTATACAGTTCTCTGTGTTTATTCTGCATCTTAGGTGGAATGTGTGTGTTGTGTCTACCTAGCCCACTGTTTCCCAACCACTGTGTCACAGCACACAGGTGTGTCACAAATTTTTTTGAAAAACTACTCAGAGCGCTCTGGATTGGCTCATTGGCTCATGAAAATATATGGCTTCATTCGGAAACTACATGGCAGTGTGCCTCGAATGAATTAAAGGTAGCAAGGAGTGCAATGGCAGAGAAAACGTTGGGAACCACTGACCTATGGGGCAGCAATGACTTGAAAGGGAAACAAGACGTTTCCTTACACATCAACCCTCCCCCCCCCACATGCTATAAGCTTATCCTGGGCTTCTAATCTTCTCCCAGCCCGGGAGCCCCCAATTCAGCTCCGCTCCCTGCTTCTGCTGCCCGCCAGCCCCGACCCCCGCTGCTCCCCGCTTCTTCTGCTCCTTGCCAGCCCCTAACCCAGCGCCTCCGCTCCCCGCTTCTGCTCCCCGCCAGCCCCGGCTCTTCTGCTCCCCCGCCAGCCCCAACCCCAGCTTCTCCGGTCCCAGCTTCTGCTCCCCGCCAGCCCCGGCTCCTCTGCTCCCGGCTTCTGCTGACCGCGTCTCCCCGCCAGCCGCGACCCCTGCCGCTCCCCGCTTCTTCTGCTCCCCGCCAGCCCCGGCCCCAGTGCCTCTGCTCCCTGCTTCTGCTCCCCGCCAGCCCCAACCTCGGCTCCTCTCCTCCCAGCTTCTGCTGCCCGCTCCTCCCCGCCAGCCCCGGCCCTGGCTCCTCTGCTCCCCGCCAGCCATGACCCCCACCACTCCCTGCTTCTGCTCTCCACCAGCCCCGACCCCAGCTCTGCGCTGGGGTCAGTGCTTGCTGCGCCAGTGAGCGGAGGCAGCTGCGCCACCGCTCACTGGCGCAGTTTACAGGGAACATTGCTGCCAACCAGTAATTCAGGAAGGGAAGCAGGTAGCCATGAGCTTGCTACAGTCAATGGTAGATGGTACCTCATAGGATTCAGTGGCCATTTTGTTGTTATCAGGAGGCAGGAGTCATGGCTCCATTCCTCTAGTTTTCCCTGAGAGACACAAAATACCATCAAAGACCCTATGTTCAATGAATGATGTCTTTTCACCCAGAAAATAGACAACTCCCTCCACACCTTCAAAGATTTGAGAGAGGAACTACATTCCCTGTGTAATTACACAATGGCACCAAAATATTAATTTCCCTACCCACAGTCTGCATAGCATTATAGAAGCCTCCCAGTTTTTCTATTAATGGACCTACGAACCAGCAGGAAAGAGTCAGAAGACTCATCCTCCAAGACAGCCTTTGCAGTCTTCATCTTTCTGGAGGTAGCTTCCACAGGAAAGGTGTTTCTAAGGAACCCTAGAAGGCCTTCAACCAACTTGCCTGCTTCCTTTCAACCATCCCACCCTCTTCAGGGGCCTCCAGCACTCTCTACCAGCCTGGAAGTCAGTAACAAACAAGTGGGTTCTAACTGTCATTCTCTGTGGCTCTGTGAAAGAGTTGATTATGCTGCCTCAGGTAGAACTCCCTCCCTGAATCCACTTCTCAGGGGTCACCCTCATGCTAGTATCCTTACCCTGAAGGTGGGGTCCTTAGTACAAAAATGGATGATAGAACAGATTCCTCCAGACTATCAAGACGTGAGGTTCTATTCAACTTACTTCCCAACTTACTATCTGAAAAAGGGCAGGTGGAGACCAGTCCTGGGTCTTTGTCCTCTTAATCTCTTCATTGGGAAGCCCAAGTTTCATATAGTCGCCTTAGCACCCATCGTCCCATCATTAGATGAAGGCATGTTATTTAAGTCCTGCAATATGCAGGACACTTATTGTTACATAGACTTGTCCAGGCCACAGATGGTTCCCGAGGTTTATGGTAGGCCCTTAGCACTTTTGTCTGGACTCACTACTGCCTCCAGGATCTTCAGCAAATTTGTGGTTGTGGATTTTTGAGGGTTTTTTTGGTTTTTTGGTCATGACAGTCTACTTCACTGTGGGGTCACTATATTCCCCCACCTCAACAACCAGCTACTAGGAGTGCAGTCCAGAGGTGAGGCCTGAATTTCAACCTCCATGTTTCTCAGACTCCTTTCTTTCCTGAGTCAGCATCAGTGTTGAAACATCAACTTTTAACACCCCCTCCCAACATTCTTAGGCTTCAAAGGGACCTCATTTAATATAATCACTGCACGAGCACGTCTATCGAGGGACAGATTTTAGTTGCTGCAGGAACTCATAGCCCAAATAGTCAACAGCCCTTCTGTACCAGCCCAAGACTTTTGTCTATCTCTCCTTGGCCACATGGCCTTGTGCCACAGACATCATCACCTTTGCTTACCTCCACTTCTGCTGCCTCTAGATTGGTGCCAGAAAGTTTAATCACCCACATTACCATTGCAGAGTCATAATTCTGACAGTTATTCCTACAATACTGTCTTCCTTCCAGTGATGGGCACAACTGCAGCAGGGTTGCGCAGGGGTCCCCTTTTTCCCCATTTTCCTTGGACAAGACAATCGTCACTGAAATTTCCTTCATAAGGTGGAGAGTGCACATGGGAGATTACACAAGACAATGTGGACCCCATGGGAATCAGGTGCACATCAGCATTCTGGAACTCAGCGTTGTAAGAAAGGCATACCGAGTATTTCTCCCATCCCTTCATTCTCTTACCATATCAGCGAGCACTGCCACTCTTTACTGTGTCAACAAACAAGGGGGCAAGATGTTACTTGCGCTGTATGCTGAGGTGGTGAATCTGTAGAATTTGTGCATCGCTAGCAAGATCCTGTAATCCACAGCCTATCTTCCACGGACTCAATGTGATTGCAGACTCGTTCAGCAAATGATTCATGACAGATTACAAATGGGAACTCCATGACAACGTAGTAAATGACATCTTTAACAAATAGGGACTTCAACGAAGGACCTGTTTGCCTCCTCTGCCAACAATAAGTGCAGCACATACTTTTCCAGGGGAGGTATTGATTTCCCCCACAAGGTAATGTGCTCATTCTCCACTGCTCAGATCAGTTCAACTATGCCTTCCTCCTTCTACCACTTCTGCCGCAAGCATTCCACAAGATCAGGTTTGAGAGAGCACTGGTAATCCTGAACACCCCACATTAGCCCAGACAGTTCTGGTTTCCCAACTTTACCTTATTACCAGTAACTACCCTCCTCATCTGTATGCAGGGCCGTCTCTAGGGTAGGGCAAGAGGGGCAGCTGCCCAGAGTCCCGTGCTTTGGGGGCTCCACGGGGCCATACCACTGCCCCCCGCCTATGCCAGGGGCTGGATGAGCCTGCCAAAAGTGGCAGCTTGGTTCACAGGGCCAGCTCTACTGTGAGGCCAGAGAGTGGCTTGGGGGAAAGTTGCTTAAGGCAGTAGATCAGGATTGCAACAAAGGTGGGTCATTAGGACTAACAATGAGATGCTAATTGTTGTTCAAACAGTCTCTGTGCCTCCTCTCTGAGTCAGTATCTCTTTGGGCTTCTCTCATTCATATGAAAAGGACTGAGGTCACTAGCAAGCAACCTTGATGGTTTTTATCAATAGACCCCATGAAGAAAAGAGAAAACTGTGAATACCCCCATATTCCACGATATCTGGGATCTGGGGATTGCAGTTATTTTTGCAAATTAGGACTTGCCTCTGTTTTTCAGTGGGTTGAGAATTCTCTTGCTTGCAACAAAAATTATAACTTGTAGATTTTAATAAAAACCTCCAGAGATTTTTTTTTTTGCCAGATAATTAAAAAGAGAAGAGAAAAGCAAACTTCTAGTAGGAGCTTGTGTTACAAAGTATGGTATTTTTTCTACAATTAGAAAGCCTAAGTAACAGAATAAAGTCCAACTCAGGGATGGATCTGCTGGAAGGAGAAGTTATAACAAGGTCTTAATCTGAAGGGGGGAGTGGATGTCCCCACTGTGTTGCTGCTTTATGCACAGTTCCAGGTGTCACCAGACCAAGCAGTGAGGGCTAGCACCCCTTAAGTCACAATATTGTGGACAATTGTGTGTTCATGGAAACTCATGCAGACTCAGGGAGCAGATGAAGTGCAGAGGTGAAAGTGGAACCCAGAGGGGCACTTCAGTTCCTGGGATTTGTCAGTGGAGAAGGGAGCAGGACCTAGAGGGACTTGGACAGGCTCAGCAGCAGACAGGATCTTGCAGGACCTTTCTTTCCAGCCTGGCACTGGCTCTCTTCTCCTTTCCCTGTCTCAGCACTTCCATCTCATTTTTCCACCCAGCTGCATGCCTCCCCCCCGCCTCCCCCCCATCCCCCAGCCATTTGCAAGGAGCTCCCATACATAACTCTCCAGGCTACTACATGCAGTTTTAGAGACCTGACATACTTCCTGATTTGAGACAGGAGTATGGCACGTGGGATCACCCTCTGCATATTCCATGTAGGTGATCTCAAATTAGATGTATAGATTTCAGAGATGCAATAGAAGCCTCAAGAGAAAGGATGAAAGCCATGAGGGATTGCGGGGGCCCCCCCGCCCGCCATGGTCACTTCAATTTTCTGGTGGTGGCTGCTTTTTTTCAGTGGAGGGTTGTCACACAGCAGAGGGGTCCAGAGCTAGGTCCCAAGGAAAAAAGTTGGACACATGCTGGCTTAAGGGCGGCTGAGAAACCAGAACTTGCACTCCTGTTCCACCACTTTTGGCTGGCTCACCTGGTCCCTGGCATGGGACAGCCGGTGCTGGGGCCTGCCCCTTCCCTGGGCCAGCTTGCCCTACCCCCGCAGTGCCTGGGGGGAAGTGAGTGGGGGCCCTGTAGAGAGCGATTTGCCCAGGGCCCCGCACCCCCCAGGGGCGGCCCTGTCTGTATGCGTAGACATTAAACAGCTAGTGTAAAAAAATAGAAGAATGAATGCTGGATATTAAAATGTTTGGGGCAAACTTACTTCAGAACACATGCTGAGAATCAGGAAAGAATGAGTTATATACAACATGAAGTAGTCTGAACCAAACAGAAAATGTTTGTGCAACTATAGGGAAAGAGAATTTGAAGTCTGTTTTATCTGATTATTGAACTAAATAACTGGCTGCATTTTATGTTGCTATGTTGTGAAAATGGAAGCAGACTTGTAGATCAAATCCTGTTTACAGTAAATGAAAACACATCAGCTGGATAATGCCACTTTATACACTTTGATAAGTATCATTTTCACATGCAATATGGAAAAGAATGAGGGCCACACAGTACAATTTTAACACAATGCACATTTTATAAAGCTGTAAAATAGCATTGTGAGCTGTATTTTAAAAAGCATGATAAATTGTATTGCATTTAGCACTGTTAACAAAAAAAACCCTTTATGAAATAATATGCTACATATTTAGTATCTTTGTTCCTCTCCCCCTACGAAATGATCAGTTTCAGATCTTTCTCTGTCACTTTAAAATATACAAAAGGGAGTGCCTTCTCATATCAGTGGAGAAATTTAACTACAAAATTCTTTTGGCCCTGGAATTAACTTGGCTCACATTCTGTAAGCTGCTTTAGGTTATAAATCTTGCAGCGTATAAAAGAGAAGCTAGAAAATATCTGAAATGAATTGCAAACTATGGTTAAACAGAGAAACATAATACTGTGAATATTTTACTACATGAAATGCAGATATCCTGAATAATAGTACTGTAAAAGAGCTTGGAGACATTTGTTAGGTATTATTTACAAATGACTTGCTCAGATGTACTTGAGAAGAGATTGCATGATCAGCGTTATTATTTATACAGTCCACATGTCCTAAATTTTTACAACAGCTACAGAGGAAAATTGCACTTCTAAAACACACAAATAACATATTGGGAAGACACAGGGGGCCGTTTTCAATTACTATTGCATATTATTGCCATCTACTTTAAAATAAATTAAGTTTAATAATTTTATTTCATTTCCACAAAAATAAACATCTTTTGTTTGCATAGTGTGGTCAGAGCGACATCAGACGGGTTGTAACAAACAAATCTATTTTAACAGACTTTAAGGTACAACAAAAAGCCTAAAGTGTGAAACCTTGTGGTTTACATAAATTGCCTCATTTTTCATGTGACCAGCCTGATATTGCATAAAAATTGGAGATTAATCTTAAAGTTTTTAAATATATTTCATTGTATACAGTTTCTGTCCTCTCACTTGACACTCTGGCATCTGGAGTGAAGCGTTCTATTCCCTTTACAGGACACTGAACTGTATGTATTGAATTATTATATATAAATAAGAGTATTTATTGTAAAACCTTATCTGGATTATTAAATATTACCTTAGAACACTTTCAGCAGTTAAATTAAATTTAAAATAGAACAGATAAGGAAGATTCAACAAACCTCAAGATCATTAGATAGAAGACAATATGGAAATGCAAAACTTAATATTTTATTGAAAGTCCCCAGAAGGCAGCATGAAGTTTAATTAATGCATTTGGAAATGTGTTTATTTCTGAGTAAAATACCTTGCCAGATTCATTTCATGAAAACTGCCACAAGGAAGAATTTTCATCAGATATTACTTTACAGACACTGCAGAGAATAAAGAAGTACTGTACTCTGCTCTAAGTAATCATGTAAAGCTGTGAAAATATAAAGATTCTGACTCTTACCACAATTCTCTGTCCTATGCTACAAAAAATAGAGCAGGCATGTAATTTTTTTTTCAATAAAGCTGCGAGGCAATTTGCCAGAAGAACTAAAATAAATTTGGCCTTTTTGTTACAAAAGCTTTCAACTTAAAATTATCAATTAAAGTAGGACAACGTACAGAATTCAATCTTTCAACTAACTTGTCATGAAACATGTCAACCCCAATAAAAAAAAAAGTTCTGATAGTAACATAGTTTTAACAGTCACTTTTGAATATAATGAGGTCATTGCAAAGGCTTATGGGCACTTATCTTTAGATGTCAAGATGACTGGTAAATGATCTGCAACTGTGACTTTTTAAAAATTATAATACTATTTAGTTGTATTTACTACTTTTATTTGCCAATGAATGTTGTTGTTCAGCATAATTCTTGAATTCAGCATAATTCTTGAATTCCCAAATAAAGATCTAACAGGTAAGCAACTAATAAAAAGAAAACCTATGAGGGGAGGAAAACAAATTTGAGAAGGTTTAGTTCATAATTAGTGGCTAAGCGTTCTGCATTTGGGTATTTATTTGCTAAAAACTGAAAGCATTGCTGTCTAGCATCAGACCAACACAGATAAGCATCATTTTCAAGGTCTTTTCCAGCATTTATTGACCTCACACTTCATATGTGCATCCTACTGCAACAATTTGCCTTGCTTCCTAATTCTGAAAGAATTAGGAGTAACATAATGTCCATTTCAACTAATGCTGCATGAAAAATCCTTTTCTTCATTCTGCAAACCTCCCTTTCTAATCCATCTTCTAGCAGTAAATTTATGCTTGAAGTCTTTTTAAAAAAGATAAAATAAAAAAAAATGGCAATCACTTTACAATTAAAGACTAACTACATAATGCCAGTTTTTTTTATTTTAAACCTTTCTACACCTTTAATATCCTTTCACCTTATAATGACCAAATGTGGGATTTTGAAAAGCAGTAGATAGAGGGAGTTAGCTGCCCACCTTTCATTCACTTTCAGTGGGGATTAGGCCTCTAACTCCCTTATTTGCTTTTGAAAATCCTAAATACCTACTAGGTTGTCAGTGTATGCTGACAGCTAAACAGAGAAGAGAATCATAGATTTTTAAACAGCTTTACAAAGTTAAGGTATCACAGGTATGTACAATTGAAAAATACAAAGATGAGTCCAAGGAAAGCACAAAGAGAGATTTTAGGCTACTAATTATGGTTGTGTAGATCGAGAATTATTGAGTAATTAGATTTGTTCAGAATGATCTGGGGGAGTATACTAACGTGAACCCACATGCTTTTCCATTTATAGCTGTGTTTCCAGCAATGTTTTGCCTGCTATATAGTTGTAAATTAACAGAAATTTTGTGAGCAGTTTGAACCCACTAAGTAGATTGCAGTTTTGGACTGAATTTAGCTAACTAAATATTCACATCGCCTTTTTTATGTGTTCTGTCATTTTCATGGACAGTCAGTTACTCAAACTGCTCTGCTAATTACAATGAAAGGTGTTAGTTTGTTGTAGATAATAAATGGGTCATGGATTTTTTTTCACTTTGTCTCACACAGTGAAAACTGAGATGTATTTTTGTTTAATTTTAATACTTTGCTATAAAATTGAGACCTAAATACTTCTAGAACCCTTTACTTCATAGGAAAAAAGTGGGAAATCCACAGAGGGGGAAAATGCTACCAACATCATGCTTCTGTTTTGAAGCCATCTATAAAACCGTATACTCCTTTCTACTTGGGTCTGAGAAAGAAAAAGAGTAGAGCTGAAAAAAAAAACTGAAGTCACAATGAGAGCAGGGCAGGTAATGGATTCTTCAGTTCACTGTAAGTTTTGAAAAATAAATAAAATAGTTTCAGCTTGATCCAAAAACAGGTGATTTTTTTGGTGCATAGAAATGTGAAAAAAAAAATTAAGTTGAAACTAATCACAATGTTTTGATGTTACCAAAATGAAAAATTTCAGCACAAAATATTCTGATACTGTCAAAAGGAAATGTTTCATTTTGACCGGAAAATTTTCATTTTGTCAAAGTGCCTGAAAGTCTAAAGCAGGGAAGCAATATTGGTAGTGGTGATGGTGCCTCTCTTATTAGTTTCTTTTAAAAAAAGTGAGACAGCTTCAAAAGGAGAGATTGACAAAAGTCTGATCTCAGAATATCCCATAGCATGTTGGCTAGGGGAATGGGGGAATCCCAAGTTTAAATAACTACTCCACATCACGTAGATGGTGGAATTGAATCTGGGTCTCCCTACCTGGTTCTAAGAGTGTGCTGATCATTGGGCTAATGGTTATGGGGGAAGGACACCCTCTATGAATCCTTTGCTTGTTGTTGTGAAACTGTCTGTCTGTAAGTCAAAACAAAAACTTTTATTTTGACATTACCAAAGTATTTTGACTGTTTTGGTTCAGTCAGTCTTACTCTGTGAACTTGAACTGAATTCACAAAATTTGTAAACCTGAAACTGCATTTTGTGGTAGGTAAACTATTTATCCAAAAAATTTCATCCCACTCTAGCTTAAATGCTTTACCTCCTGCCCCTGTTGACCTAACTCTGTAAGCATCTCCAGTAAAATGTCACCTCTGCTGATGCTACTCTTCTGCTATACTGACTTAATGTGTACTCCGTGAGAGTCATAGAATCAACAGCAGTGCAGTTAGGTCATTGTATGTCAGTGCAGATACTATACTGTTTGCATTGACTGTTGCTGCCTTTCAGAAGCTGTCCTATAGTAGCCCACACTGATAGTTAAATTGGTGCAAGCGCTTGTGGTGAGGACACACACCACCAACACAGGCAGTGTAATGTGGACATATATAGTGATTTAACTTCCACAGTCACCATAATTTAGGGTGACAAAATTTTGTAGTATACACACACCCTTAGGCTCTACCTATAACATCTGGGTGAGTGAAGGCTATGGAGAGAGAGGGGAACATGCAGAAAAGAATTCAGGATTATTGCATGTGGGATCTGGCTACATGGGCAGTTTCTTGGTCACAGGAGCTTATTGGCCAGATTTTATAGAGTAGATTTAATATAGTGGATTAAAACTAAGGAGACAAACTGAAGGTCATAAACCCTTGCCTGTACAGAAAATAAATTGTCTTTCTTCCTATCTCTTTTTAGCAGTCTAGACATGACGTTTAGTAATTTGGAATGAACCATAATTTTTTTCAGTTGTACCTTATTGTTCATGGCTGATGTCTGTTTAAGAGATTTTAAATGGAAGATGTTTCACTATTTTTTTCCTTTTTTTTTTTTTTTTTTTGAGTGGAACATATCAGTGAAAATATTAGTATTACAGAAAACGTAAACCCTTAAAGCTATGTAAATAAACTGAGCTTATTTTTGGCAAGAGGTAATTTAAAAAAAATAAGTTCAGCAAGAAACTGAATTAGTAAAAAGCTTAAACACAATTTTTAATGACTACTAAATCACATGCAGCTGGGCATGTTGTAGATAATGAGATACATAGGCATGTGTGAGCTCTACATTTACTGAAAAAAAGCTTGTTATAGTAAAGTTTAATTAGCCCTGGTCTACACTACAGAGTTAGGTTGATATAATGCTGCTTATATTGATCTTATTATATCAGTGTGCACTCTGTAGCCTTGTTTCTGCTGACGTAAGTGCCCTATTATCCCAGTGTAACTCCACATCCATGAGAGACATAGGGCTCATGTGGGTAGGGTGCTGCAGTGTCTGAGTAGACCCTGCAGGTTACTTAGAGTGGCTGTTGACTGTCATTCTTGTCATTTTCATGAGTTCAAATGCTGGAGCCATGAAATTGGCAGGGAAGCCTGAGTAACAGTTCAAGCTGTCATTCCAGGAAAGTTGGGGGTTCCAGCAAGAGACCAGCTGCTCCCTGCTCCAAGCTGGGCTGCTGTCCAGACTCCTTGCTGCTCACTTCTTGCTGGGCTGCCCCCCTGGGTCCTGACTCCCTGTTTCCCACTGGTAGCCTAGCTGCACTGAGGCTCCCTGCTACCCATCACAAACATAGTTGAGACCCAGGTTCTCAGCAGCCCCTCGCCTCTGCCACCCCTGTCTGTTCTTAAATTGGTGAGGATGTGAACACAATAATTACTGTGGTGGCTATAAATCAACCCAGCAGAGGTCCGCTTAAGTGTAGGCATGCCCCAAGCCTTTGTAGTGAGCTACAATACTAAGAGGCTACCATATAAAGCACTTTGTTAAAGCGTTTTCAGTTAAAGTTCAAATTTACAACTACTTTCTACCTTCAGAGAGTAGAAGTAGAGCAAGAAAGTTGTCTAGAGTATCATAGGGTATCAGAAGTATGGAATTCATCAAATATGCTTCACTTCAACTAAGAATTGTTTAAGTGCTGTGGGCTTAATTCTCAGTGTACATCTAAACTTCAGTCAAAGTTGTGGTTGTAGCCCTGGTAGGCATGCCCATGCTATCTTTAATCTTAGGCATATAGCTAAAAATAACAGTGAAGATACAGTTGTGTGGTCTTGGGCACAGGCTAGCAACACAAGTTAAGATTTCCGGACAGCCACCAGCTGACTACTGTTTTTAGCTGTTAGCTAGATTCTGACTACAATAGTTATACCATCTATTGCCATGTTAGAAATAGCATCAAGAGATCTTGATTACATCTATGCTCTAAAGCCCGTATTTGTTGCCAGAGTGGTATAAAGGCACCGTAAGTTAAATAAGGATTATATTCCATATCATTTTTCTTCTTTTCATTGTCATTTTATCCATATTACATATGGATTTCTTTACCAACAAATGATATAAAATGCTTTAGATAAAGCTACTTGTTTGCTGGTTATCTTTTAAAAAGTCAGTGTCAAACAGGTTCAACATTCCTAATCTACCATACACTGTGTGGTTTCAAAATCTGTTTTACTATGCCATTATCCCCATACCCCCCCATCCTCCAAATTGAGGGAGAGATGACAAATGAAACTCAGTTTTCTATAATCCTTACATAAAATTTTGTAGACTATCAATACATGAAATGTTCAGGTACCAATTTTAGAACAAATGGCCATGTAAATCACTTCACATCTCAATCAATATTCAGGATCTATGCTACAAAAATGTACATAAATAATGAACTTCATCCATATGAGTGGTTTCAGTAACTACTGAATTCAGTAGGACTTCACATACAAATAAAGTCACCCATGTACATATTAGTAGAATTGATACAACATGCTAGATATTTGCATCTCTCAGATGTGTTCATGCTTCACACTCATTGCCTAGTAATATTATTTCAACCACTATAAAGTGGTACATACCTGAAAAATCATTGGAAACACATTTTTTTAACTAGTGGTTATACCTTGGACATTTTATTGTACTTGAATTTATAAATGTTTTCAGGAACACTAAGAATTCTTATTTCACATTGTGACATGCTGCACCCGACATACACCCTTGTAATGTGATCTCTTTGTCTTTCCTGTTTACCCTTACAGTGTAGCTGTGTATGGTCAAAGGCTAAGTATGTTGTGTAGGGCAGTGGTTGTCAAACTTTTTTCTTCAAGACCCATTTAAAAAAAAAATATTATGCCCACAACCCAGCAATTACATCTTTCAGCAATACATTCGAGTCTTTTGGTGGCGGCAGCAGGGGTTGCTGCAACCCAGTGCCTGAGGGTCCACAACCCAATGTTGGGTCCCAACTCTAAGTTTGAAAACCACTGGTGTTTTTGGAATGCTTATGGCATACTGAACATAAGCATTATGGTAGCATGTTTCCTGCCACCCCATATGTGTTTGCAGATATAAAACTCTGTTGCGTCATGACCCCAATTGAAATGCAGAGTTGCGTTTCCATGCCCGGCACAGAAATTCATACAAGAACAAAGCATGTTAAGCACCTTGTCTCAAGGGGGACAGATCATGCCCATTGCCAGACATGGATGATCACCTGACCCCAGGGTGTTGGGCAGGGGAGGTAGAGGTGAAAGAAAACTTGTTAAAGGAAAGAGATGCCTTTGTCTGAGGCTCTTCCCTGGATTCCGTCTTCTTACCAACATCAAACAGTGACTCCTACCTCAGGGCGGAGGAGTGGGTGTAGATCATCACAGCCAAATCTGTGTGGTTAGCTAAACATGACTGAAACAGTGATCTTAGTTTAGAATGTGACTTTTATTTGGTTTTGGTTTTCTCCTTCATTGATTAATCATTTGATTTTATATCAGTTTAACTTACATTAACTTAAAATCTTACTGTAGTCAATAAAATTGTTTGTTGTACCTAAAGCAGTGCATTGTTGAACGAGAGCATGTGTAAAGGACTCACTGGGAGCAAAAGCTGATTCATATCAATTTCTTTGTTAAATTGACAGACATGTCAGTGAGCTTGCAAAGCCCAGTGGTGGTACACTGAACCTTGCAAGATGGTAGTTCTCAGGGTTGTACTGGTATTGGGGTGTTTGCTAGGGGTCTATCTAATGAGTGGCTAGTCAGAACGCTGTTTCACTGGATGAGAAACAGATTGCACACAGGTGGTTGGGCATGAGCTGACCCAGGAAGTTCACATAGTAATGTGGGGTAAGTTGGGACCCTACGGTGAAGAATTAGGGTGGCACAGTGGCACACCAGTCCAAATTGAAGGAGGGGAATGTTACATATAGATATTAGATTCTATCTTTTTAAATGGCTTTTATTTGTCTGAAATACAGGTCTTTTCTTAGAAGAGAATTATATTTCAAATAGCACCTAACAACCCAGAACAGTTTTGCTTTTCCAGTTATTTGCTTTACACTGAGAGAACTTTCACATGAGTATATTAAAGTTTGAGTTGAATGTCTTCAAAATGAGTGGATGTTGAGGGATTACTGCCATGTAACATCATTCCCTGTTAGACAATCCTTTATATGGCTAAGAACATTTGTTTTGATGATTTAAGGCAGGGGTCTCAAACAAGCGGCCTGCAGGCCACATGTGGCCCCTAACGCCATTTTCTGTAGCCTGCAATGACATGATCATTACTGATATTTGCAGTATCGTTGTATGAAAAAATTTCAATGGTGCGGCCCTCTGGCTAATGTACTAGTCCTCACGCGGCCCTCATGGTGATTTGAGTTTGAGACCCCCGATTTGAGGTGTAAGCAGTCCAATGGCTACCATATAATTAGAATTGGATGTTTTCTGTGAAAGCATGAAATACTTTGAAATAATATTGTATGAAACTTTAACAACAAGAAAAGTTAGGAATAACTCTACTATACTGTAGAAGTGTAAATCATTATAGAATTTGGCAACCAAACTACCTTTCAGAAGACTTCTACAGAATATGAAGTATGGTATCAGTCCTTATGATATAATATTTTATGTTTATTTTAAGTATGTTGATTTTGGCAATCTTTTAGAACAAAACAATTCTTGGTCTCCTCATTTCAAGTTGACAGATGTTAATAATGCAGTCCAATTTGGTCTTTATTTCTTTTTCATTTTGAACTTTAGGTTCCTTGACTTTAAACACATCTCAATTTTCTCTTTATACATCTTCCATTCCTAGCCAATAGTGTTGCACTTTTCTACAATTTTGGAAAATCCTGGAAATCAGACCCAGGAATCATTAAAGCCACAGAAGAACAGAAGAAAAAGGTAAAAAAAAAAAATTGCAGACATTTTTAGGATGAAGGGGGAAAAAATGCTTTTTCAAGGATGAGTTAACACGTGTTTCTAAATCTTTAGAGTAACTTGGAGTTTAGCACAGGGAAATAAGTAAATTGCTGTGAAACAAAAGCATAGCAATATCTAAAGATGACTCTTGCATTAATCTTGCATATTCCCTTGTTTTTATTTGCAAGAAGTGTGCTGAGATCTAAATTTAACTTTTGTGATGTTTTAAATAACAAAATAAAATTGTAGTTTAAATTTAATAAACTAGTAGTGTTTAATTAAATCTTTGTTTAATTAAAAAAGTGATGAGATTGAAAGTGAACAGAAGATGGTCTCTCTGATCAGTGGAATAATCCAGAATTCATCATTCTAAATTAGGTACTTCAGGTTCCTTTAGGGAAGCATAAAGATCCATTCTCTGTTCTACATGGGTTCTTTTACCTCAGTCATATTAGCTGAAGGCGTTGTTGTAGCCGTGTTGGTCCCAGGATATTAAAAAGAGAAGTTGGATGAGGTACTATTGATGAGAGAGACAAAACTTACAAACAGATGCAGGAGCTCTTTTGGTTTGAGAGAGATACTGACAGCAGCTAAATACAATGTGGAACAGATTGTTTAGGTTAAATAGCTAGCATTTCAAGGGACCATTCAAGGTGAAGTGGCCAGTTAACACCAGTCCAGGGAAAAGGAGAGGAGGCAAAAAAACAGAGAGGGGGTGTCATCTACACGTGTCAAGATCCACACTTCTTGTACATTAAGGGTCGGCAACCCCCAGCACCTGTACCAAAAACAGTACAGGGGCTAAGCCTAAGCAGTGTGTGGCACCAATCAGGCTCCCCTGCTGGCTCTGCTCCCCCAGCGCTGCACGGCGGGATGGCAAGAGCTGCATGCTGCAGTTCCAGGCCCCCACTGGCCGTGCTTCCCTGCTGGGGAGTGTGGCCAGCAGGGAAAAAGAATCCGCAGTGTGTGGGGCTCCTGGCCCCTTCTGACCCTGCCCCTGCTAAGCAGGGCCAGAGGGGAGTAGGGCGGGTTGGCTACCCAGAGCTGGCTCTGACCACGGAACTAAAAGCTGGCGGGGGCAAGTGCCAACCACAGCCGGGACCTGAGGGCCACCTGCCAGTGGGGGTGAAAGCCAGCCACAGCCGGGACCCAGAGGCCTGGCCTCAGCCCCGGCATCTGCTGAGGTTGTGGTCGGAAGGGGTGGCATGAGGGCCGGGAAAGGTTGCTGACCCCTGCTATACATGCTAACCATGAAATGGTAACTCATACCTCACGATGAACTAAATGCATCAATAACAGTGATAGATGTGGTACTAGAAAATCACTCTCTCAGATGAAATCACACAGAAAAATTATAGAAGAAAAAAGGTCTATCACCTGTGGGTGAGCATTTTTGACAGAGTGATCACTCTATATCTGATTTCTTAGTCCACATCTTCAAAGGAAGCGTGCACAGCACCTTCAAAAGACCTACCTGGGAGCTTACAGTATACTCATAACCTTGCTAGGTACTAAAAATCAAGGAGTGGAGTTATGATTTATTATAACAATCTAAGACCCATGACCAATCTCCACCCCAGCTTTTTCACCATATGACTGTTTCACCTTAAGTGGTCCCCTGAAATACGTGTTAACTGCTAATGATAAACTGTTAGTTTCACCTTGTAATAGTTGTGAAACTCTGGGTAAGTATAAACTTGCTGATGCCGGCACATGGAATTCAGACTGAGTAGCTCTTCCATTGTGCTGTAGAGACATTGGGTGCAGGTTGCAGCCCAACCTATGAGACCATTCTACCTTTGCAGGGTTCTTGAGCCCAGGCTACAGCCCAATCCCAGACATCTTATATCAAAATCAAACAGCTCCTCCAACCAAGTTCAAGTCAGGTGGCACAAGCCAGCCCCAGGTGTCTAAGTGCATAGGATCATGGAAGATTAAGGTTGGAAGAGACCTCTGAACGTCATTTAGTTCCACCCCCTGCTCAAAGCTGAACCAACCCCAGTTGCAGCGAAGACGTAACCCTGTATGTTGCAACTAAATACAAGATGGAACAGATAGTTTAGCATAAACAGTTTAATACATATTTCAGGGACCATTCAAGGTAAAGTGTACATATCTGTACTCTGAGTCCATTTCTAGAGCTGAAGAAGTGGTTTGTGCAAGCTTGAAAGCTTGTATGTCACCTGCAGAATGTGGTTGAGTAAAAGATATTACCTTATACCTCTTATGTCTGTAATGCTATCTCTGACTTTAACCTGTTTTTGTTTAATGATTTTACCAGGTCTGTTTTAAAAGTAAATAAAACTCACAAGTTGCTGTAATTTAAATGTACTATACCAATAAAGCTAGGGCTTTTACTTACAAGGATTAGCATTTCAAAAGACAAAACATCTGGAAACTCTGTTTACTGCTGCATGGCATTTCCAGATATTTGTCTGCTGGATTGTATTGCTATTTGTTCAACAGGGAGGGGATACACAAATTTTTTGGTTTTCCAACCTTGGTTCACTGACTTAGGTTACCGAGCAATGTGGGGAAACTACTACAATGCAGAAAGTTAAGACACTTTTGTGTCCCAGAATATTAATTATGCCAGTCATTGTTAAGGTTGTCCATTCTAGAGGTGAATTAGCTGCAAAGTGTCTGCATTAAAAAAATCCATAACACAAACACAATGACAAAATCATGACAGAAGACAACTGGAAACTGGATAACTGTTGTTTTAGGCCCTGATTCAGGAAAGCACTGAAGCATATGCTTAATTTGAAGTATGTGAGCAGTTCTCGAGCTAATCTGACGTAGTTTGGACAACTCCCCACTTCCTGAACTGCATTCAAATTCTTCTTAGTTGTAGTAGTAGTAATTTGTTTTTATTATGGTAGTGCCCAAAGGCACCAGTCAGGATCCAGCCAAAATCATGCTAGCCAATGAACAAACATACAGGAAATCAACCCCCAAAGAGTTTACAGTCTATAAAGACAAAAAAACAGTCAAGGTGAGTAAAAGTCATACACTTTATTATGTAAGCAGAGGACCAGATTCTGAGAACTTCATTCATGTTGTATAGTGCCTTGTTTTACAATTATTCCCATTGAATTCAATGGAACTACTTGTGGAGTGCTCCCAAACATATGTGAAGGGATCAAACGCCAGCCCCCAAGGGATCTCAGTGATGGTAGACACATGTCCTGTTAGCTCTGGATTTTTTGTTGTTCATTTATTGGTTTTATTTATAATGCTTGATTTTAGTTTTTTGAAGGAGTCACTTGGAACTGAAATAGGTAGCATAGGGAAGGGACTGTTAAAGAGAGGAATAAATAAAGGGAGGAGGAAACTGCTGCCAGTTGCCATTTGGAGGATGGAGACCTGGTGCTAGTGCACCAGCCGGCTCCTCTGATTTCAGCAGAGAGGACTATTACACTCTGGTTTACCTTTGAACCGTTAATTGTAGCTTTTATGGGCTGCTTTGGAGAAGGAGCCCAGGGGTCCAGTGTTTTTCCAGAGTCACTAGTTCCTTCATGTAGTGTCTTGGAAGAATTGAAAAGGCTTTTGGGGATCTTCAGTTGAGGCATCACCTTTGGTGGCTGTTATTTCAACCAGGAAGTAAAGGTAAACCTTTCTTGCATTACCACCTTTGTGTGACTTGCTAAACCCACAAAAATACTTATAAATACTTATTCTCCTGCTTTTCTAGCCAGGAGCGGTGATGACAGAGTTAAAATCATATAGATCCAAAGACATCTCCCTGATAGGGCAGGCATTTAATCCCAGAACCATGGTTAAAAGATATTTCATGTGTTAAGGCTGAAGGCATATATTAGATAAACCTATTTATCTCTAATTTTGTTCCTTGACTGTTGATGCTAATCAGAATACATTTCTCCTGGGCCAAGAAAAGTAGCTTTGGCAGAAGACATTTTCAAAACAAATTCTTTCAATTCTGTGAGTATATATTTTCCAGACACTGCTGAATTTATATAAAGTCTCTTGTGGCATAATCTTCAGCTGCTCAAATTTAAAGGTTGTTGGAAATGCAGACTGCTTTCATTTCCTAGAGTAATAAGTCACCACTATCCCAATAACAAAATAGATATTGGAAGGGCATATATAATGAAAGGATCTAATTTAATGTAAGGAAATTGGGATGTTGTAACTGAAATCCACCATTGTATATCACTCAATCCATGAGCATAGCATGATCCATAGTGGGTTGGAGGTTTGGCTGTTGTTACTGGTTTTGTGGTTAAAAGATGAACATTCTCTGAACTAGGAAATTGCAGAGTTGAGACTTTGGACTGTATGCTCCTGAACTTAAATGTCTACTTCTTGACTGATGTGTCCTGACTGGCAGATAATCTGTTTATCAAAATGCAAAGCAGATTGATTTTAAATGTGTGATTTTACAATTAGTTTAGTTAAACCTGTGTACTAAATGCGCTGCGGCTGTTCTAAATCAATCTAAACCCATTTTATATTTATTTAGGTTAACTCCACTAAAATTAGATTTAAGGTAAACTAAATAATCCACTTCTAACTAGAAATGACTGTCTACATATGGGTTTGTACATGTTTAACTAAATTGATTTTAAATGTATTTAAATTATTGCAGATGCTCTCTCTATAGGCAAAGGCCGAGGGAGTCTGGTGATAAGGCCCTGAGTATGAAATACAGAAAGCATTTAATGTTGGAAATTAGATGGGCACGTATTTAAAACTTTAAATACTAATTATTTCTTATTTGTTCTTCTGAAGACCATAGTTGAACTTGCGGAGACAGGAAGCCTGGACCTCAGTATATTCTGCAGTACCTGTTTGGTAGTATGCTTTTTATTTTTATTTATTTATTAATTTTTGTTTCTACTTAAATGAAATGTAAATATGAGTGTTGGGTTTGAATTCTGGGAAAAACTGTATATTAATATAGTAAATAAACAAGATCGCCCCTTTTCACCATGCTGTTTCACAGATACACATTGTTTAAAAAGCTTTCCGTCAAAACAGTATTTTCCAAAAAATTGAGTACGTCTGTTCACAAGAAATTTGGTAACATGGGGGGAAGGAGAAATAGTTTGACTTTATGCAAAGAATTTAATGGTAGCAATGCTAGAAGAGTCTAAGTGTCTTTACTTAGTTATTTTCTGAACATGCTACATATTGTGAAGATTAGGGGGTGAAATTCTGCTTTTTCTGTGCATTTTCAAATAAATATGATTGTATTAATTGATGTAAATATGAGCAGAATTTAGCCCAATATTTGATCTCATTGTCTCTTATACAAGTTGCTTGTTCACACTGTATAAAGGTTTGAGTCATTTTTCCTTTTTTCAATTGATAATGTTGACACCTTTTTAGTCTTTCACTTATATAATTTAAGACTGTATGAGCAATAAAAAGTTAGTATCCAGGAACATTTCTACATGTGAAGTGGGGAGATAACAGAATTTGAAACTACATTTTCAAGATATGTTATAATGCAGCTGTTGTAATGAGAATATATTTAAATTTATTTCTTAAATTCACAGATTTATGAAATTTCAGTAAAACTAATTAGATTACATGCTGTAGATGAATATTGTAATAAAATAGTTCCTTCAAAATATTGATGGTCTTCAGTTGAACCATTTATCTACAAAACTAAGTTTAATAGTTTTTTCACTTCTGCAAATTGATTGATAATATCTAATTTTGGGGTTGGATTTGAGAACTTTCAATCTCATTGTTTCTTATGTTTAGTTAGCTAATGCTCTCTAATGACATACTTTGACCATCAATCCAGGGTGCCAACAAATGTATTCTGTACTTTCAGACATACTTGCAGATGACTTTCTAAGCATTATCATGTTCTTGATACCTGAACATTTTTAAACGTTTTATGGTCTGACAGCAGTTTGAAAGAACTTACTTTTTAGTCAACACTGTTAAAGGAGTACTTTGATTAGCAGTTTCCGTATGGCATACAATCATTTATGCAGTCAATCTGTCTGTCTGAGGGCCATTTTATCTTCAGATAATTATCTGACAATAAAAGAGATGACCTTTAATTATGCCTTTGTATAATGTCAAGTTGTTTTTCTCCTTAATAGGTATTAGCTATTTCCATAGATCAAATGATTTCTTACATATCAGCAGGTAAAATCATTATGGTGTAGGGGGGAAATTGTGATAGGGAACACCACATGGATGAAATCTTGCTAACTTTGGTCCCAATCCTGCAGCTGATAGCGTGCAATTAGAATGGTGCATCCATTCTCCCTTGAAGTCAGTCAACCTCCACGCAGGCTGAACAGTACACTTCTATGTTCTGAGGTTCAGTAGGAGAGCATTTGTTTTAACTTGACGTTTATTAGGGGGGCAAAAAGTGAATTAAACTTCAGTTTGGTCTAAATCTTGTACTTTTGTGAATGCACTGGTTTAACATTAAGAATATTTAAACCAAACCAAACCAAACCAAACCAACTGAATCGTTTCAGCTCTGGAAAAGTAGTGAGCATTCCTAGCTCTTTACATTTCTAGGATCAGTTCTACAGACATAGCTGTGTTAGTCTATTTCAGCAAAACAAATAGAGAGTCCTGTGGCACTTTTAAAGACTAACAAATTTATTTATCTTGTGAGCTGTCTAGGTCTTTCAAATTGTTATTAAGTTTAACTAGAGAGTTAACACAGAGAGTTAGAGATGTTAAATATTTTATTTAAAAGAAGAATTGAATAATTTTATACCATTTTAGTTGTGCTTTTTAATCCTTTTTTAAGTTTCTAGTAACTCAGTAGTATTTTACGCTGTCAGTTTTTTTCATTGTTCTGTCATGGGCAGAACTAAAAGAATTTCCTTTAGAGAGTAAAAATATTTTGTTTCAAAAGTTAACTATACTTTTTGTCCATTCTGAAAAAGAAATAATTTTACACAACAAAACATTTTAAAATAGACATCAGCTTCAAGAAAACAAGGTCAGCTATCCAGTGCCTTGAGAAAACATTGTATGCACATTCCTTTTAAAAAGTGATCAGCAAATATAAAAGGCTACTAACAGTATATACTCGTGCTTTGCATGAGATGGAAAGCTAATAATAAAATACCCATTTATAAAAAGTCAGTTCTTAAAGATACATACATACAGTACAATATTATTACTTTAAAAAAGCCAAATATTGGCCTTCTGCTGCTGTCAAGATAAATTTAACTAATAATTTTAGCTCCATTTTAATGCAGTAGAACCAAAAAGATACAAACACCTTGGAAATGGAGGTTGCCCATAACTCTGAAATGTTCTGAACTCTGAACAAAATATTATGGTATAGTACCATGCAGTCATTGTCTTCCAACTGAGCTGGGAGCTGCCTCTGCAAAGGTGGCGCTGGGCAGCACTGCTTAATTTGCAAGCAGCTCCCTGCCCTAGTCTTATTTCTTGCCTTTGGGCTGAGTTGGGTGGCACCTTGTCACTACAAACCTCAGCCCTCTGCTGCCTCTGGCTAGGGCTTACCCTGCTCACTGCACCGCTTTCCATACTCTAGAGGCAGCACATGGCAGGGGGTTGGTGCCAGCTGGCTGTCGGTGACCTTCCCTCTCTTGCCCCTTGCACGCTCAGAGGTGCTGGCAGGATCCAGAGGGCAGCTACAGGCAAGGTTTGGGCCACATTGGTTGACAGGTTGTGTGTGGACCTTTAAAACTCTGAGTGCAGCTGACTCATGCTCGGACTGCCTGAGTGCTTCCAGTACTTGCAGTTTCACAGCATGTTTGGTTGACTAGTTAATTCCTAGCTCTGGTGTTTGTACCTTTGAGGTTCTACTCTAGTAATGGTTCTTTCTGTTGGAGCTGTAGAACTCATGTTGTTGCCTAGAGACCCTTGCAGTTGGGAATAGGAACTGTCTGCTTTATGACAAAAGTTCAGCTGCCAATCTAGTGCCAATAGAGAGACAGCTGCATGATGTCCTTTATGGCAGTCTGTTATGTAGTATTGGCATGAGAAAAACAAATCAAGATCTGTGGACATGCAAAATTGTATTATTGGTGTTGGAGATTGTTTTCTTAATGAAGTTCCAAAGGGGCAGCTGTGTTAGTCTAGTAAAGCAAAAAAAAGCAAGGAGTCTTATGGCACTTAAAAGACTAACAGATTTATTTATCGCATGAGCTTTCGTGGGAGATTAAGAATTACTACAATTCAGTTTCCACGCAAACATTCCTTTAGTAATTCAGCAGCCCCTTAGTGATGATTACACCTAATTTACAAATATAAACATATATGCTTGTATTATGTACCTGGTAACAATACAGTTATTGAAACTGGCCAGAATTCTCTCAACGGTATCAGGCCTGGGATGGGCTTTTGCCTCATGACATGAGAGACATAAGGAAAAGCACTAACAAAGAACCCCTAGAAAACCTTCTTATTTTTACATCCTGTAGTAAAAAATAGGTGATGTCATTGTCTGTTCTTGGACCTTTGCTAAGGCCAGATGAAACAACTAAGTTTGAACCCTGTCCTCAGTCCCAGTCAAGACAAGATTAATGACTGGGCCTCTTTCTTTAAATTTTTGAGTCTTATCTCATTTGTATGTATCTGTCTTAGACTGCCAAACTGTGCATTTCATTATCCTAAACTAAACCATTTACTGTACCTGGTGCCCAATTAACCATATTTTCTTTGTTTCTGTTACCCCAACACAAGCCTGAAATGAGATAACACTGGTATTTTTAAGGGTCACTACAAGATTAACATACATTATTTGTGTATGTTATGATCTCATGCTTTTACATGCTTCAGTTCTATTACTCATTCTAAAACTCTAAACTCGGTTTAAAAACATAGCCTGCTCGGGCCTTTGTTAGTACAACTGGCAGCCTGTTCAAAGTTGGCTGTCTGTGTTGGGCATCCAAATCCCATTTGGGCAGATAATACAAAAACCGTGGGGGAGTTGTAAACCATGAAGAACAATTTGGATCAGTTGGTAATCTAGGTGTAAACTGTGTTTTTTAAGATGATAAATGTATACACATAGAAGCTAGGAATTTAGGGAATATTTACAGGATGGGAGACTACATCCTGAGAAGCGGTGACTCTGAAAAAGATATGAGGGTTGTGGCGGATAATCCACTGAATGTGAGCTTCCAGTGATACAGTGATCGCAGGAGACTGGACTCTTCAGTAAGAGAAGAGAGGTTATTTTACTTATGTATTTGGTTCTTTTGGATCCAGGGCTGCAATATTGTGTCCAGTTCTGGTTCCCACAAGTCAAGCATCTTGATAATTTGGAGAGGATTGGGAGAAGAGCCACAAAAGCAGAGAAGTTCTATGGCCTGTATTATACAGGGTCTCTGACTAGATGATCAAACTGGCCTTTTCTGGCCTTTGTACAGGATGTGTTGCAAGAAGCTGCAAAGTTTTGAAAAATAACGATAGCTTTTAATGAAAAGGATTATTGAAATAAATAGATGAGATGAGTTGTCACCTCCTTACAGTAACTTCAGGCTATCTAGCAAAACTGTTACATTTTGAATGAGCGTTCAGTTTCTCCCAAGTATCCCTGTATGAAAAAGTTTTATATTGTAAATACAGAACAGTTTCTGGAGAAATTTGTGTAGTATCATATTCTGTGATTTTTTAAAAAAAAATTGTTTGCAGTGAATATTTCATTTTGACTCAGTTATTTTCTG
Organism: Podocnemis expansa; assembly: GCA_007922195.1. Taxonomy (NCBI): domain Eukaryota; kingdom Metazoa; phylum Chordata; order Testudines; family Podocnemididae; genus Podocnemis; species Podocnemis expansa. Next base: position 48,673,980 of record ML681994.1, on the reverse strand, counting down.
ATTTAAGAAGGTGGATAGGCCTTTTCTACTGAAAACATGAGAACTTTAATGTTTTTAAAATTTTTAATATTTGAAGCAGTTTTGTGAAACTGAAGTATTTTCATTGATTTTTGTTGTACTGTAAGATAAGGTTCCTACCTACATATATACATATATGTCTGTCTACATACACATCATGTAGTCACAAGGGTCTCTTGTTGATCTTTATAGACAACACGCAAAATCTGAATTAGTTACCATGAGGACTTGATGTATCTCAGTGGATATACACATTGCAGATTTTGTTGTTTTAGGACCAATGTATAATAAAATCTATTTGGGGAAGGATCTTACAAGATAAGAAAACTTTACAAACTATTTCAAAACTGAATTATTTCATTTTAAAGTTGGCTAGAACAAAACTTGATCTAAGTGACACAGTGAGCCTGAAAAGAGTTTTATGCTTTATGTTGAAACTGTCTACATATTTTTAAGGTTAAGTGGAAAGTTTCTTTAAATTCTGAAATTATTATGTCCTAATTGTATGAATTAATTGCTTAGACTTGCAAATTGCATTTACATTTTGAAATAAAGTGTTTAAAAATAATTTCTGAGATTTGAAATATGCATTCTGTTTCCCATGCAAGACTGAACATAACAAACACCTAATGGGAATACTTTTTAAAATAGTTGATATGTTGTCATTATTTTTTACGTATGAAACAGAGATTTAACTAAAGGGATAAATAAATGTGATGGTTTTAAAATATTTAGTTTTAAAGTTTAAATGTATGATAGTCTCAGAGTGTTTATGTATTTGGTTCTTGATTTTTTTCATAACTATTTTCTATTTAATTTACAAAATTATTCCATTTGGAAGCGGTTTTCAAAATTGTCAAAATGAACTTTCGAGCACAAGTTCAATTGAAAGTTCTGTTAACTTCATATTCTTGTCTTCCATAAATAGACTTCATAAGCAGCATTCTATTTACATTAGGGTTCATTTATGAATAGTCCCCAAGGAATCATCTCAGTCATAACTTTGATACTCTTGTCAATATTAAATAGCTTAAATGAAACAAGTCTGCACCCAAAACTTAGATAGGAGCTGTGCATGGATGAAAAGAGAAAAATAAATATATGACCCTTTTTATGATAGAAAATAGCTTTTATTTAAGGGAAAATATTGTAAATAGATTGTGTACCATACATACATACATACCATAGCTGATGTATGATGAAATTTCAAGACATTTAATTGTTTAACGGGATTTGAATTAGCCATTAGACTTTTAAAGTCCTATTGATCTTTATCTAAGCAGATTAACAGCAGCAAACACGCATTAAAATGTGTGCGGTTTTTTTCATTAGTATAAATCTGTTAGACCTTTCCTTTCAGTTTGCTGTAAAACTAGTTATAACATGTCAATATATATCTGTCAAACAGATACGGAAGCCAGTGAGGTCCAAACATTGTGGTGTGTGCAATCGATGTATAGCAAAGTTTGATCACCACTGCCCATGGGTGGGTAACTGTGTAGGTAAGTGTTTGCTCAAATATGGAATCGTGACAGAGAAGCAAAAAATAGGTTGATTTGTCATGGGTTTCTCAGTGTAGGATCTTTCCCTATAGTACATTACTCTGTGCTTTGTAAATTCTTGTTTTAAATTATGTGGTTTCTCCTGTTGCCGTGGTTTCTCACAAATTCCTTGCAAGTTTATTCTGCACCTTAAATATCACTAAATGCTGCTTGATGTTCAGCTGAAATTTTTTTTATTCTGATTCATTGCATTACTCACCGTTCTTTCTTTTACCAATCCGTATATAAATATTAAAGCTTTGTTTGCAAGGCTTATCTATGTAGAGCAAGCATGTGTGCCAGAGGAGCGTGATTTATAAATCACATCAACATGTCATGTATCCATGAGCTAAAAAGTTTGTGCCAATAGGCTCTATGCAGACCAGTTTGCATTCAATATGTAAGTGTGCTTTAGAAAGCAAATCCCTCTGGTGCACACTTCTGCTCTGTGACAAGTCCAAAGTAAACTGCTTTCTCCCCTATTAATTCTTAAACATTTTATTTCAACAATAATTATAACACCACATAAGCAGTAGGTCAGTATGGTTTTGTCAAATTTGAATTTAATGCAAATCATCAATGACATTTTCAGTGACTTATCAATACTGCACAAAAGTGAGTGCATTTACTGACTACAGTAGTGACTTGTCCTTTTAATATATATATATATATATATAAAATCAGGCATGGGGTACTAGGAAATTAAAGTCTGGGTAACAAGGAAATTCACAGATCAGTATTTTACATTGGGGAACTGTAGCCAAATGTTCAATTAATTCTTTTTATGTGTCTGGAGATTCAAGATGCCTTCCCATATAGTTGGATTCTCTACTTTTGAATTCTTCATACATATGAAGAAAGACTGAAGGAACTAGGCTTATTTAGCCTGCAGAAGAGAAGACTGAGGGGGGATTTGATAGCAACCTTCAACTACTTGAAGGGTTGCTCCAAGGAGGAGGGAGCTCGACTGTTCTCGGTAGTAACAGAGGGCAGAACGAGAAGCAATGGTTTCAAGTTACAGCTGGGGCGGTCCAGGCTGGATATTAGGAAAAACTTCCTTACTAGGCGAGTGGTGAAGCAGTGGAATAAGTTGCCTAGGGAGGTGGTGGAATCTCCATCTCTGGAGGTGTTCAAGTCCCAGCTGGACAAAACACTGACTGGGATGATCTAATGGGAGTGGTCCTGCTTTTTTTGGCAGGGGGTTGGACTAGATGACCTCGTGGGGTCCCTTCCAACCCTATGATTCTATGATTCTATGTAAAATAGAAAAAAAAATCAGAAAATTAAATATTTCTTGGAGGAAGGCACTTGAAAAGCAGTAGTTTTGAAAAATATCTATGAATGAGAGTAGACAGAGGCAGCAAGATAAACTATGTTTGAGGCTCCATACACAAGGAATTAACAGTTCTTTTCTTTGCAGTTCCATAGCTGCCAAACCTGTAAAATTGCATTCAGCTCTGGACATCTCCAGTGCCAGAAAAATACAGAAAAATTAGAGGGAATTCAGAGAAGAGGAATAAAATTAACTAGAGGGAATTCAGAGAAGAGGAATAAAATTAAGAGACAAAAAGAGTTAGTTATGATGAAAAATTAAATATGTATTGTGTTGCTTGAGAAAACTAAGACTACAGCCTCAGTCTCTTCTGTAGTACAGTAGATTTTAGTTTTGTTGTAGATAATTACACTGCCTGCACAGCCCCAATCCTCTACATATAGTTGGAGTTTGATTGGAAGGTTTTGGAAATTGTATTTGATATCTCTATCAAATCTGATCAATCTGAACTATAGAATCCAGCACATTCATCAATTATGGCATCCCTGAGTAACTGGATCTTTAGCTACTGGGAAGGGGGTACCTTTTGTCTTCTTCAGGCTTCTGGAAGAAGAAGAAGAGATTACTTCAGATTTTTGGGAAATAAGGGTTGAATTCCTCATTCCCTGTGCCATCACTTCTTTATAATAACTAGTTACCCCGCTGAACTCTGTTAAAATATACTTCCAAAAGTGATACATAAGCAGGAGTTATTAAAGTATAATTTGGTTGGCCCCGGAGCCCTTCTAAATTTCCAGGCCCCCTTACACCTATGTCTGGGTCCCCTTCATGCATGTGTGGGCCCCAGCCCACATAAGCATTTGCAACCACTTCTTGGTACCACATGCATTGGTTATCACTCCACCACACCTCCATGGCCCCACAGCTACACCCACACACCCCTCCACACAGCCCCAGCTTCACCCCCCACACACAACCTACCCCACACAACCTCCCCAACAGCATTCCCTCCCTGTCCCCCAGCAGCTCAGTGCCTCCCCATCCCAGAGGCCAGTGACCTGCTCCCCCCACCCCCAAGAGCCTGGCAGCCAGGGCCATCCCCGTCCCCAGGGGAGCGCTCTGGCGTGTAGCAGCTCTGTGTGCAGCTCAGGGGTGCCTGCCATGCCACTCCCCCAAGCCTCCCCACTAACTTCTTCTGCTCCCCCAGAGATCCCAGTCCTCCCCCCGCCAGCTTCCACTCCCCCAAACACCTCAAGCCCCTCCCTAACCACCCAGTCCTGCTGCTGGCCCCCACAGTCCCCTGAGACCTTCCCTAACTCCGCCCTGCCATCAGCTTTGCCCTTTCCTAGCAGGGCCGGCTCACCTGTCCCCGAACTCCCGTGCCCCCGGCCTCCCTTAACTAGCCACCATGCAGAGTGGGCCCGACCTGAGCTGAAGCTCCCACGTGGAGCTTGCTCTGACTGAGCATGCTGACAGACTCTGAGCATGCTCAGTCAGAGCAGACTCAGGGCGAGAGATTTAAAATGCCCCAGCTTGAGGGAAGCTCCCTGCCCTGCTGGAACACATCCAGACTGTTCTGGGGCCTGTTATTTTTAGGAGCTCAGCGTTTGGCAAACCCCTAAAAATAGAAAATAGAGCTGGAACATTGTGTTCTGGTGCCCACTGCTTTTAAATGGTGGTTCCCGGAACACAGCGTTCTGACTCCATTTGCTATTTTTAGGGGCCCCAGAATGCTGAGCCCCTAAAAATAATGGGCCCTGGAATGCCATTCCCATGCATTCTGGTTTACTTTAAGCCGTGTATGTTAGCTGGAAATGTCCGCAAAAATTATCAGTAAAAACAATATCAACATTAATATTATAGTTACATATCACTTGCACCCCTCAGACATGAAAAGTGCAGTTCACCCATTTTCGAAACATTTCTCTTAAATTTCCTGCGGACTCGTATGGCCACCACAGCATGGGTTACTCTTAGATCATCTTTAGAAAGTTTTCTTCTTATTCATAATGATTTGAAAACTAAAGATCTTTTTAAAAAAAAAAAAAATGATCAAAGCTCAGTTTTGTGGCAGTTTAAAAATTATGATTTTACAGCAGTTTACAGATTCGCAGAAGCACATGATTAATAGTTTAAATACTTATATGTTAATACTTACATAACTTTAAGATATTCCACAGTTGACTGTTTGACACAAAAAAAAAAAAAAAAAAAAACCCACCACCACCCTTGATTTTTCTCTTTAAAAAGGCACTGATAGAACTACATGGTAGGGCTGTTGACGATTTTTGTGTTTGAAATCCATTAGCCTGTTGAACCAGAAGTCTGGTTTTCATATACTCAAGGGAAGGAAGCTGTGACCACAGTCTGTCACCAATTAAATTTCTGTAATTAAACTGAAGACTGACTGAATTATCATGCTGATGATAATAGACAAAAAAGTGGCCTTTTTCATGTGAACAGTATTCACTTAACTGGTCATGAGTTTAAAATTTATTGCTCATTAAATCACACTTGTCCTTGGCTGGTATAAGTGTTGTCAAAAAGAGAACTGAAAGAGAAGGGTTAAAAACCAAACCATGTAGTACAAATTAGCTTACACTTCTTCCAGAATTTAAAAGCTCACTTCATAGATGTAAAATACGCTTTTATCTTGCTCCTTTTAAGCACAGAAAATCAATATCCATGCCTCTGCCAGTCAAGATTGTCCTCTACAGGACATTCCTCACTCAGTGCTATATCCATTCTAGTTCCAAGTGATAGAAGTGATGGGGTATCCTCCACTTGCCTTTCTATCGTTCTACTGCTAAGGATGATTGGATCATATTCTGCTCTTATTTTAATCATTTAAACCCATCTGTTGTTGGGGTTGCACAAGTTTTATCTAGGACAACAGAGTTCCGGTGCAACAAAGGACAGAATTTAGCCTAACGTCATTGGAGTCACATGGATGTTACTGAGAGGAAAATTTCTTTCATTAGTGCATTGCAGGTTGAAGAAGATTTAGTACTATGATGAATTTATGGTGAAATACATCTGCAATTTATGATTTATCATAGTATTAACTAACTAAAATTTAATATGTAAGTTAAAGCATATTACTAGTGGTACTTCTCATATATTCTTTGCTAAGGAAAAACAGCATTACAACATGTTCCAACTGAAGGAAGCTTTTTCATTTTGGAGGAAGGAAGCTTGGTCTAACTTATATATTTAGGTTTTCTGCTTTTGTCCTATTTACTTGCTCATTTCATTTGTTAAAACTGTTTGATTATTTTTTGCCTCTAGGGTAAGCTCTTGATTTAAAAGGCAAAGCTTCTGACATAAATGACCAACTAAGTGCTATGCTCCTTGGATGCAGAGGGTCACATCTTTTGTAGCCTATTATCTGTATAATATGTGTGTGTCTAGTAGACATCCTCTAGGGCCCATGGAGTGCTATGCTTGTGAATGTATTCTACAAACTGAGGGGAAGTTGAGAAGTTCAGAATAACGTATATGCAAATAAATGCATCACAGTATTAGAAATCATCTGTTGGGTATATTAAGCGTGGCAAATATGGTTTCATTTTGATCGAGTAATGTTATGGTATGTCCCTCAGTTTTAAATTCAGTTACAAATAGTTTTTTTTTTTTAAAAGATTCATTCATTAAATTTTAACCAGTTTTATTTTTACCTGAATGGTTCTCTATTCATCTTTGGTTGAATATTTTCTTTTCAGTTGGCTCTGTCAAGCAATTTGCCAACATGTGTCATATCTTAAACTGTGAAAAGAGAGAGTAATTTTTAATCCAGATTTCAGTTTTTTATCCATTTTATTAAAAAAATACTTGCATTGTGTTGCCAAAAAACAAAAGTAATTCAGTATTTTTTAGACATACCAAAACAGTTTTGTGAATGCTTTCTGACTCTGCAACAGCTATTAACTAACTGGTTCCCAAAACTGTGTGGATATTAGTAAAGCAGGTTATAAATCAAACAAGCTCATATGATTTTCAGATACAGTATGGTAGGAACACAGAAAAATAAAACAATGTGATTGGTCTTATTAAAAGGGCAAAATTATAAGGGAAGGAAACGTCTGTTTTCAAACTTCTTAGAAGTCATATAGACTTTACAAACTAATGTTTCCAAAGTAATACTTCCATATAAAGTACTTACCAGTGTCGTCTTAGAATAGTTTGAATTAAATTCACATGTAAATCAGTCTTCTAGTGTATTCCTGGCTTTTTCTCAAGATGGAAGAAATTGATCCCCGTTGTTTGCATTCCATCTCTAGGAGCAGGAAACCATCGCTATTTCATGGGGTATCTGTTCTTTTTGCTTTTTATGATCTGCTGGATGATTTATGGCTGTATCTCTTGTGAGTAAATTTTTTCTTAATTGGTTTTAAGTATTTCATTTAACCTCTATACCAGGAACACTCAGTTAAATTTTAATTCTTTTTTTTCTATCGCAATTTGGCTGTACTTTAGTATCTGCCCAGTTTCGGTCTTCTACAATAGAAGAATGCTTTGTTATTATAGAAGAATATCTAGTTAACAATTGTATACAACTCTTGATACCATAATTCTAGGTTCCAAAGGGGCAGCCATGTTAGTCTTGTTCAGTAAAAAAAACAAAACAAAAAAAAAAAAACACACACACACACACAAGGAGTCCTGTGGCACTTAAAGACTAACAAATTTAATTATTGCATGAGCTTTCATGGGAGAAAATCCCTCATTAATTTATTATGTCTGTAAATTTAAATTATAGCAGATTAGAAAAGCTGAGAGAAATTGTGAATATATTTGCAAATAGGTCCATAATTCACAAACCAAATTGCATTTTGTCAGTTTGCTGACCAGTTCAAATTTAATTATGTTGACACACAGCAAAGTATGTGATCTGAGGATTTTATGATTTCTAAATTGTAATTTTTCTTCTAGATTGGGGAATCCATTGTGAGACTAGTTACGCAAAGGATGGATTTTGGACATACATTACACAAATTGCCACCTGTTCACCCTGGATGTTTTGGATGTTTCTAAATAGTGTATTTCATTTCATGTGGGTGGCTGTGTTACTCATGTGTCAGATGTATCAGGTATGAAAAGGCATTTTATGTGTGTTTTGTTACAGTTAACTTTGAATATTGAAACTAAATAAGCATTCCTGTGACATCAAATATTCCATTTTCAGTTTACTTAACATCAGTATAAAACAAGACTCAAGGTTCACAGAAGGAATAGAAAGGTGATTGTATTGCCAGGCATAGATGTTGTCTTGTTTAAGACTGGTAGGGAATCTGGGTTCACCAGGCACGAGAGGATAGTCTTAGTTGGAATGGAAGGAGTATGAAGGTCTTTATATATACCTGTACAAAGGATCATTTTAGTAAGAGTGAAAGGGATTAGGAATTTCTCTACAGTAGCTCCCTTGACAGCCATACAAGTGAAGATACTTTGGTAGGATAGTCTTTGATTTAGGTTAGAAGACTTTCTTCAGTCACTTTTGGCTGACATTTTCTTGGTTTGAAACCTTGGCTGATTTTTTCAAAAGCTAAGTTCCATTTTTAAAACCAATTTAGACAGAGAGGTTCTTGAGTCTCTGACTTTCAGAGACTCCTAACCTCCTAAATCACTTTTCAAAATGGAACTTAGGCTTCATAGTCACTTATGCACTTTTGAAAACTACACTCCTCATTTCATATTACATGGTAAATCCTGTGGTAAATTCTTAGTGCTTCTAAATGGCACTCAACTAGTTCAAATGCTGATCCTCTTTTCACCTGTCAGCTTCATGGCACTCCTTCCTTTTAGTGGAACAATCATCAGGAACTCAAGACTGCTTGGCTTGTCTACATTGTTTGGTAGAACTCTCTACAGGGCTGTGATTTGTAAAGGATTGTAACATGTTGTGGTCTAAATGGCCCACATGGACCCTGCTGGCAAGGTCAAAAGGTACCGAGTTTGCAGTAGCATAGTCCTGTTTTCAAAAATTCAGTGTAGTGACTTGTATGCCAACAATAACTGTTCACTGCTAGTAATTTAGCAAAAGCTTCCATCTCTCATCAGGCATCTCCCAGTGTTGGGTTCCCCAGCTGTTCCTCACCAAATTTCTAGCTTTTCCCTCTTACAGCTTTTTCTTTGTGATTCCTTCTCATACAGTAATGTGTGATGCCTGGCAAATACTGCGGTAGAGTAAAATAAATTTAATTTGACATCAAAATACATTATAGATGCAGTACTGTACTAATTATATTATTGAATTTAAAATTAATTCAGTAAAATCATTCATCTTTAGGTTAGCAGAAGATCCCACAGCATTTCCTTGTTAGGTGTCTGTGTACCTCATGTATGGCTGTTGGAGATTTTTTGCCTTAGTGCTGGCTCTGGTGCTGTCTAGAGCTCCACACTCGTGATGGTATGTGGGCAGATATATGAGACTCTGCTCCCCCTCCATTCCTTCTTTCTGCTTTCTCTCTTGCATTTGCAAGTACCTAGTGGTTCTTTCATAGACAGTTATTCTTCTAAATAGTTTGCCAGTTGGTTTATTTAAAGGTGGCTTGTCCCATCATTAGGCATTTAACCAGTGACAGGGCATGCCCCACGCTCCAGGCTTCAGACTGCGTTCTATTTGCCACAGTCCTTTCCTGCTTAATGACTCTCACAACAGATGTTTAAAATGTTTAGTGGAAGTACACATTAAGATAAGTGTAAGATATACTGTGGCTTCAGGTCACAGACTAAGGAAGACAAGGATGTTTGCCTGAAAGCACTGTTAGTGGAGGGGGCACTCAAATGAGCTCAGAACCCTCCTGCTTATGCTTGTCGCCAAGTGCTTCAGCATTGATACACTGTGCCCTGCTGCCACTGAAACCTCCTGAAAGCTGTTCAGCTTCTCCAGTGCTGAAGAAGCAGCAAAAGAAACAGAGCTCTGATTGAGGCTATTCCCCCACACTAAAGAAGGATAAGTAGTCAGGTTCAGGCAAAGAATCCGTGTCTGGCCAGTCACTTGCTCCAGAGCAGCTAGAGCCAGCCTGTGCTCCCAGGGCTGAAGGCCCTTTGAGGGTGCCATTCCCAACTTCTGGGAGCAGAAGAAGGCCCCTCCATTAATGGTGCCCTTGACACCACAGAACATTGAAGCAGCCAGGGACTTGATTCCCCCCCCCCCCCCCAGTAACTCCCACACTGATGGTCTTGCCCCTGGCACAAGAGTCAGTAAAGGCACCCTTCTCCAAGAATAAATCCTCCATGAGGCTGCCACAATGGATCGGTGCCATTCCCGATCTCAGCATCAGGCCACAACACCTCAACTAACTTTACTGGCACCACAATGAAGGTCTCCACCATCTTGACTCAAGTATTTGGTACCACGCTCCTGGTGTACAGTCTGGAGGAGAGACTCACTGGCTAGGTATTGTCAGTCTCAGTCTTCCTGGTACATTTCCCTTGCGGCATCAGTCACCGGTAGCTTGATGACAGTCACTGGATCCCTGGCACCAGTTCCCAGCATTATGTGGCAGAACACTTTATTGCACGCCACTGGCTTGACATCACTCCTATTGAATTTAGCACCACTCAGGGAAATCACACTGCTGGTCACAATCTCCCCCATACTTCTCCTTCATTCTGCACTGCAGCTGCAGGAGACACGATTGGAAGGAGAGCCCAGTCATTTGCCTCAAAACCACAGGTTGGTGGATGAACCACCTTTCTGTGCTGCTCGACCAGTGGGTGTCTGACTTCATGGACAATGACCTGTTCAGTGGTCATACTGGAACCCATGGGGAATCCTCATGGTACCAGGACCCTTCTCATTCCAGTCTTCCACAGTCACATCTGGAAAATGATCCACAGCACCAACTGTTGTGGTGCAGGACCCAGACTTGGGGTAAGATACCAGCCCCAAACCATGGGACCTGGTGTTAAAGACAGCTTCCCTTGAGGAATTACCATCATCCATCTCAACTTAGAGGATGCATATTTCCATTTTCCAAGACCACAGGATGTTCCTCTGGTTTGTGGTTGTTTAACAACACTACTACAACACCACTACCAATTCATGGTGCTGCCTCTCTACCATCCCAGAAGTTTTCACAAAATATGTGGCAGAGGTCTTGAGGGATGCAAATTTGCTCATACTTTGACTGGCTCATCAAGGGAAAGTCATGGCATCAGATCAAACACAATCTCAGTCTTGTGAGATCCACCTGTCAAAGTCTGGGCCATCTTGTGAATTAGCAAAAATCAATTCTGTCGTCTGTTCAATGGATGCAGTTCATAGGAGTGATTCTACAAGGCCTTCCTTCCAGTTACAAGTCATGTCAGATTGCAATATAGACTTACAATCACATTTGATCATGACTGCTTAGTCATGCTTCAGACTGCGGGGACATGTGGCAGCATACACATATATGGTCCAGCATACTCATCTGTACTTCTGACCCCTAAGGTCATGACTAGCATCAGTCTGCAGTTCCAACAGGCACAGTCTACACCGCTGCACATTCAGTCATCCTAACTTGTTGGACAAACTCTCACTGTAACAGGGAGTTCACTTTGAAGGGCTTTCCCACTCATTATGGCTGCTCTCCAGTGCTTCAGGTCTGAGTAGACACCCAAATTCAATAACATCAGCACACAGAGACTCTGGATTCAGGTGGATCACTCCTTCCACATAAATGTCAGGGAGCTGAAGGTGGTACAACTGGCTTGTCTGGTGTTCCTTCCCTTCCTGGCTGACAGGGTAGTCTACATTGTGATGGACAGCCATGATATTTTACATCAATAAACGAGGGCTTGGTGGTCATCCCTGTGTCAAAAGGCTATCTACTTTGGGACTTTTTCATGCAGAACACCATCCTCATTGAAGCCTCATATCTCCTGGGTACCATGAATGCACTAATGACCTTCTTTAGTACATCCTTTTTGTCTCATCACAAATAGTCGCTCCATCCATAGGTTGTCAGCATGATTCTCCAAAGATGGAGAACTTCCACAGTGAATCTCTTTGTGTCCATAAAAATGAGTGCCACCAGTTCTGGTCCATCAGCAGTCTTTCCAGAGATGCTCTATCCAATGCCTGCCTTCTCTTCTGGGCAGGGATACTGCCATATACCTTCTTGCCAGTGCTATTAGTGCAGAGTGTCATGTTGAAGATCAAGCAGGACAAAGCAAATGTGATAATGATAACTTGGCCATGAAAGCACTGACTCCACTTACTGCTGAAACTCTCCATAGTGACCCTTCTGGAACTGCACTTTGGCCAGATGTTCTGTCTCATGATTTATAGCTATCAGTTATATCCATATCTCTCATTCCTGCATTTGACAGGGTGGATACTAGATGGCTGAATGCAGATGTGCACAGCACAAGTTCAGCAGGCTTTCATGGGCAGCAGACAGCCTTCCACCAGAGCAATATACGTGGCCAAAGGAAGAGGTTTTCCTGGTGGGCCTCAGACTGGAACCTTCCTCCCTCACCCAACCTCAGTGCAGTCCATATTAGACTATCTATTACATCTCAAGAATCAAGGCCTTGTCCTTTCATCACTAGGTTCACTTGGTAGGTTTTTTGGCCTTCCATCTTACAAGCCAGGGTAGATGAGTTTTTTCTCTATGACATGATGATCAAGTTCTTAAAAGGCCTGGAGAGACTTCACCCACAAGTCAGAGATCCTGTTCCACTCTGGGATCTGAATTTAGTCCTTTTGAAGTTCACAGGCCACATCTCTGAGCCATTAGTGTGTTATTCTCTGCTTCTCCTCTCTTGGAATTTGTCCTTCCTGGTGGCAATCAACTCATCACTAAGGATTCCCAAGATAAAACAAACAAGGAGTCCTGAGGCACTCACTTCAGAACAGCCTTATAAAGACAGCTGTTACTCTACCCATGCTTTTTACCAAAGGTGGTGTCAGTCCCTTAATAACCAGGATATGTTCCTGCTTGCATTCTTCTTGAAATGGCACAGATCCAGTGAGAAGCGTAGATTGCACCAACAGGTGTTAAATGGGCCTTGGCCTTCTATGTCAAAAGGACTAAACCCTTCTGAAGGTTGACACAACTCTTTGTTCTTCTTCGAGTGCTGCTCCTGGCCATTCCCTTGTAGGTGTCTGCACGCCATGTGCACGGCATGCCGGAAACTTTTCCCATAGCCCCACAGGGCCGGAGATAGGCCATTCCCTATATATCGCTTAGCCGGCCCCTCCCTCCTCAGTTCCTTCTTACTGCCCGTTGGTCACCGGAATGTCTCTGCTGCGATTGCAGTTGTGTCTTCGTGTACATAGTCCCACTTAGTTTTTGTTGTTTTATTAGTTCTTGTAGTTATGGTTAGTTAGTTTTCTGGAGTTGGTGGTCGTCGTGCCCTTCCCGGGCTCGGGGTCGGGCTATGCCGGGCTTTAAAACTTGTGAGTGCTGCAAGAAGCCTATGCCTGTCGACGACCCACACAGCTCGTGCTTACTGTGCCTGGGGGAAGCTCACTTAGCAGAACGCTGTAAGCTCTGCAGAGCTTTCAAGCCGCAGACTCAAAAGGACCGAGTCCAGCGGCTAAAACTTCATATGATGGAGGAAGCGCTCCGTCCGGTGCCAGGAGACTCAGCCTCGAGCTCGGCGCCGTCGGTGCGGAGTGCACCGGCGTCCTCGGCGCTGAAATCGGCTCCAAAGCCCGCCCCCAAGCCGCGCCGGGAGCCTCGGCACCACTCTGCATCTCCAGTGCCGGCTAAAAGGAAGAAGAAGCCGCGAGAGCACTCTCCGCCATGTGGGGAAGAGGGCCGTGTGGACTTGACAAGGGGCCGTTCTCTTCCTCCGGTGCAGGAGTCGAGAGAACCCTGGTACAGCCCGATGTCGGTATCGTCGCCCACCAGAGACATTTTAGAGGAGGACATTGTCCTACTGACGACTCTGGAGGCCTTCTCGGCGGCACAGGAACTTTGCGGCCCAGTACAGCCTGAGACCCCGAGGCCGGAGCCTCCGGCACCGAAATCGGTACCGTCGCGGGGGAAGCCAGTCCCGTTCGAGGCTGTTTCAAAGACGGTTCGGGCGGTGCTGAATCCTCGACGTCACCGTTCTCCAATCCCCCCAGCAGTGGTGGCGGCGGAGGGGGCGCCACGGTACCGTTTGCCGGCACCGTCTCCACGGGATTCATCTCGCCGGCACCGGGAGCGTCAGGTCCAGCAGCCGCAGATCACCGGTACCGTCCTCCTCGGCACCGCCTTGGTCACCAAGAAGCAGTCAGTCGTCCAGCTCGTTCGAGGAATTGGGGTCGAGGCTTCAGCCTAAGACTGGTCAGCCTCCCCAACCTCTTCAGGGTGCTCCACCGTTCCATCCTCAGTGGACGAGTTGGCAGCCAGGCATGCAATGGCCCTTTTGGACCCCCTGGGCTTTTCAGCAGGGGCAGAGCTTTGGTCCTGTGACCCAGGGTTCAGGCTTGGACTCCCGCCGGTTTCCTTCTGCAGCGGCTAGTGTTCCCCCTGACACAGGAGACGGGTCTGGCGCAGAATCTCCTGGGGAGGATCGGGCAAGCATCCTCAGTGGCTCCCGCAGCGTCCGTTCAGGAGCCCCGTCGGTGGTGCCAGACCTGGGGGAGTCGTCATCTTCACCCCCGGATGAGGCGTTGGCTGGAGCAAAGCCGTCTTCTACACCGGACAACACTTCGGCCCACCAGGAGCTCCTCCGCAGGGTAGCCCAAGGTCTGAGTTTGCAGGCGGAAGAACTAGTGGAGGAGGAGGACCCAATGGTGGACATTCTCTTGCCCGAAGGCCTGCGCCGCATTGCCCTGCCGTTTATTAAAACTATTCAAAACACAACCAAGGCACTGTGGCATACCCCGGCCTCCATTCCTCCAACCGCAAAGCGGGCGAAGAAGAAGTACTTTGTTCCCTCTAAGGGATATGAACATTTTTACTCCCACCCCACCCACGGCTCCTTAGTGATAGCAGCGGCAAATGAGAGGGAGCGGCAAGGTCACCCGGCATCGACCCCCAAATCCAAGGAAGCGAAGCAGCTGGACCTTTTTGGCCACAAAACTTATTCGACTGGAGGCCTACAGCTTAGAATAGCAAATCAGCAGGCAATTCTGAGTAGATATTTGTTCAACGCATGGTCCTCCCTGGAGAGGTTCACTGACTCGCTAGACCAGGGCTCCAGAGAGGCCTTCACGGCCTCCATCAAAGAGGGCAAGGTTGTGTCCAGGGCCCTCCTGCAGTCCTTGGACGCAGCGGCCCGCGCAGTGGCCTCTGGGGTGACCATGAGGAGGTGCTCCTGGCTCCAGGCTTCGGGTTTCCCCTTGGAGGTTCAAACCACCATCCAGGACCTGCCGTTCGAAGGGTCGGAGCTGTTTTCACAGCAAACAGACTCCCGTTTGCAGACCCTGAAAGATTCCAGGGCTCTGATAAAATCACTGGGCCTCCACATGCCGGCAGCTCAGAGAAAGTCTTTTAAGCCCCCGAAACCCTCGCGTCCGTTCTGCCGGCACCAGGAGGAGGACAGAAGGCGGAATAGGGGTGGCCGCCGGTTAGCCGGGTGCCAGACAGGCGACCAAGGGGGGTTCACGCCATCCGGCGATGCAGAAAAAGAACTTTTGAGGGTCAGCCCTGGGACGGCCTACCAGTTATGCAGGATCTAGAGACTCTACCCTTTTCCAACAGACTCTCCCGTTTTTTCCCAGAGTGGCTCAAGATCACTTCGGATCTTTGGGTTCTCAAAACTGTTCAGGAGGGCTACTCCCTCCAATTTGCTTCATTACCCCTGGCGGCACCCCCGCCCCGCTTTTCAGCCACCCAGAGGGACCCTGCACTAGCGGGGCTACTTCGGGAAGAAGTTCGTTCCCTGCTCCTAGAAGGGGCGGTGGAGGAGGTCCCACCCAACAGGAGAGGAAAGGGGTTCTACTCCCGCTACTTTCTGATCCCGAAGGCAAAAGGGGGGTTTCAACCAATCCTGGACTTACGGCGACTCAACCGGTTCCTCAGGAAGATTCGCTTCAGAATGGTTTCCCTGTCATCCATTATTCCCACTCTAGATCCGGGCGACTGGTATGCCGCCCTCGATTTACAGGATGCATACTTCCACATTGCGATCCATCACCGGCACAGGAAGTACTTACACTTTGTCGTGGGTCATAACCACCTACAGTTCACGGTCCTCCCGTTTGGCCTCTCGGTGGCCCCACGGGTTTTCACCAAGTGCATGGCGGTGGTGGCGGCCTCGCTCAGGAGGGAAGGGGTCACCCTCTTTCCTTACCTGGACGATTGGCTAGTAGTGGGCCAAATGCATCAAGAGACGCTGGACCACCTAGCAATCACTTGTGCACTGCTAGACCGGCTAGGCCTCATAGTCAGCAGAAAAAAATCGGTGTTGACACCCACGCAAAGGATAGAATTCATAGGCGCAGTCCTGGACTCTGTTCCAGCAAGGGCGTCCCTTCCAGCCTCCCACTTTCAAGTGCTTCGCGACACAGTGACCTCCCTAATAAGATTCCCTCTGGTGACAGCGCGAGAGTGCCTCCGCCTGCTGGGACTCATGGCGGCCTGCACCGCAGTCGTTCGGCATGCCCATCTTCGCATGTGTCCCCTTCAGTTATGGTTGGCGAGCGTGTTCCGTCCAGCGAAAAACCCTCTGGACCTGATTGTCACGGTGCCCCCGTGGGTCTTGCATTCCCTTCGATGGTGGACTCAGGAAGACATCCTGTGGTCCGGGATCCCCTTCAGGATGGCCAGTCCCTCCGTTCATCTGATGTCGGATGCTTTGGACAAGGGGTGGGGCGCTCATTTAGGCGAGCTCAAGACTCAAGGGCTATGAACGGGCAAGGAATCCACCTTGCACATCAACATCAAGGAGTTGAGGGTGGTGTGTCGAGCATGCGAGGTCTTTCGGGACCAGCTTTGCGATCGGACGGTCTCGGTACAGACGGACAATACGACAACGATGTTTTACATCAACAAACAAGGGGGCGCCCGTTCCAGACATCTCTGTCAGGAGGCCGTAGCACTGTGGGACTTCTGTATTCGCCACAGTATTCACCTGATCGCCTCATACGTCCCGGGGCTCCTGAACATAGTAGAGGATGGCCTGAGCTGGAGGTTTCTGACCCATGAGTGGTCTCTCCACCCGGAGGTGGCAGAGTTTTTTTTCCGCCAGTGGGGGTCTCCCCTACTGGATCTGTTCGCTTCCCGCCAAAACACCAAGTGCTGCCGGTTTTGCTCATTCCGAGGCCTTGGCCCGGGCTCTGTGGGGGATGCCTTCGAAGTCCCGAGGACGGGGGGGCTGGCGTATGCATTTCCCCCGACGCCCCTGGTTCCCAGGATGCTTCAGCAGATAAAGATGCAGAGAGCAAAGGTCATCCTGGTAGCTCCGGCGTGGCCGCACCAGTACTGGTACACGTCCCTTCGCAAGCTCTCGAGGTGTGACCCGATTCGGTTGCCCTTGAGACCCGACCTCCTGTCGCAAGACAACAGTCTACTTCTCCACCCCAATCTGGAGGCGCTGCACCTTCGTGCTTGGCTCCTTCATGGTTGACAGCTAACGAGCTGCTGTGCTCGTCCCCGGTGAAGCAGGTGCTGTGCAGCAGTAGGAAGGTTTTTATGAGAACCACATACGAGGCCAAGTGGCGGAGATTTGCGCACTGGGCCAGAGACAGCGGGCAGGACCTGTACACACTGCCAGTGCACACAGTCCTGGATTACCATTGGCATCTGAAGTCGTCCGGGCTCTCGCTACCGTCCCTCAAAGTCCATCTAGCGGCAATTGTGGCATTTCGTTGGGTTGATGAACGACACACTCTGTTTTCCATGCCTATTGTGAAAAGGTTCCTCAAAGGGCTGTCAAAGTTACACCCTCCAGTGCGAGCCCCTACGCCCCCATGGGACTTGAACCTGGTCCTTTCGCACCTCACCAGGCCACCCTTCGAGCCGCTGGCATCGTGTTCCCTGCTCTATCTTTCTTGGAAGGTAGCATTCTTGGTGGCGATCACCTCGGCTAGGAGGGTTTCCGAGCTGCGTGCCCTTTCGGCAGAGCCCCCGTACACGACCTTTTTTAAAGACAAGGTGCGACTACGCCCTCACCCTGTGTTCAGGCCCAAAGTGGTTTCGCAGTTTCATATGAGCCAAGACATCTATCTGCCGGTCCTCTGCCCTAAGCCTCACACGTCCGGCAGAGAGAGACATCTCCACGTGTTGGATGTCAGGAGGGCTTTAGCCTTTTACATCGAGCGAACGAGACCCTTCCACAGATCGCCTCAGCTATTCGTCGCAGTGGCTAACAGAATGAAGGGGCAACCCGTCTCTACGCAGCGAATCGCTGCATGGATAGTGGCCTGCATTAGGGAATGTTATAAACTGGCTGGAGTGCCGCTCCCACGGGTCACAGCCCACTTGACCAGGGCCCAGGCGGCATCGGCAGCTTTCCTTGCAGGGGTCCCAATCGCTGAAATTTGTAGAGCGGCAACGTGGTCCTCTCCGCATACCTTCGCTCAGCACTACGCTGTTACCCAGCAAGCCCGGCAAGATGCGGTGGTTGGCACAGCAGTGCTGCAATCGACGTCCCTGTGACGTATCCTACCTCCAAGGTAAGGCTAGTGACTCACCTACAAGGGAATAGCCAGGAGCAGCACTCTAAGAAGAAGAGGAGGTTGCTTACCTGTAACCGGTGTTCTTCGAGAGGTGTGCTCCTGGCCATTCCAATCCCTCCCACCTCCCCTCATACGGTGGGGGAAGAAGGAACTGAGGAGGGAGGGGCTGGCTAAGCGATATATAGGGAATGGCGCTGGCGCCACTCCAGGGGGCGCTATCTTCGGCCCTGTGGGGCTATGGGAAAAGTTTCCAGTGTGCCGTGCACATGGCATGCAGACACCTACAAGGGAATGGCCAGGAGCACACCTCTCAAAGAACACCGGTTACAGGTAAGCAACCTCCTCTTGCAATGGAAGAAAGTAAGAAAGGTCTACTGGTCTCCTCACAGAGGATTGCCTTATAGACAACCACTTGCATCAAGTTCTGTTATGGACAAACAGAAGTTCTACAGCCGGAGATTTGTAACAGCTCGCTCGACTTTGGCAAAAGCCTCATTGGTGCCGATCCGAGACATCTACAGAGCTGCTACATGGTCTTCAGTTCATACTTTTGTGTCCCATTACAGTATCATCCGGCAGAAGCAAGACCAGAACAATGTTAGCTTCAATACAGTGGCACTGCAAGTAGCACATCCGTGAACTCCGAGCCCATATCTAGGGATATTGGTTATGAGTTCCCTAATATGAAATTGACATGAGCAGGCACTAGAAGAAAAATGTGTTGTTCTTTGAGATGTGTTGTGCATGTCCATTCAATGACCTGCCTTCCGTGTCTGCCATCAGAGTTGATGGCAAGAAAGAACTGAAGGGGTTGCAGAGCCAGTGGTGCCTCATACCACAGTATAAGCATTGGACTCTAAAGGGTACCAGCACTGGCTCTATGGATACCACTAAGGAAAAGAGATCTCTGTCAGCCATGCACAAGGGTGTGCACAAACTTAACACAGAATGGGCACGAGCAGCAGGTCTCAAAGAACAACAGTTACACAAGAAGGTTAGTACTTGTTTTTTCCCTTCAGACTGCAGTGCACAGATATCAAGGGCTTTGCCACAAAAGTTGCATTTAACTTGCAGCACAGTATATGGTGACCAGATTGCAGGCTGACAGTGGTTGTCACATGGCTCTTCAGACTACTTAATTATTAGTGTAATGCAACAAAAACATTTAACACCATTGTGGAAGGCATGAGTAAAATATAATTAAAACACTTCATTGACTGTCAGTACATGCTATTTGTGCAAGTATGGTCTCAATTATTCATTCTATAACTGGACAAAACCTTGTCAGTGCAATCTACACTAGTACTTAATTGGTTCCAGCTTCAGCTGAGGGGATCCATTGTTGTCAGCTATGGCCGTTTTTCTAGTACATATATGGTCTAAAAACAGCAAGTTGGATCTACATATTATTAGCTGTGCAAAATAATGAGTTCAGTCTCTTGGCTGATTAAAAATAAAATAAAATAAAGTAGTTCTACTAATGCATATAAAACAGAAATAAAGAAATTGTGCATATTTGCTGTAGATCAGACCAGTTGCAGATGAGACCTGGTTTTGAAAACATAACTAAATGCTTCCAAAAAACTGGATATATACACCTATGTAAAGTATAATACAGAAGATCAAGGTTGATGTTACTCAGGTAATAGTTCTCATACTAAGAACCATTCTGATGTTTCAGAGTCAACAGGTTAATTAGATAAGGTTTGATATAGCATGTAAAAAGAATAGTGGCAGTTCTAAATTCATTCTTACATCTCTTATAAATGATAATGGGAGAAATACACGTGTGGGAGGGTTGAACAGACATCTAGACAAAGGAAGGTTACTATTCAGTCTTTCCAGTTATCTTAGAAATCAGATCCCACACTACAGCTTTGAAGTAAACTTTCAGGCATCTAAGCTTTTTCCTTCTTGGCTGTAATGATGATTTAGGGCAACCACCAGCATAGCTTCCAAGTTTATATGTGTGAGCCACAACTATCAAACTGCCTTTCAGTGAGAGTTTCTGCCCAAGATAAATGAGCCAGAATGGCCACAGTTATTCAGTGTGACTTCCAAACCAATATAAAACACCAGAGAACTAAAGCATTATAAACATGCAAGTTTCCAGTGTGCCTTCCAATCCCCAACTATTCCAAGATCCATTAAACTCTGTACATAAGATATTTTAGAATGGTAGATATTTCTTCAGATTCTATGGAACCTGCAAGAACGCTTTCCTCATGGTGGCTCATGAAAATCTCTGTGCTCTTAAATGTGACGAAGGGAAAATTCTGTTAAAACTGTAGTATTTCACACTCTTTACAAGGCAGAAAACATGCAGCATAGGAAATAGGAAAAATGAAATGTGCAAAAACTATATTATTACATCAGGCCAAATCATTATTTATGTCATTGTGTGTAGAAAGATAAAAAATAACTTGCCAACCCTATTCTTAGAGATCCTAATCAGGCCCTTCTCTTAGGAGCTTTGTTCTCTGCTTTTTAACTTTAGAGTCCCTCTCTTGATTTCTCTCCATTGATGGCTTGAAAGTAAAATTGACTGACCCCTTTGCTGACCATTCTGATAGGTTCACACAGTCCTATCATTCTTTGCTAGTCTCTGTCCTGGCTTCCAGGATGCTTCCTTATTCCCTAGAGAAGATTAAGAGACCTAACCAATATTTTCAAAAATTGTTTCCTAAAATTAGACACCTGAATAACTGGCTTGATTTTTTCAAAAGAGAATCCAAGTTTCCAACAGCTTCCAATAAAGTCTCCATTTTTGAAAAGCAGGGTCCTTCTTACAGAACCTGGAAATGTGCCTAACTTTAGGCACTCGTTTATTGAAAACCTGTCTTCTTTCTTTAGATGCCTGCCTGTTAAAGGGACAGAGCTTCAGTATATCCAGAAAAGGCATAAATTTTAGTGTAACCTCCTGCATGCTGAGAATTATGAGAAATGACTTGTTGATCCCATAACCTGGGGCTGAGTTACCATGTCCCACTAAGAATTCTAAATTTCTAGCTTTTGATAGTGCGCACTTGGTAAGGGAGTTCTGATAACTTTTGATTCCAGGGATGCACATGCAATATACAAATATCCAGGCTTTGCATTGATGAAGACTTCTTCAGATTCCCCCTTGTTAGGTTAAAAAAAAATTATGAGGGTGTTGTTGAAAATCTGTTCACATTTCTTGAGCCAAATAACTAATGCAGAAGGTGTTTTCAGCTAAATTTATTATTTCTTAGAACTTCTTGTTATTGAGATAGAATTACAGGAGGAAAAATTACAAAAACGCCATCTATTATTTTTAAATATCAATGCTATGAAGGAAAAAATGTTGTTTCAAAATTGTTTAAGATAATTCCTAAATACCTACTATAAGAAAAATAATTACTTATCTTATTTATTGGCTCCAGTATAGATTACTAGGATTTTTTTTTCTTCTGGATATCAAGATTGATTAAAATTAAATAGTTTGGCACAATGGGTTCTGTTCACCCAAGAAAGACTTAAGATAGGGCAGGTGGTTGAGATTTATAGACAGAATGATGCTTCATTGTACCTGGTCCCAAAATAACTAGACCCTAACTTTTCTAAGTACTAAATAGATCTGCAAAATTAAAACCTTAAAGTAGCAAATCAGTATTTTTTTGCAACCTGTCTTACTCCTAGTTTTCTTTTAATTTTAGAGATGCTAAGTGTTTGCTTGCTTTTTCTCCCATCTTTTCTAGATATCTTGTTTAGGTATCACTACGAATGAAAGGATGAATGCAAGACGTTACAAGCACTTTAAAGTCACGACAACATCTATTGAAAGCCCATTCAAGTAAGTTGATAAAAATGTGTAAAATACTATTTCTCATGTATATAGGTAATGCACAAATGAACTGCACAGCCAACTGCAACAAAACACAGCTGAATACTATCTTACCAATGCTAAAAGGATCCCAGAATTTCCATTTTTAAAGCTGAATTTTAACAGCTATGTTTACCATAAGCCAATGTATCTGATTGTAGAAAGTGATCGGTAATTACTTTTAGTATTCCTAAGTGAATCCAGGCGTTGGTGCTTTGACATAACAAATTATGCTCCTTGAGGGTGATAGTCCTTCCTTGCTGAATTTCTTGGTTAAAAAAATGGAAAGCAACTCCCTGCTAGCAGATGCTTGTATTTCACTGAGCTCATTTCTGTGCTGGTAAAAGAACTTACCTTCAATATTTCTTCTCAAGTCTCACTGTTCAAAAGAAATTAGCAAGTGAGACCAGTAATAACAACATGAATGGCTTTTTATGCTTATAGCCTTTGTATAATTTAATGCCACCACAGTCCGATTTGTTGTTGTCTGAGGAATATAAGGCTATGCCAAAGCAAGTGCAACGGATTCTTTCCTCACTGATTTCAAATTCCACATCCAGAAGGCATTTCCATCAGCTTAGTTGCTTTTAGAAGATGTGTCCATGAAAATCATGAAAGAAGTGTCTGAACTAACTAAATAAATACTCCCTACAAGATGGAGCAAAGATGTCAGCACTGGCTTGTTTACTCAGTGTCCCTTCAGGAAATCAAATGCTCTCATTGCTGCTTCTGACCTTTCTAGTCTGCTTCTTATTACTTAGTTTTGATATACAGAAAATCCAGGCCTACTCAACCTTCAGTGTAACTGGAAAGCTTCACTAACACCCCCCACCCCCAAGGAACTTTTTGGTTTAAGGTAAATTGCCTACGTGAAATTTTTTACAGATTATGAATTTCAAAATTGATAATGATCTCTGATCCAACAGCTGTTGAACTTGGAAGCTATCACTCTTGCCTTCTAGGTTCACAGAGATGTGTATGCTTGGTGTTTTGGAGTGTCCAGGGCTTCATGCTGATTGTTTTGACCTACAGCTTGTGAACCACTATATGATTCAGAAATTAATCTAAAGACCAGTATTAATTTAGTTGAAGGTGATCCTGGGAGGAGATTTATTTCATATTCACAACTGGCACTTCTAAATGATCCAAATATTCTTTTTGGATAAGTACCTCATCTTGTTAGGCATGCCTCCGCCACTCCCAGAACGGTATGCTCTAGTATGCTTTGTGTGGGACCGGCTTTGAAGACCACTCTGAAACTGCAACTAGTATAGCACATCACTTCCCAGTTAGCATTGGTCATGGCATGTGGTATGCCATACCTGTGTGCTGCAGATTACCTTGATTTCCAGTTCATCACTGGGTACAGCTTAAAATATTAATATTGACCTATAAATCTCTAGATAGTTTGTGTCCTAGATACCACCTCTTCTCATTAATTGAGATTATTTGGAAGCTCTTGTTCTCTTATTTACCTAAGTTTCAATGCTGTTTATGGACTTAGTGGATAGTTCTCGGTTCTAAGCTTGGCTTTCCTATTGGTCCAACAGAACATGACCTTCCGTATACCTTGTTGTGCATGTTTATTGGTGCCAGCTATTGCCTATTGTTCAAGATGTCTCTTGAGCTGATTCGGTTTTATTTTGGAGGTCTTGTGATTTTTATTTTTAGTGTCTACGTACAGGTGCTTAGACATCACAATATTTACATTGTAAAATAGAAAAAAAAAATAAAATGGCAGCCTCTAAAATCATTTGGCATTCTGCCTAAAAATCATAGACAGAATAGTGCTGCAATTATATTTATTTAATGTTTTGTTGCTGGTATTGGTTGCTTTGTCTATCAAATATATTCTAGTAAGTCTTTATTTCCCTCTTGTTTTTCTGAACTGTAAGTTGGGGTGCTGTCCAGTGCTTTTTATATTACCTTGAGTACTCTGTTTTGGGGTGCCACAGTTAAAGTTAGAGTCACTTGTCTTCTCCAAGACTGGGGATCCACTTTGGGTTTTCTATATGTTGGGAACTTACTGGAGAGCAAGCAGACATTGTCTACCTCCAAATTGACCAGCTTGTACTGCTAAGTGAATTGTGATGTTACTTACTAATGTATGTCTTTTTGGTGGTTTTGTTTTTTTTTAGCCATGGATGTATAAGGAATATTATAGACTTCTTTGAATTCAGATGCTGTGGTCTTTTTCGTCCTGTTATTGTGGACTGGACAAGGCAGTATACAATAGAATATGACCAAACTTCAGGAGCAGGCTACCAGCTTGTGTAGTACCACCTTCATCCTGTGAGCATATCATATCTGAGTGGTGCCTGAAAATTTCTCTCTCTCGAATCCACATCTTTTGAGCAGTAGCTGTGAGTAGGGCTAACAGTGAATCTTACGGTACCTTCCCTTTATCAGAGAATTTTATTAACAACAGTAAAAATGGACAGAATAAACTGCCAGTTCTGATAAAGAAGAGGAGGAAGATCGAAAAGGGATTTTAACCATTCTTAACACGAGAATTATTCAAAACAACATATTCATTGCATTTGTTGTTGGTGTTTTATTTAACATTTTTCACAATGGAGCATGAGATTATTGAAGTATTGACATATTTAGTCATGTTGTGCTGAACAGAAATATTCATTTTCCAGTTTGAATAATTCCACTGGAACAAGAATCTGGAGTCTAAAACTAAATTTCATGGTGCAGTCAAATGTCATTAAGACAGGCTGCATTTTAGTTCCTGCAATGTGATTTTATATAGAATTTTCTATAGTATTATGTACATGGAAAAATGTGCATTTCAATACTGTGATTAAAATCATGTGGTTTTATTGGGGATCCACTGTAATGTGTTAAGCTTCTGAAGCAGGGCACATGAGGCTAATGGTCACAAAAAGGTGTTGCCTACGTTTTATGGCTGTCAGCTGTTAATGGTCATCTGTTTCTGGTACAGTGAAATATTTTGTTAAGAAACTTGTTTGGAGGTTGTATAGTCTGAAAATCAACAGTTGCACGAGTAAGTAAAGCTCTTCTGTTGAAGTGAAAGCCCTGCTTAAGTGCATGATACACCTTTTAGAAACAGACCACAATATATAATATAGTATATGATATTCAACAGAAAATAAAGCAGAATTTAATTTGATAATCTTTGAACAAATGATACCAACAATTTAATACTAGGAGAGATCCAGTGTGATATACTGCCTAGTGATTGGAAAGGTTTGAAGAAAAGTTGCATAGGGGGACCAAAGATGTGAATGCAATATCTCAGTAATGGAAAAGAAGGGTTTATAACAGTTTTAAATTCCATGTGATTGCAAAAAAGAAATGGTGAAAACTGATTAAAAACTCATTATCTTTGTGTATAAAATGGCTGAAACCAACGTTAAACAAAGCATGACTGTGAATAGCACATATGAATGGAAAATGTAATAGGACATTCTGAAGATGATATGTCAGCCAGAAGAAATCACCCTTGAAATTTTTTTCTGTTAAGTTCTCACACTGCAAATATGTTTGAAAGGTAAGGAATGATCGGAAATCTCATTCCAAAGGGGTTTTTTGTTGTTGACTGTGATGCACTGATTTTCTGTTCTGGTGTTTTCATATACTCATGGTGAATTATTTCACTGTTTCCTTAACTATTGTTTACAGAGACTGAGACTTGGGTTAGTTCTCTTTTAAGTGCTGTAGGAACCTAGTGGTTCGAGAAATCTGTGAGGGAAGTTTGCAGAGGGAATCTGGAAGCAGTTGATAGAGACCACTGTAAAGAATGTGTATCTGTATATAAATAATTTATCAAATAGTTTTCTCTTTGTGAGTGTGTGTTAGTATATTTAAGGTTGCTCATTTCATTTTATCAACCAAAAATTGTAGGATGATATCTAATGAGCTTTTAGTGATGTTCAATGCTGCTGTTAATAGGCATTATACCCTGCAAATTCACTGCATGTTTGATGCTTGGCAAAATTAGCATCCTCTTAATATGCCAATTCCAGGTATTAAAGCAATGTAGTGGTATTCCCACCCCTGGCCTTAGTAAAAGGAGCAGTGAAACTGTAAATAGTTGATGTTCAGTATTTGCAAGTAGACATTTTTTCTCCTTAGCTGTTTCTTTGATCATAAGACACTCTTTTATAGTTTGCAAGTACCAGATATCAGGATTTACAGAAAAATAATAATAGTGTACTTGAATGTTTAATACGGGGGGAGGGGTGAAATTAACATTTTTGACACAATATTTTCGAGAGGAGAGTTGGTTACAAGGGCGGCAAGAAGTCTGTGCCATTTTGTCAGTCAGAATTTAGAGTTATAACTAATTCTGTTAACCTTAATAAAAACAAATGACACCATTATACATATTTTTAATTTCTAAATGGAAAAAGCATGATAAGACTTCAAAATTTCATTACTTTTTTTAAAATTAATGGTTATTTTCTGAACCTCAATGGAAAAACTTTCTCATTTCTGTTTGGGGTCAGCTGCCATAAAGAAATTCAGTTTGTTGAAAGTTTTCACTAAATACATTTCATAGCATCAGTAGTCTAATGTGTAAAGTATGTTGTTGTTTTAGTTGCCCAGTTCCATTAACTATCAAAGTCTGTCTATCTGAAAGTTTCAAAACAAGGGTGGGCTTTGGTGATAATATAGGGCAAATTCTTCAGTCCTTAATTGAGCATAGCTCCCTAGTGCGAGTTTTGCTTCATGATGGACTGCACCATTTAGCCAATAGGAAATATGATAGTGGCTTTAGAACCAACTTGCAAGTGTTCTGGATTTAGGGCATGCAAATAATTCTAATACAAAGAGTTATTGTCTTGAGGAATACTGAGACCTGTGATCTGAAACCATCAGTATGGGAAAAGTCATCTGTGCAGCATTTTTCTGTCAAATTACTAAATTTACAATTTGCATATTACAGCAAAACTACATCACTTCCAAAACTGCCATGAAGCTTATCCAGACTGAAAGCAGATCAGATCAGCTTTATCAAATATAATTTGAGTAAATGGGAATTTTGTCTCAGTCCTAAACATGTACTGTTTCTTTGCAGGTTTCTATGTTCTTTGGTGTCCACTGCATTTTGTTTTTGAAAATTAATATACATAAAACATCACTACATTTTAAGCTATGGATGCATTGTTTTTGTATTTTCTTTATTTATAACTGTGCCAAGTCTTATTTTACTACTGTCAGGATCTTGATGTATTACATGGTGAACAAAAATCTGTAAAATGTTTAATAAATTAGCTCTCCTTACATAAATTAAATCTGTGAAATTTTTGTAAGTTATTCATCAAATAAATATTGACTCTTAGATGCGGTTTGTCTTGACCTTCAGTGTCACACTAAGTCGTTCATTCAATGAGCTGTCTAGCTCCATCAGCAATAATATGAGAGAACAGTTGGCTCACGTCAGGGTATAAATAAACCTATTGTGCCGCACAACATATTTCCAGATGTTATGATGTCCAATATGATTCTGAAGAGGAGAATATAATTGTTTCCTACAGGGTTTTGAAGAAGAAAATACCAATAGTAGAATAATCCCTTACATTAACTTTTGTAGTGCCTTTCCAAAAAGATTCCCAAGTGTTTTACAGATAACGTGCCAAATTCTGTGCTAACATACATGTTGGCACACCTCTCTTCTCTGCAGTGCGGCTGTAGGAAGTATAAATCAGCTCTTATCCACCAATGAATAGTACCATTCTCTGAAGTGGAATATGCTGACAGCACACCATTACTAATGTCAAATTCTGAAGACAGACAGAAGTTAATGGAGGTCTGAATCTCTTCTCATGCCAGTTTTAGCCCATTGGGCCTGATTCACTTGTACACTGGGCAACTTCCTGCCACTCGGCTTGCATAGACGTGACCAGAAAACAGCATAGCCAGCCACCAGAAGATTTCCCAGAGCAAAGGGGAATCTAATTGTGAAGCTGAATAATAAATTAAATACCCTTCTTGCTCCTGACTGTAAGGATGCTGAGCGGGAAAGACTCGCTAGGACTTGCTTAGGCTTACCAGATCCTGGACTGACAGCATAGTTCCTTGGGGCTCTTGGCAGTCAGATTAAATATGCACAGAAGGTTATCAATCTGGTGCCAGCCTGGACCTTGGGATCCGCACAGTGCAAAGGTAGCTTGTGGCTATGTTTGCACCCCACAACCAAGCTGCCACAGCCAAGGATCTGACCCATTGACTGAAATGCAGTTAGACCTTATTTACACTCATATGAGATGAGAATTGGATCCTGATGTCAGTTGATCAAAAAGTTTTTAAAAAGTATAGGGAATAAAGAGTAACATGCCCTGATAAGGGGTTATTAGCTGGTGGGCAAAATAAATGTAATTTACCCTCTGAAAGGGGTATGGTGGGGGTGGGAAACACAAAAACAAGGTCTGAAACAGAATTGATGGACTGCGTATCTTCCATTCTCCTTTTCCTGGTACACCTTTATCTTAACCATCCTGCATGTGTCACATGTATTTAACATGCCCAACACTTGCTCAGGGCCCTTAGAACTTCCCTTGCAAACTCCGGGTGCTGATCTCCCCATCCCACAAGGAAGTGAAGGACGGGACAATGTCTCTAAGAGGATGCTGTCCCCCTTTTCCTTTGGACAGATGGGAGAGGAGTGGGGTGGGTGATTAGTGCAGAGGCTGGAGCTAGAGCCTGCTTCGTGGTCAGGGGGCAGGAGGTACATCATCATTGTACTACTTTGTGAAGACCAGAAAGGAAAGATAACTACTCTTTCCTATCAGAGGCTGCTTAAAGATGGAAAATCCCATCAAAAGTGAGGCAGGTCACTTCTGAGACAGTTGCCAGTCATGAGAACTTCTGGGGAGGAAGTGACTTTTCAGGGCTTGGGGACTGGTTTCTAGGCTTGTGTCATTTGGCACAAACTCTGCTCTCCACACACTCCCTGTGGAACCACTACCAGTAGAACTTCAGTGGGGCTGCTTTGCCATTAAGCTACCTAGTGCCAAATTAGCACAATTTACACAACCATCATTAACAGCCATTTTCTGCCCATCTCATACCACCGAATGCCACTCAGGGTACGTCTACCTGGCAGCTGGGAGCCAGTCCTCCAGACTGGTGGACAGACTCATGCTAGTGGGGCTCAAGTGAGCAGTATGAACATTGCAGCTCAGGTGACAGTTTCACCCACAGCGTCTCGTCTTGGATGGGTAGACTGAGTCTGCCCAAGCAGCAATGTTCATTCTGCTATTTTTGGCATGCCAGGTAAAGCTCCACTACCCCACATCTGCCTGCCTGTGCTGGAAGACTCATTTCAGCAGCAATGTAGACATACCACCAGAGACTTCCTGACTCCAAGCTAAATTTAGCTCTTGGAATTAAATTATTTTAACTTTTGTCCTGCATTTGTCACCCAAATGCCTAATTACTATTAAGACCCTGTTAGACCATAAGCCAATGCCATGTTAATTTCTGCTCTTGGGACTTAAGTTACACTAGTATAAAACCAGAGTGAGTCCATTAAGGTACATGGAGTTACTCCAGATGTGAGGTGGAGTAACAAAGCAGATTTTCATAAAGAGCTTTTGTTACTGCTGAAACATTTGCAACAACTGTAAAAAGGGATGAAGTCACTTCTATAGTCATCTACTCTTGTTACGTTCAAGAGGCATAATTTCAATCATTACAGTTCTAAGTTTACTTCCTTGCTTTCCTGTGGCTTAAATAACATAATGCCCTGGGGATCTGGAGCAAAATGGAGTCATGGCTAATCACTGTGAGTCTCCATAAAGCATGTCAAGAAAACCCTCAATTGTAGTGATGTAAATCACTTCTGATTTCCTTTCCAAGAATTAAAAGCATTGTTATTTATGGTGAAATGAATGACGTACAATATGCCAAATTTTACAGATACAGACCAACTGTCCCTAATTTTGCTGATGCAGTTATGCGTATATTTGTCTACTTACTGTAGCTACAACAAATAACTAAAAGGAGCTGCTAAGGAATGTTTCAGCTACACTGTTTAGTCTGTGTCTTGTGTGTTTTAGTATCGTGGTTCTCAGCTACTGTGTCAGGACACATTATTGTGTTGCCACATACTAAGTGTGTCACAGAGAGCTGGTGAAATGGCTGGATTTGGCTTTGTGCAGGAGTGGGCTGGTGTGCCCAGTAGGATCATGGTATGCTGCCAAGTGTGTCATGACCTGGAAAAGATTGAGCACTACTATTTTAGTATGTTGGTTTAATGCCTTTGTAGTATACAGAGCAGATTCAGCCTTCCAGCATGCACTTGAGAAGGTGAAAGGTCTCACTCCATGTGTCGATGCAAAAAATTAATATACTGTTCATAATTGTGGTCTATGTACTCATGCATTCTAGAGTACAGATTATACAGAGACAGATTTAATCCAGCCTAGGAACCTTGCTAGCACTTTCCCAGTTGAGTTTGTGGTTAAAATACACTCTTGGCAGAGTTCCAAAGTGTCCCACAAACTGTAAATTTGTTAGTCTTTGAAAGTGCCACCAGACTCCTTGTTTGCACTCCTGGCAGAGGCAATTTCGGGGATTGGCTGTCCATTTAGGCTATTTTATAGTGCAAGTATACTTTTCATTCTCCATGGTAAATCCAGCTCACGTAGGTCTGCTTACAAGGTGAATGGCCCAGATTATTATGTAGCTTGGGAAATTTAGCATGATGCTACAGTTAACCTTTTGGAACCATATTCAGAGTCACAGTCTTCTCTACCAATCTAAAATAGCTCCCTTGTTTCAGATTAGTTTTGATTTCAGGCAGGGCATGAATTCTCTTTTGTAGACAATTCTTTTCAGCGGATCCAATGTAAAAATCTTTTGTCATAAAAGCAAGACTGTTCCTATCATGTGGAATGGAAGAAATATGCCCAAACACCTGGGCTAATAAAGAAAATCTAAAAGAATTCAGGAAGGGTGGAAATGTTATATGTGTGAGCATATGCGCCCCCCCCCCTTCATTGTAGGTGATGTAAAGAGTTCAAGTATTAGATATTGTAAAAGGAACTGAAGAAAAGGGAAGACTAAGCTTATCGTTCTTTTTCCCAGCAAAAGACTGCATCCCCTAAATCTCTGCTGTCAATTACAGTAGCCCTCTTTGAGTCTCAAATGAAACATGCTCCTTTACTTCAATTTGTTAAACTAGATGTGTGTGAACACCTCTGCATTCAATATATCACTGTCATGGGAAGCATTAAATACAATGTCCCAGAAGAAATATGGGCATTTACCTCCCATTGATTGCAAGGAGAAGTACATGCCTAAACATTAGAGACAGAAAGGGTAATGCAACTGACTAGCATCATGGAAAAGTTAGGATGAATATTTCAAGGAGAGGTGATTAACAATAGCAGAACCTATGTACTATTTACTTCCATTTTTCTTAGTGCATGCTTCCAGCTTGGCAGTGGGTGGAGGTAAATACTTGCTTGTGCCTCTACATAACTGCCTGCTAAATTCTGTTCTGTTAACTTTTCTCACTCTGCCTTCCCTCAAAGGGGCAATGAATATGGCTACAAACCAATAAGACCTAGTGTGGCTAGTTTAAAAAAAATGGGGGGGATGAACCCTGGCTGAATGAATCTCCCTTATGCTTTCATGTGGCACTGATGCCTGGACTATGGGAGTGTAAATAACTTGTTTCTGAAAAATAGGGACACCATAGTCCAGCTTCAACCAGCTATGTACATCTGACTGCTGTTTTTCCCATTTTAGAATCTGTTAAAGCAGTGTCTCCCCACGGAATAAAAGGCCAGGATAAAGAGGTGTGTGCTAATAAAAATGGACCTCAGCTTTACTAGTGGCAGGGGTATGTGTCACAGAGTTGCAGCCTGCTCCTGAACATCCTGTCCTCGTCTATGGATTTGTAATCCATCGTGTTCCTGCTGAGCAGGGCAGAGAGGAAGAAGGGCCTTTAGCCTAGGCACCAGCATGTTTCTTGAAGGTTGGAGTGAGTCAAATGTGTTTCTTGCATTCTGTTTGCTGTGAGCACTGTGGACCTTTCTCAGGAGTGCGCCACTGCTTGCAGTAGCGCCTAGCTCCTGTTGTTGGAACTCCCCCAGCAAGATTCACAAAAAGGGTGACAGTGGCATTGTGTAGCCTTGATGTTAACGACTCTTGAGTAGATCTGGCTGGTTAGGACTGCAACTTCTTGACATTTTAATTTTGAAGTGGAAATAATTGATAGTACAGCAAACACTGGAAAGGGTTTTTGTAAGCCTCCTTAAAAACCCCAAATCATGAGGGCTCCTCATGCTGTCTTTGCACCAGAAGGTAAACATGGGCTCAAAGCCAGCCTGACATCAGACTTTCGGGGGGGGGGGGTCTGTAGTTGTTGTTTCTATTTGTAATATAGCCTCTGCAGAAGGCCCATTGTGGAACCAGCACTTAGCTAATGTTGAAAGTGCAGTTGTGTGTACAGAACAACTTGCTTTGTCAGAACACAAATCGCGCCTCCTCCTAGTGTTACTGTTCCTTATGCAGAAGGCTCAGCAAACCAGTTTCCCCAGAGAGGGGCACAGGAGGAAAATAAAAGAATTACAATAAATACAAAGAAAAAGTACTATAGAGAAGTTATTAGCTGCTGGGTCTTGCCCACAAGCTCTTTGATTTTGGAGGGTCAGGAAGGACGTTTCCCCCAGTTCAGAGTGGCAAAGACCCTCAGGGCTTTTTGTTTTCCTCTGAGGAGCATGACATGGGTCACTTGCTAGTTTGAATGTGAGTAAATGAAGTATTCTCTGTACTGTGAAGTCTTTAAATCAGGATTTGAATAACTCAGAGGTTATGGACCTATTCTAGGCAAGGGTGGGTGAGGTTCTGTAGCTTATGAGGTGCAGGAGATCAGCCTGAGCACGTGGCCTTAAAGTCTGTGGTTCTGTGCGTTGTTAGTTCCTTATCAGACAATGGAAGCTAGAAACAGAAGTGTCCCTTTGCTTTGAGAAATGACTTTAATTACAATGGTTTCACACAAAGGAAGTGAAAATAGGGCTACTTCAGCTTGCTAGTAACCTCTCTTTACTAAAAATAAATTTTTTTTTTTTTTTGTCCACCATACATTCAGTGAGCCTAGCAGCACTGCATTGTGCCTCTAAGTTGGGCCCCTGTAAGACTTTCTGAAGAAGTGACTGGACTTACCAAAAGAGCTAAGGAAAGGGTGGGTCTTTCCCTTGGCGACCCAAGACACTGGCATAAGAGACAATGGTAATATTGGAGGAAAGAATACATTCATGGACACTAAATGTAGGGATGGTGGTCAAAGTTCATTGATAAATTGTGATTGAGGGATGCCCTTTTAAGTTTTTGTCAATAGTGACAGTGGGAAATGAACAACAAGGAGTTGTGTGGCACTTTAAGACCAACAGATTTATATTTTGCATGAGCTTTCGTGGGAGAAGATCCCACTTCCTCAGATGCTTCGAAGATGGGTGAACTTACAGAAAGGAATGAAACTAAATGCAAGGGGGTGTAAAACATAGGATCAGGTCATAAAGTAACAGCAAATCAGAGCAGTTTACAGGCTCAAACCATGGGAAGCTTGAAGTCAAATTACCCTTTGTAATGGGAAAAGAACCCATAGTCTCGATTCAGTCCTGCTTTCACAGAATTTAGCTTGCATATTAATTCGAGTTCAGCTGTTTCTCTTTGAAGTCTTGATGTCCTAGGTACATCTCTAACGACAGTCGTTAACAACTGGTTGCTGAGCACTTCCATCTTCCTACTCACTCGATGACGGGATTTGTTAACGACTGTTGTTAGAGATGTACCTGGGACATCAAGACTTCAAAGAGAAACAGCTGAACTCGAATTAACATGCAAGCTAAATTCTGTGAAAGCAGGACTCAATCGAGATTATGGGTTCTTTTTACATTACAAAGGGTAATTTGACTTCAGGCTTCCCATGGTTTGAGCCTGTAAACTGCTCTGATTTGCTGTTACTTTATGACCTGATCCTATGTTTTACACCCCCTTGCATTCAGTTTCATTCCTTTCTGTAAGTTCACCCATCTTCGAAGCATCTGAGGAAGTGGGATCTTCGCCCACGAAAGCTCACGCAAAATATAAATCTGTTAGTCTTAAAGTGCCACACAACTCCTTGTTGTTTTTTTACTAGACTAGACTAACAGAGCTATCCTTTTTGAAAGTGGAAAATGAATTTTTTTGAGTGAATACACAATACAGGAGTACGCTGTGCTCCTAGCATCTCTGCACTTTAAGACATTGTAGCATTGTCAGTTTCTCCAGTGTACAGACCTAGCCCTCCCCCAAGCTTTGGGCTTGCAAAACAGTGAGATCAGCAGTGTCATCATTTATTATTATTTAATTCATCACTTTTTTTTAAATGGTGTTTTTCAAGAGGCTTATTTTTTCACTTGGCCAATTAAAGTCTACATGGGTTCTGTTAGAAAATTTGTACTTTTTAAGCGTTAGAACAAGACTCCACTAATTTGCTTGGCTAGGGCATGTTTTTAGATCAGCAGGTTTCACCCTTCTGCAAGTTTTGACATACTTTGCAGCATGCCTAACCCAGCCCCCAGCAGCTCTCTGCACTGCACTCAACACTGCGTGGTAACAGTGATGTGTCCTGACACCCTGGTTGAGGACTGCTGTTTTGGATGACGGTTAGCAGTAGGTCTGGGTGGCTTTTTTTGAACTTTAAATGTTACATTTGTGCAAGTGGCTGCGGTTTTAGCTTTCATTACTCCTGCAAAAGTGAAGGGTGACCACCCGACCTTCACCACTGGTCACATACTACAGGACTGAAGTGACTCAGCTGACACCATTTTTATAGCCAAATTATCCCTTTTCATGCCTTATGAAAATAATTTTCCATTTAGTAACAAGCAGCCCTTTGACTTATTCTCATTATATTGCTACTTGGCAGCTGGTAAGTACCTGGATCAAATGTAGGGAAAGATCAACTAGCTCAGACAATGCTAGGTCACAAGAACATCCAATCCAATCATGTTTTCAATGGGTAATAAAGGCTTTTTCTTTTAACTTTTGACTAGAGTAATTACAATCCTTCTTAAAGGTTTTAATTTTTAAAAGTCTAATTGACAATGTTTGGTTCATTGGTGGAGATTGGGATCAGCTTGTGCTTTAGCTTTGATGATGATGGAGAAGAAACTAGAGGAACCTTTCCCCTACTCCCCCCCCCAGTTGCCAAAGGGTTTCTTCTCCCACAAAAAGGAGATGACATTCAGAAGGTAAAATGGCTTGTTTGCATCAGATCTGAAGTGTTTACTTGACATTTAAGGTCATGCCAATCTAGATTGTAGTATCCCTTTTAAATTTAAGATTTACAAAGGTGATGCAAAGTAAGAAACAGTTTTTCCCCCTCTATTTTGTTGTACAGAAGAAGCCAGAGAGGTGGGGGTTTTTTGTTTGGAGTTTGTTTGAGGGAAGGGAATACTTACTCATTTTTTTCCTTGGAGAAAGAATCCTGTGTGTCCTGGTTTCTTCTGGAAGCCAGTTTTGGAAAGGGGACGGTCAGGCTGCAGTTGGGATGGACATGGGCTCTTCTGTATCCCATGGGTCTGTGTCCCTTTCTGTGCTTGATTCACAGAGGCTCTCAGCGGTTAACAGCCTGCAACTCAAGCTGTACCAACTTATGCTTTCAATTCAGGCAGTCACATTGATCCAGGAGTTTAGGTTTTGCAGTGGCTTTGAGTGGCCTTCTTAGGCCTCTGGCAAAGTAGTAACCCTTCCTTTGATTTTCATCTTTTGGTACAAGTTCTCCGGTGGAAGGAACCCTTCAAGAGATCCTGCACAGTATATTCCCTACCACTCATCCTCTAGTACTTGCCCAAGCAGATGTATTCTAGATGTGGGTGTAGGTGGGCAGGGTCCAATCCCTCCTCCTTGGGCCAGCATCATCTGCTGAGAAGCCAAGGTTCTCCCTGTTTAGCAGGTCTCTGCATGAGACAGTGTTACTGGTATACACAGGGCCATTTACATGGCTTGTAGGTTCCCCTCCCTCCCAGAGTTTGATGTAATCATACGACTCAGGGACTGGGGCCCTCAGTCCAGGCCCCTTACTCCTGTACTAGTCTCATGTTCTTCATACTTTGAGTCAGAGGGTAAAGCAATTTCGACCAGATAATTGTAAAAAACAGACTCAGTATCACAATGTGCAAAGCTTTATTGAAGTGGAATGACAGTATTAGTTAGTATTAATTAAGATGGGGTGCCAAAGAAAAAGTAATATATAGTGTAATATTTGATAAAAAGCTTGATCTAAGCTATATTGTAATACATTAGTGTCAGTTTCACAGTAATTAGTAACACTGAAGCTGTGCCTTGTTGCAGAGGAAGAATCTTGGTGACTCATGATCAATCTTGTATTTATCTCCTTCACTGAGCATGAACAAGGGCACCTGCTCCCTGGCCATATCCAAATCCTTTGGGGCCAAAGTTCTTGGCATAACAGCCTGAAAGGAAGAAAAAGAGGAAATGTTTTCAGAAAGCCATGTTAGGATGCCTGAAAGTTATTTCGTTTCCTGATCTGTTGCTCAGGACTGCTTTGCAGTCTGGCCATCCCAAACTGGGATTAATGGAAGGAGGCTAGAGAATAGAGCTTTTGGGAGTCAAACTCATTTGCTATGGTGGACCAGATTTGACTCATGTATTTCAAGTAGGTCATATATACTATAAATCAAAATACTATTGTACTCTCGCAGCATTGCAGGGTGCTGCGTATCTGAAACTGTGCTCTGTGATACCTCTTGGGGGGTGTGGGTGGTCTCGCAGAGCACAGGCTCATGAACTCAGTGCTCCATGATGTCACAAGACCTGGACACTCACATGCCATTGAGGAGCGCTAGGTATGCAAGACTTGTCTCTCTCAGGGAGAGCATGGTCCTGCTGAGTGTGGTCACAGGCTGGATGGAAGAGGTTTGCAGACTACATTCAGCCCATCGGCCTCATGTTTGATACCCCACATTTAAGGCCATTTAACTGTTCATCAACCAGAAAAAAAAAAAGTAAGTAATATTGTACAGTGCCATAATTTTCAGCAATACTGCAGTGCTAAGCATCCCAGCCCTGCCAAAATGAAGGAATCCTTATGGAATGTCAGCACAAGATTCCCACCCAAGGCTTGGACTCTAATTCTGAAATGAACATCTCTGCTCTTCAAAGAGCATGCTGCTGTTAACTACAGGCAGTTAGGCTTCATGCCTTTTTCTTCATCTTACCTTTACAATAAATTTCACCTTCTTTCTCTGTCAGGGTTGTAGATTCTAGACTCTTCCCACACTTGGCACAGCGGAAACAATTTTTGTGCCAAGGCTAAGAGAAGCAAAGAATGTAAGTTACTGTACTTACCAGGCACGTTAGATACTAAGAGAATACACTCGAGTAATTTAAATAGTAATAGTTACAGGCTCTTATAGCCTAAAGCA
Source organism: Podocnemis expansa (assembly GCA_007922195.1). Taxonomy (NCBI): domain Eukaryota; kingdom Metazoa; phylum Chordata; order Testudines; family Podocnemididae; genus Podocnemis; species Podocnemis expansa. The sequence goes on along the minus strand of ML681994.1, from coordinate 48,636,338 downwards.
GGCAAGAAGCCTACTCCAAGAATTTTTGGTCTCTTGCTTTAATAATGAAGTGACTGTAGAGGTGATCAAAAGCAGCCCTCAATAGACTGCAGAGTGTTTCACATGCAAGTTACCAAAGAAATATTACGCTCTAGGTAAGCAACTAAAAACATCTAGATTATGGATGTTGACAAAACAATTGCAGCCCCAGGCACATCTATTTGTCTTTAAAGGTGAAGGAGGGTTTTATCTTTATTAAAAAGACACTGAACTTACTTGTTTTATTACTGGTATTTTCCATGTTGAGAAATTACTATCTTAAAAGAGAATTTTGCATCCTCATAATTGGCTTACATCCTTTTTAGCTAAATATACTCAAAACAGTTTTGTTTTTAGCTAGCCCTTGTGTGAAATCTCTCACACACATCCCTCCCTGACTTAGCAAAGAGTTTGCTTTATCAAAATGCTACTTTACCTTTCCAGCTCCTATTACTTTCTCAGCAGCATAAACAGAATCACCACATCTAGAGCATTTTTCTGCACCTCCAAACTTCTGAGCAAACTTTGAAGTATTTGGACTTGTTGTAGGTCGGTGAGGAGATGGTGTGCTAGAACAGACAGATCAGATATGTATACCGGTGGTCAATTCTTTGCTCCTATTCCCATCTACAAGGAGGAAACAGGAACTATACCTAAAGTGTTAAAAATGTTGTAAGTAATTATTTGTAACAAAATACACACAGGTTTTGCCAGAATCTATAATGAGTACCCAAAGACACTGAATTGATTTGTTTGATCAATGGTGTTTTCCATGCTGAGAAGCTGCTATTTTAAAGGGAATTTTGTATGATAATTGGCCTACCTGCCTCCTATACTTAATAGCATGCAGTCATTTGGCTAAGTTTTCTCCATGCCACAGTACAGGTGTCAGCAACCCAAAAAATGAGAGCCATTTTTTAAAAAATTCCTTCAATAACCAAGTGTTTTGAGAGCCACAATGGGTGTAGCCCCCTGGTGGGAGGAGCTGGGAGATAGGCCAGGGTGCCTGCTGCAGGGTCCTCTGGTGGAGAGGGGAGCCTGAAACCAGGACCAGGCATCTGAGAGGGACCCCAATAGTAGAGAACTCTGGAGGCAGAAGCAGGCTTCCCACAGAGTGCTCTGGTGGCGGAGTGTGGGGCCTGGAGCCTCGAGCCAGAAGGGGGCAACGAAAGTGTCACATGCAGCTCCGGAGCTGCAGGTTGCAGACCCCTGCCATCATACTTCCCACTTATTCCAATTAGGTGTGAACACTACCAGCTGGTACTAAATACTGGATACTGACTTGATGCGCTACTGTCTGAGCCAGCATCCCAGTTTCTAAATGAAGTTTGCAGATAATGACTAAATAACCTCATGAGGATTTACATCTTGACTTTTAAGCTCTAGAACAGGGTTTCCTACCATTTCAAGGCCAGCGACGTCTTCCCACCCTCCAAAAATTTTGCTCCCCATCTCCTTGGCTGCAGTTGGTATCCAACTGGTGCCAGGGAGCTGGGGAGGTTCCTGGAAGAACTGTGCTCCCATCACAGAACAGCAGTACCCACAGCAGGGTTTGGCCCCGAGTCAAAGCACCCATTCTCTACCTCCTTTCCTGTCCTGCCACTGGCTTCCTCCACTGCCCTGGGCCAACACGTCCCGCCAGCCTGACCACCCTGCTCCCTTACTTTACCACCAGAGCTGGAAGCAGCCATGCCACAGGCTCGTTCCCTCCCTGAGCATGCTCAGGGCTGTGTGGAAGTTTTAAAAACTCCCAACCTGGAGCAGAGCAGCTCCCTCCTGCTATCCTGGGGCCCCAGCTCCCAGCCTGTCCACAGACCCCTTTAAGTAATTCTGCAGCCTCCTAGGTGTCCATGGAGCACAGGTTGGGAATCACTGCTCTAGAAGCTGGAGTTTTAGCAAGACTGAGCTGTTAACAGCTGAACGTTACTAGAATGAGATGTCCAAGTTAAGCCTTTCATGAAGTCAACAAAAGCATGCACAGTTACGCACATTTCCTGTTTAGCTAATAAACTCTGGTTCTGACATATGGTAAAGTACATTTACCTGTCCTGCTTCAAAGAACCAATTCTGTCATTTTTGCTTCTTGTCAGCTCCCTAACTGCTATACCTGACAGGGAAGCACTTCAATTTTGGCAGAGCAAGATTAAGTTGACTACATAGTCACTAACTCTCCACACAACCTCAAATCCTCCTTTATTTCAGTTCATAACTAGAACATGGCCTTGTCCAAGCTTAGTGGATGAGCTTATCAGCCAATAAGGAGGATTTAAATATCAAAACAATCCATGTGCAGTACTATTTACACTTGCATAAAGCTCATAAAAAGCACAATTTTTAATAAACCATAAATCCTAAAGTCTTTACCTAGAGGTAACAATTCAAGTTGTGTGCAACAGGACTGTGGGAGCAGCCACCAGGGGTTAAGCACACCTGTAATCTTCAATATTTGGCTCTGGGATATTTTGGCATTGTAATATCCATTTAGAGCAGTGGTTCCCAACATTTTCTCTGCCACAGCACAGCTTGCTACCTTTAATCAATTTGAGGCACACCACCAGATAGTTTCCAAATGAACTCAAACATTCATGAGCCAATTACCCAATCCAGAGCTCTTTGAGTAGTTTTTCAAAAAACTCTGTAGCACACTTGCTCAGACCTGCCGGCACACCTGTGTGCCATGGCACAGTGGTTGGGAAACATCGATTTAGAGCACTGCCACATTACACATCTGCCAAGAATCTTTAGCACAATACAGAGATCATGTGGCAAGCATCCATCTTGCAGTTAGATATGGTGAAGAGTTGAACCTACTTGTGAGGCTTGATGCCCAGCCTCTCGCCTCTGTCCATGTTGAGCGTGCCTGCTCCTTGGCCATAGCCATAGCCTTTAGGGCCATACTTTTTTCCATAGCAGGACTTGCAGTAAACCTCATCATCATGAATCGCTACAGTTGTGCTGTCTAAGTTCTTCCGACAAACCACTAGGAAGGAAAAAAATGAAATTGTCTGAAAGAGCTATATTCAGGAATAGCGCATGCAGTAAACCAGAAGTGCCAAATGCCAGAAGTCATGGATTCTCCTGTCCACAGTTCTTCCTAATGAACTGTAGGACTCCTGAAAATTAGAAGCGGCAGCTTGTTTTCTGAATTGGTGAATTATGTTTAGCTTCATAAAGAGGCTCTATTCCCTCCCACCCTCATGGTGCTGACATTTAAAGAATGGAAACTTGCTGTAGCTTGATTAATGAGGTTATATAGAAAACCAGATACTAAAGTCAGCAGTTTCCTCTTTTGCTTCAAGTTACATGGAAAAAGGCATCTGTATCAGTTCAGAAGCATTTAACTGTCTGACAGCTTAGAGCCCTCTGTTCATGTAGACATCTGCTTCCCCAGAGATTTTTCTTGTTGCCCATTTATCCAAGGTGGACTACAGCTTTTGTAATGATACGATACTAGGTTACTGGTGTGTTCCCCCACCCCCCGCCCACCTTTTCTCCCCCATAGAGCTGTAAGTCCAAGAACCAGACTGCTTTCAGTAACCAGTGATGTCATGATTGGGTATCTTTCCGTTTCAAGTGGCAGATCCTCCTTTTCTGAGGAATACAAAACTTCACACCTGCTTTCATAGTTATAGAATGAATAGCAACATTTTAGCAAGTGGGAAAGAAATAGATGCATTATACAGATTGATCTGAAGACAGTCAAATAACTTGCCAAAGATTGAGTCAATAAGGATTACAGCTATTGCCAATTATCTTTTCCAAATATTGCTCTTTTAACTAAATTTAGTGTTCTTACTTCAGTCAAAGCATTCCAATGTCTGTACAGGACACAGGTTGGCCTGAAAATTCAACTACAACCTAATTAAAGACTCATTTAAAAAAAAAACAAAACCCACCACACACACACATACCACAAACCACCACACACACACAGAAGTGCTCCAAACACACAAGCCTTTGTTTATTGCTTCAGAAGAGCTGATAAATCACATTTTATAATTAAGAGCAACTAATCAGTTTTTAAAATACACCAGGTCTTATGTTTTAAGCTCAGTGAAACTAAATTTTAACTTGGCTTCTCTCAGAGTGAAATATGCTATCATTTATTCTGGTTCTAAGTTCCTGAAAGATAAAAGTCTTATTTCACTTGAACCAATAGACATATTCAAATATATGTTTTTGCTAGAATAGCTGTAGAGTACCAGGAAAAGGAATTTAAGCACACCTATGTCTCATCAGCACAAAGATGTTGTGTTGTAGACAGGATGTCCCCAGACCAAATGGTGATCTAGGCAAAGAGCCTTTGACACCGTCCTCCATTTGGAATTTTGGATACTTTTTTTTTTTTTATTAATTGTATTTGTAGCTCATTTCACACCTTGATGCATGATTTAGATTTCTCATATAAACAATACTACTTTTAGCATGCTCAAAGTGTAATGTGTGTAACACCATTTCTTTTATATTGCTGCATAGATAGGGCTTTGATAGGCATCTCATTCAATGTCCTTTATTAGACACTATTACACTCTACAAGTCTTAAAACATGAATCCACTTTCACAATTACACAATAAAACAAGGTTCACAGTATTGCAGGAGGGCTCTCACTTAACTTCAATTTGTTCTTGTATCTCACTGACTGGTGACTGCCTGCCCCCTACATGCAGCATTCTAGGAGGTTTGATGAAAAGGCATTTCTCAGAAAGACTGGAAGGGTCCACTAGATTCTACAAGGTCCAGAACATTCCTGGAAGTTAGTCAAAAATAAATCTACATATGGAGTACCTGAAATATATTTTACTTCACACACTCCATTCTCCCTATTGTTGTTAGCAACAGCAGCCTCTGAGCTCAGTTTCCATCTCCCGCTACCCCCAAGCTCAGTACACCAGCCTGCCCCTAACTCTGGCCCTAGCTATAGATATTAGTGACAAGCTAATTTTGAAAGTCTTCCAGTTTGTAACTGTACTTTCCTATAAGCCAAGGCTGAATCCTAATTCTGGTCCTGGATAGTCCAGACCAGAAAGCTGGAGAAAGTGAAACTGCACATTAACAAGTGATGGCACCTCTGTTTACTGGCAAACCAGCAGTTTGTGAATTTAAAAGATTACTTCTCTCCAACTAATCAACAATCTTTACATCAGAAAAAGCTAGTTTTGATGCCTGAATGAGTTTGCTAGATGGAAAAATAATGACTTGGACTCTGTTCATCTGAAAATAATCCACATGTTCCTGTGCCAAGGAGGGCTAGGATTTTGGCTCTGCTACATGTATTAGTTAGAAATTCAGCCAAACTGCTTATGCTTTAACATCCTACTTGGTCTATGTGGACCTGGGTGAAAGATGCATTCAGTGAAGGGGTCATTTAATTAAGCCTTCAGCCCTCAAATCAACTTTCCAACAGATTGAGAGGCAGATGCTTGCTCTACTGAATTGTGGATTGAAACAAATCCAGCCTTCTTGCTGTGCTTTTACCTGGTTAGACAGAATTCAAGTTTTGGAATGAGAAATCTAAACATGTTTGTTGCCTCCTTTCCCAGACATAAGGTTATGAAGGAGAGAGAGAGAGAGGATTAGTTTAACAAGCCCCTTTACAAATTCTCCCACACCAGAGGAGACAGACTATTTTCCTCAGTGGTTCTGGATGAGCTCTCCCTCTATTGACACCAAGGTGTTCATGAAGCACAAGAGAAAGAGAGACCACCTAACTTAAGTCTGACAGCATTCATGGCATTCCTGGGAGCCCCCAAGCCTAGAGTACTTTGGCAACTTGCACTGCCATTCAGCTTCCTGAATACCAGATCAGACCTTTTATTAATACAACACCTCTGGATAAGTCTGAAGAGAGCACCTTATTCTTTTGCTTTTGTCTGAGGTGCAGTAAAACCACTGAAGCTCATACTGACTGCACTACACAAAGCAGCATATGAGGAATACTTACTGCAAAGAAAGCAACATCTGTGGAAGCTCCTCCCATCACACTGAACCTCTTCAGCATGGTAAACCGTTCGTCCACAGGCACCACATTTATTACCGCCTCCCCAGTTCGGCATCTTGAGTCTGTGGAAGACACACCAGTGATTAGGGACAAGCAGGAAGAGAGACTGTTTACTACATTGTTTGAGTTACAGTGAAAGTCCTGTGACACTTCCGTATTGACTCTTTTGAGAGCTTCCAAAGGAGTAGCCATGTTCATCTAGTTCAGCAAAACAAACAAGGCATCCTGTGGCACTTTTTAAGACTACCAAATTTATTTATCACATGAGCTTTTGTAGCAGAAGAATCCCACTTCAAATGCTTTGAAAGTGGAGGAGTCTTTTGTTAGTCTTTAAAAAGTGCCCCAGGACTCCTTGCTTGTTTTGCTGAACTAGATGAACATGGCTACTCCTTTGGAAGTTTTCAAAGAACTAATACAGAAGGCTGAACTAGGAACTGTGACAGATATTTAACACAACGCTGGCTGTCTGCCTGATCTTCTGGGGCCGTTTTAAGCCTAGTTCATAAGAAAGTGTCTTTAGCAGTCATCTTGTGACTACCAAGCAGGTTCTGCATCCCAGATAGTACATCAAGGCTATTGGATGTTATGGGTACTGATCTGTAATGTTTCCATGATCCTCCAATTAAGCTTAATCTAAAACATACAAGTTCCCACCATTAGCACTGTTTCCACTTGGTGCTTTCAACAGGAGAGATGGAAACAGAAGATACTGTCTTGACCTTTTACACTCCCCGTTCAGGATTTTGAAGGTTACAAGAATTGGATATGCACAAAGCTGCATGCATAATAGCTTTACTGTACCTTGAATAAACACCCTCCCAGATGGATGTAATTTCAGTTTCTATGCTTCATTAATTCTCTGCCTCTCTTCTGAAGCCAACCAATTGTGCCAACAATGGGATTTTGTTTTTCTGCGGGGTCTATCACTTGGAAAATGGCATAAGCCACAAGGTTTGCCTCATTGAGAACAACTCACTGTGCTGATGAGAGTTGTGTTTTTCTTCAACTCATGTCAAATGTAGTGGTCAAAGGGAATTATTCTTGAGGCGTCCTCATGCTATTTACATAAAAATCTCACCTTCACCAGACAGATATGTGTTGAAAGTCCAACTATTTAAAGTAGGAATTTTAGGAAAGAAAATGGCTGACTGTCATAAGCATGAAGTGTTAACTCTTGTCACATACTAATAACCCAGAGCAAAATTTAGGGACACAGTCATTGTTGCACTTACTGGTTTGATTCTCTAGTAGCAAATATTTAAGTAACTCCATCTCCATCCTCTGCACCGTAAGAAAGTTAGTGCTGCTAAGATGGAACTTCTATGAATGTCAAAAGCTAACTGCTGAAAAGTTTCTAATCTGCACAACAGAGTACTATACAGCTAAGGTAGGCACAATGAGGCCCTGAAGACAATAGGGTTTTGTTTCTCAAATGACACTATTGATTAGATTTAATTTTCCAGACAATCAGGGTACAGTACTTTAATAAAGACATTGTTAGTTTCCCACTGCAACACTGCTCTGTAAAGGTTAGGATTCATGTTAGGATTTTAATGAGAACTTAATCTTCGAGTTCGGCTTGTACATTTCATGTGGCCCCTTCTCCCCACTGTTCTTCCCTTTGTTGGCTCTTGTTTAAAGTTAGCTAGTGAGCTCTTTGGGCAGGGACCAGCTGGGGCCTGCCACAACATTTGAGTTTGTTAGTTTTTTAAATGAAGAGAGTCAGAATTCCAAGAATGTTGTAGTTTTAAAGGCAAGGGTCACCTGTGTGTAAATATTGCAGCACCAGCACAGTATACAATATTTCTGATACAGACAGGGGAATCTGAAGGCCACAAGACTCTATGGTCAGAAAGGACAAATATGATCATCTAGTCTGACCTCCTGCGCAATGCAGGCTGTAAGAGCTGTCAGCCCATCCTTGATACCTTTGAAAAAGTTTTTTCTGATGCTAACCAAAGGTAAGTGGGGAACTCCACTGGCACCTCTACTACCTTAAATTACTGTAAGGCAGACTTGTCTCTGATCTTTGCTTTGGACTCCCTCTTTATTTGTTAGAGGCTGATAAAAGAGAGGAGCTCAAACTCACTCCCTCCTCCAAATTCAGTAAGCAGGATCATCCATGACTTTCTCTGTTCAGAGAGGATATGAAGAAAGAGAAAAACTCCACTTTTCCAACACTCATGTCAGCCTCTGCTGCTCCTGGTTGTTTTCACCAAAGGGCACTTGTACGAAGTGAATAGGACTCTTGACAGTTTCATTGCTGCCTACGGGGCTCTGAATTAGCATTACAAGATATTTCAGTTGCATTTCTGCAGCCTGGCAAACCAATAAGCTGCAGAGGAACTGCTGCTGTCTGCCTACAGACTCAAAAGAAAAAACACTATCAGTTTATGTTCAATTTACATTTCAAAAGGTTCTGTACGGACCCTAATGCTAAAATTTTAAAATGAAGTGTAACTTCTTGGAGAAAGTTTTGCTGATACTGTGACTCACTTCCATCTCAGCAGATCTATAGGGTGTCTTCCTGAACGCTGCAAGGTCTAGCCTAGCTTCTTCCTTTGTCCTACAAACCAGAGCAACATTCTGTCTGCTTACAAAGTCTCCCACCTTTTGCTCCTCTCTTTTGCACCCAAAACTATTTTTCTCCTTCAGACTTCAGCTTCTCAACTCATTATTTTCCCCAGTGCAGAGCCCTCGTGCAAAATTAGGCACTCCATTCCAATAGCTCCACATACTACAAAATTAAACTGAGCTTCAGATGCCCGTGGAGGGGTGGCACAGTGATTCTACAAAGGATTGCTGCTGACAATGACTACATCCAGCCCATGGTTACCGCAGTTCCTTCTAGAGGGGATAACAGTGTGGGAATGATTATGGCACACCCAGAGAAGCAGCACTTGCTTGGGAGACCTCAGGCCAGGATCTCCAGAGACCAGAGGCAAGAACTTTCAGATAAATGTCCTGAGCTTTCACTGACTCAGGGCCTTCATTTTAGTTCCTGATCTGGAGACAGATTAGAATTTTAACCCCAGGAAAAACTCGCTGGAGGAGTTTGAAGGACTGATACCTACCAAAGCCACACACAGGAAAACACTGAGGTAACCCTTGTTAAGTAGAGCCCTGTATAGACACATCCAGTCTGTAAAAATGGTTTGCAGACATCAAGATGATTTCCATAGCTCCCTGTTGGCAAGCTTTTTAACATAAATGTAAGCTCTTATTGGTTTTTACGTGATTTCTCTGCAATGCTTTTACTTTAAGAGTAAATGTGCTTGCTTAGAAGTTGTGTACTAACTTACCATGGGTGGAAATATACTGTTCATAGCCCTCAGAGTGGAAAGGAAAGTGAGGCCAGTCTGGCTACAATTGCCTGCCTGGGAATATCACAGTGTAGATCAGGGTGCTGTGCAGCCTTACCCCAAAATACACACACCAGACAGCCCACACCCACTTAGAAGGGAGCAAGATGCAGGTCTCTACCCAGGAGAAGGGAGGTTGAGAAGCTAGAAAGCTTTAAGTGGGTATCCTTGGGAGGACCACAGAGGGAAAAAATACATGTGTCCTTATCCTGCAACAGCAACAGTATACCCTACAAAGGAATGTTGCTAAGTAACTGCTAAAGAGACCTTTGCTCAACAGGGCAAAAACAGCCACAAGTGGAATGTGAGAAAACAAGATTAACTGATTAACTCAAATTGGGACATCTTAAGCAAATTCCTAGGTAGAGGTTTCTGGAACTGTTCCGTTTCATACAGAAATGGCTCCGTAGCTGTCCGGTTATGGTGGTGACATTAATTTAATTACTGAAGCATCTCTTTGTGCAACATTTCTAGAGCTGAGCACTACTGCTTCTCAATGGGCTGGCAATAAGTAATACCCTGAGCAGGCTAGTAAGATAGTGGTGTCAAAAAAAAAAAAAAACAATTTGTCATTCCTGGCATCACTGTAGAGTCTAAAAATTAAGATTCCATTTCTTTTATTCAAGTGTTTGGCTGTGCTACCACACAGCAGCTGACATCAATCATGGCAAAGAAGGTCTTCCATAAGAGGGATATAGTTTGCATTCCTCATCCAAACCCTTGTGCATTCACTTCAGAACAGAGGAAAAGATTCCTTCCCACTTTGCACGCCTCACAGAGAACAGGCCAAGTTAAAGTTTTGTTTAATTAAGCTTCTTTCTTGGGCCCTCCTTTGGCACTGGCACACACACACCACCCCCCAGAGTGGTCAGATAGCTGAACTACACTTTATATAGTCCTATCCTAAAGATCAGTTCTTTCCATTTAAAAGATAGATAGTATGTGTTCCCAACCTTTTCTTTGCCATGGCACACCTTGATACCTTCAAATTTTTCAAGGCCCACCACCATTAAAAAAAACTCATGAATATTCAAATTAACAAATTACTTATGGATATTCATGAACCATAGCACAGTGTTTCAGAAATACTGCCATGTGGGGTAGTAGCGGTAGCAGAGCAGGGGTGGCAAAACATGGGAGGTCAGGAGTTGTGTGCAGTGGCAGGAGTGAGGGTGTGGAGCAGAGCAGGGCAGGGCAGGGCAGGGCAGGGGTGGCCAAAGAGGACAAGGGCAGCCATGTGGGGAACAGCACAAGGATGGCGAGAGAGGAAGGGAGAACAAGCGTGGCTTTGTGGGGGTCAGGGGGAACCTGAGGAGTGGGCAGGTAGGGCAGGGGAGCATGGTGCAGCACCCACTTCCCCCTTCTCCACAGTGGCTCCCTGCCACCCAGGGCAAATCCTCACCCCACTGCTGCTCCCTCCCACCCCAGTGGGTCCCATCCTCCCCTCCCCAGCCCCCTGCTGCCTGTGATGGACCCTCCCATCACTGCAGGGGTCAGAACTAGGCCTCCAGCCCCCAGCTACACCCCCCCCACCCACACACAGCTACCCCACCCCCCCAGCTACACACCCTCTGCTACATGTCCACTCCCACCCACCTCTGACACACACACACACACACACACACACACACACACCCCTGCCCCACACAACCCCCAGCAGCACCCCCCCCAAAGCCCTTACCTAGGCTGTTTGCAGGCTGACTGACAAAAGCTTCTCCCCCAGGCAGGGGGAGATTCACACCCCCCCCCACCTCCCCCAGCTCTCTACTGGCTGGGCTTAAGGTGGAGCCACCTGAATGGTGCAGTGGGGCTGCTCCTGCTATTTTTAGAGGGACCCCTGGAACTCCCCATTCTAGTGCCTTCCTCTATTTTGAGGAGGCCAGAATGCTGTCTGCCCAAAAATAGTGTGTTCCAGTGCCTTCCCCCTTACTTTAACCCCTGCCTTTTTCCAGCCCTGCACGCTCCAGGTGGCTGGGGTGAGCAGGGAGGGAACTTTAACTCCAGCTCTCGGGCATGCTCATGTAACCCATGTGCCTAAAAAGGAGTAATCTCTTTCAGGGATCCCCTATGGCTGGGTTACGTTGCTAGGCAGATTTTGCAGCCCAGAAACCAGAACCTTCTGGTAAGAGGGTGTGGGAGCACACTGAGCAGGCTCCAGAAGTTTTATTGTTGTGTTGGAGTCGCATGCCCAGGGAGAAGCCTGAGAGTAGCAGCCCAGAGAGGAGCGGTGATGGAGAGCTGCACAATCCATGTGCCCAGTGACTGAGTGAGAGGAGCTCAGCCCAGAGTGGACTGCAGGATGTTTTCTCCCTACTTTGGACTGTTTTACAGGGGAGTTTTCTGTTGTGGACCTGAAAGCTGGATGGCCAGTGACCTGATTGCATGGTGCTGGTTGAGGAGAGGAAAGGAAGGACTGCATGGATTCCAGCTGAAGATTCCTGCAGCCAGAGAAGATGAGGATTTGTTCTCTTTTGCATTCAAGCCTCAAAGACTTAAAAGACTGCAACTGAGATAAGGGTGACTCCACCTGAACATTGGGACTCTTGGGTTTCTTACTGTTTTGTTTAAATTTATTATGTTTTCTTAGGATAAGGTTTGTTTAGTTAATAAAGTTAATTGTTATGTTTATGCTGAGTGGTAGTTTAATGTGGGATGGGAACTCTCAGCAGTTTTCCCTGCGAGTCCTGAACAGACTGGATCCTGGCTCTCCAGCTGCTTTCTGCAGGGGTTTTCTCTGTGAGGCACTGGAGAGGGGCAAATGAATTTGAGCCCGCCCTAGCAGGTTACACTCATGGTGCACTCTGGGTGTTCCCGCGGCACACTGGTTGGGAACCACTGGTCTACATTATTCCAACATGAGCGGTGCTACCATTAGAGCCCCACAGGCAGATTAATAAGGTTCTATCTCAGTTCACAGAAAGGTAGTGATGAGGATGCACTAACTCATGAAAGCTACTTGCAGAGCTTGACGCACCATTTCAGGCAGGTCTTTAATGAATTTAAGAGCCACTGAAGTGGTATTAAGTTTTCCAGATGTTCTTACCAGTGGTCCCCTATAATGGTGAACTAGAGTATTTTGTTTTAATGAAGTCTTGGCAGCCACCCTCCTCTCCAGAGGAGCATACACCTGAACATCCAGCATGTTCCTGCCAAGAGGTACCTCACTTCTATCCACTAAGCTCACCTCTTGTCAGTGTGTTGCTGTTCTTCACTCCTCATTGAAAGCCATGAGTGTATTGCCCCCCACCGCCATGCCCTAGTTCTGTCCCATCCTTATATGGGCATTCAGGTGCAGTGCACTGATTAGAATAATGTTTTGGACTTTAAGAAGAGTGAAAGTGTGAATGCAAGTGATATACATCAGTTTCACTGTCAACAACTGCTTTGATTTGCTGTTACAGTGTGACCTGATCCCATGATTTACACCTCCCTGCATTTATTTTTCTCCCATTCTTTAAGTTCCCCCATTTTCAAAGCATCTGACAAAGTGGGGTTTTGTCCCACAAAAACCTCATGCAATAAATACATTTATTAGTCCATAAGTGCCACAGGACTCCTTGTTTGTTTTTGGGGTAAGTCTATCTTCATTAGTATTTAAGTCATTTTTTGAAAAATTAAATTAAATGCAAGTGTTTTGTGCTACATAAAAACCACCTTGTCTTAAAAGAATATGCTTGCCCTTGCTCAGTGATTGGTCTAGGAACCCGTATATGACAATATGTTAAGTAAAGCATTTGGCTCAGGATGTTGGATGAAAATTTGACCTTAAAACTTTGATTCTTACTGATTGGATTTTTGTTTGCATTTAAACATGCATCGTGTGCAGATTCACAGGTACGACATCTCACCTAAAGGGCAGTCCAGAAAAGAAGTCACCTTCAAATGCTTTAGCCCTGACAGAGGGCTCTTTGGAGCTAGTGAAAGATATTGCAGGAAAAATTGATAAATACATTTCACCCATGATGGTGAATAGGCAGTCTGCTAAACAGCAGCACCCAAGTAAAGTGCTAAGCCATCTTCCCATGCAGGGATCAAGACAGTGAGAATGCCTCAACACCTAAAGGCAGCAACATGCCCTGCAGTTAGGTGCCCTACCCCATTGCAACCAAGAGAAGAGATGAATGTACACAACCAGAGGAGTAGTGACTGTCTCTCTTAAAAATGGTAACTTGGCGTTTCCACTGACTGCAATTAAAAGGCTTAAGGTGTTTTTTTTTTTTAAACGCGCGCGTGCACACACATGCGCGCGCACGCCACCCAGGAGCAGAAAAAGCTATAAAAATAAAGCAACAGGAACCTCAAGAGTATGGGTCCTCCCATGAACATAATATTTTACACAGAGCAGCATGAAGTGTTCATGGTTAAGTTGTTTTCACAACCTAAACAAAAATAAAGTAACTGTTCTGGATTCTGGAGTCCTGGCTCATGGGAAAATGCAACATTTGTATGCTAACTTCCTCCTGATAGGCTATGCCCCACAAAAACCAACACTGTCCCTTTTCCACGCTTCTAGAACTAGTTGGCTGTAACAAGTATGCAGACACTAATATTATCACCACAAAACTTCCGTACAAGAGCATGCCACTCATTATTAATACAATTTCCCTGTGACACATGAGACTCCAGTAAGCTACCTTCAATACTAAACAACTAAACAAAAACAACCCACAAAACATACACCATTCATGTTTGTAAACGCACAGCACAATCAGAATGCTCCCTGAACCAATGGAGATTTCCCCCTTGCAGGGCTTAATCTGTGCCAGGGCATGCAAGGGCTGAGCCCCAGTACCCCTGGACTTGGCAATTCATAGCCCCAACACTTCTGGACTTGCTGTATCATTTATGAAAATAAGAAACACTGCTTGAGCCCCAGCACGTTTCATTATAAATTAAGCTCTCTCTCCATGCCCTCAGTCATATGATTTCTCTTTCTTTCTGGTCCTGCAAGTTTGTTTGTGAGCACAAAGAGCTAGTTCCACCTTTCAGTCATGGAACCTGAAGAAAGAGCAAGACCCCTCACTGTATTTGGCAAAATCTGCACAAACAGCTTAGCCTCACTTCCCAAAGTTTCCTCATAAAGCCTCAACTTAGATGCTGGTGAAAGTTGCACTACTTTTAGACAATTTTTTCCTGATGTAGGCTATTGTTTCTTATAAAATAGACTCAATGGTGATTTTATAAAATGGCAAACCGCAACAGGAAGAAGTGTTCACTATTTAGCATTAACTATTTACAATTTCTTCTGACAGGCTGTTGTAGTATGTAACTATGTAGTATGAGATTCCTCCCTCAGACCCCTCCAAAAAACCCAAACATGAACTTCCTCAGGGAAGGGACTGTCTTGTACAGTACTGTCAGCATTCAATAGTCGGATAAACAAGTTTAACTTGCTGTGTACTTTTAACTTATGGAAATTAATCCAGCTTCAGGAGTCAGCCCTTGTTTATGGAAGTCTTGGAAGAGAACTATTTGAAGACATCTTTCAAGCTACTTATCTTGCATAAAGTCAATGTTATTGCATTTGATACATTAAACTAGTCTTTTCAGTGACTTGAAAGAGATTGCACCAAGTCTTTTTAGTCATGTGCTATACAAAATTTGTTGTGTGTGCCCATTGTCATAAAGAGACCTGTCGAAAACAGAATTGTTTTCATCAGGAACACAAATCAGCCCGGCACGCCCAAAAAGTGTGTGCACACATACACTATACATTTCTATGCCATAGTTATTGGACAGTAAGTGAATTGAGCTTGTGTTATCAACTTATGTTTTAAGCTTACATTATGTATGTTAGTCCACTCCTCCTCTCCTGCTTTCAGTCTATTCAAACTCTGGAATGCAAACCCTTCAGACCCCGCTATTCTTCAGTTATTAGGCAGTAACTCTTCTCCCCTCCCAACTCATCACCATGATATCAGGCATGCACACAGTAGTAAAAAACCATGGTTGAACTCTCCATCCCATAACAGGGAAGGCCACCGATGTAATACTTGCTAGCCCACTATTACCACAACACAAACTGCCAGTCAGTTTTCAATAATTTAATGTTATACTGCATAATTTAAGAGCCTATATAACTGCAGGTATTAATCTACTGTACATCTACATGGGTTGTGTTTCAGGTTCAAGGCGTTTCTAACAATCTAGCAAGATACTGCTTAATCAGAAATGCACAGACATCTGCATTAGTTGACTATTTATCTGGGGATTTAATTTGACCAAAGAGAAAAGTAGATGTACCTTTTTCTAATTAATCCAATGCATCTTGGCAGAAATGCACAGAAGTAGGCGCTCTTATTCAAGCTTACCATGAGACAACAATAAACATGCAGGAACTGTTTTTTTTTTTTATCATTAGGGCGAGAAATACATTTCAGACATATGCTGTCATTTTAGCTTAGGGTCACTAGATAGCAAATGTGAAAAAAAACAAAACAGGATGGGGTTGGGCTGCAACAAGAGACTATGTAGGAAAAAAGCCCCAAATATCAGGACCGAGCCATTAAAATTGGGACACTTTTATATCACTACGTAGTCACACAAGGCCCGTCTGCCCCCTTGCTGGTTGGGCCAGATTATGACTCCAACATTGCCCAATGGAGTTGTTGCATTCAGGGCTAGCACAACATGGTAAGCGTTCCAGGGGGGTGCCAACGCTTGAGGGGCACCAAAATGGGGAGTGCACCGTTATGGCATGCTCTGACATCATTCGTCTGGACTAGCATCTGCTGTGCTTGCAGGGGGTTGCCAGAAAGAGTAGCGCTGTTCCTGGCAGCATTCAAGAGGTTCCACAAGTACAGTGGGTTTCCTAACACTCAGGATTTTAGAATGGGAACTGGAGCCAAAATCTGTTAGTCTTTGAGTGCCACATGACTCCTTTGGGTTTTTTTTCAGCTTTAAAAGCCTGGGAAGCCACTGTTATTTTAGTATTTTGAGACCTGAAGCTTTACTTTTAAAACCAGGGGCATTGCTGGTGCCTGGCTTACGTGAGCCCTGAGTCCCAGCACCAGAGTCCCAGGTCTGCGGTGGAAGCACACTTATGGTGCTTGAGGCCCAAATGTCGGCACCTGAGCCCCAGGTCTTTACCTGGGCCAGGGGCGCTCCTGTTTAAAACCCAACTGTAACAATATCAAGCCTTGCTCTGAACACTACTGGCTAGTGCCTGGAAGCATTTAAGGTCGCTGAGATGGCAAGAGGGCTGGCTAAGTCAGGCAGGGGCGCTGGAGCAGTTGTCATAGTCCGGACTCCAAAGAGATAGGCGCCTTAGTCTAGTTCAGCAAAGCAAGCAAGGAGCCCTGCAGCACTTAAAGATGAACAAATGTCTTTATTGCATGAGCTTTCCTGGGACAAAAATCCCTCTTGGTCAGAATCTTTGAAAATGGAGGAACTTAGAGAAGGAGAAGAAAATATTCATAAATAATAATAATTAGATTCCTCCTTTTCTGCAAATTTCCCCATTTTCAAAGCATCTGACCAAATCTCTCCCACCACAGCTCATGCCATAAGTAAATTGGTCAGTCTAAGTAAAAACAACAAGGAGTCGTGTGGCACTTGAAGACTAACAGATTTATTTTTTGCATGAGCTTTCGTGGGAGAAGCTCCCACTTCCTCAGAGGCTTCGAAGATGGCTGAACTTACAGAAAGGAATGAAACTAAATGCAAGGGGGTGTAAAACATAGGATCAGGTCATACAGTAACAGCAAATCAAAGCAGTTTACAGGCTCATCTTCGAAGCCTCTGAGGAAGTGGGATCTTCTCCCACCAAAGCTCATGCAAAAAATAAATCTGTTAGTCTTCAAGTGCCACACGACTCCTTGTTGTTGTTTTTTTGCCGGACCAGACTAACACGGCTATCCCTTTGGAAACAGTCTTTAAGCTCCAGGGGGCTCCTTGCTTGCTGGGCAGCGGGGAGGCGGCGGCGGCGGCGGAGCCGCAGCCCTAGCAGAGGCGGCCGGGGGCTGCCCTGGAGCTGCGGCGGCTCGCGCGCCGGCCTGGCACGTGGGGCAAGGCGCGCGCGCGGGTGGGGGGGGGCGGCCTGTGCCCCACGTGACCCGGGGGCAGGGAGGACCCACGCGGCGCTCGGGCTCTGACGCAGCCTGGGGGGGGGGCGCCGAGCGCGTGCGGGGAGCCGGCGCGCGCGAAGCGTCTCGCGCGCCGCCAGGGTTCGGGCCGGCCGCGTCACGAGGCAGCCCCACAGCCGCCCTCGCTCACTCACCGGGGGCTCCGCGGAGGGCAGGGCGGCGGCACTCAGCAGCGGCAGCAGGCAGCGGGGCGGCCTCTCGCCCTGCCTTTAAAGCGCCCTAGCGCGGCCGGGGCGGAGCTACAGCCCGGAGCCCGCCCGCCTGGCCTCTCGCGCCTCCCTGCTGGGCTTGGAGCCGCGCTGTCCCGCTCCCAGAGTGAGCGTCGCGTGCGGCTGCCGGCCGGGCTGCTCCTTCCCGCCTCGCCTCGGGCTCCGGCTTCAGACCCCCAGAGCTGAGCCTTCGCGTGTCATCCGCACAGACATTGCTCAAAGGCCTCCAAGCGGGCCCGTGTTTGGAGAGAAAGGTGCTCGTAGAGAGACGCGGGGTGAGCCGCACCTTTCCCCTCTTGAAAGTTAGGCAGGTGTAAGGTGGCGCTTCTAAAGACAAAAATTCATGTCTCGCCTGAGCTTTCGTGGGAGGAAAAAGTCTCTGATGAAGTGGGATTTTCTCCCACAAAAGCTCAGGCAATAAAGCAAGGCGTCTTTCAAGGTGGGGTTACCAGATGTCAGGCAGAAGGAGGACATGGCCTCCATCCAACAGGCATTTTAAAAGTCCATGATTATTTTCTGGCTTCTACTTACAGGGGTTCAAGGATGCTGGAGTGCCCCGGAACACCCTGTTTTTAGGGGGAAGTGTTCCAGGGCCTCCTAAAAACAGAAGAATATCACATTGTCTCAATGTGTCCTCTAATGTCCTCCTTTCCATGCTTTGCATTCTGGTAACACTATTTAAAGGTGCAACAGGACTCATTGCAGGTTGCCAAAATCCCAAGGGGTAACTGTGTTAGTCTAGTTCAGGAAAATTAACAAGGAGTCCTGTGGCACTTAGAAACTAACAAATATATTTATTGCATGAGCTTTGGTGGGAGAGATCCCATTTCGTCAGATGCTTTGAAGATGGGAGGAAATCAGGAGCGTCACTGCCCCAGGGAAAGGACCCAGGGCACAGGCCGAGGCCCTGCCCCCTGCCCAGAGGTCACGCCCCCTGGCCGCGGGCAGCTGGGCCCCAGATCTCCAGCCTGATCGGACGGGAGACCAGGAGAGGTGGGGCCCCACCAGACTCGGGGCACTGCTGCCAGGATTTGGGGCATGGGCCCCATGTGCCCAGCACCAGAGACGCCCCTGGAGGAAATAAATGAAAAGAACATGATGTCTGTCTGAAAAAAGCAGTGAGTCCTGTGGCACTTAAAGACTAAAGAGATTTATTTATCACATGAGCTTCCGTAAGAGAAAATCCCACTTCATCAGACGCCTTCAAGCGCCACAGGACTCCTTGCTTTTTTTGCTGGTCTAGACTAACATGGCTGCCTCTCTGGCACTTGGCATGATGTCTGTCTGAATCTGTGCAAGTAGTTCCATGAAGCTGACCTCCCATCCTGTAAGTTCCCCCATCTTCAAAGCGTCTGATGAAGCAAGATTTTCTTAGGGTTAACAGACATCAGGAAAAAGGAGGACATATCCTCTTTACCTTCACGTCCTCCATCTGGCAGGCATTTTAAAAAAAATACATGATTTTGTCTGGCTTTTTGCGTAAAGGGTTAAAATATGCTGGAATGCCCTGGAACATCCTATTTTTAGGGTGAAGTGTTCCAGGGCCCCCTATAAATAGAAGAATATTACATGAATACAGCATCTTTTCCATGTGTCCTCCAATGTCCTCCTTTTCCTACTTGTCCTCCTTTCCATGCTTGGGTATCTGGTAACCCTAGATTTTTCTCCCACAAAAGCTCATGCAATAAATATATTTGTAAGTCTTTTAAGTGCTGCAGGACTCCTTGTTTGTTTTACAGGACTCCTTGTTTGTTTTGCTGAACTGGGCTAACATGGCTGCCCCTTTGGAACTCTAGTCTAATGGCTTGTTACTGTTTTCTAACAAAACAAAACAGCTCACATTCCTACAACACCTTTTATTCAAGAGGATCCTAGGTGTTTTACAAAATGCATAGAGCCCTGAATCACTTCACCCATCTGTTGAAATGCAGACATTTCTGGAGCAGAGTGCAGCATCTGAGTTACAGAAAAGGGTGGGAAGAGTAAACTCCTATATGGAATACTTAGGTAGAAAAGTACATATCCAAATTACAGTGTAGCCGTAGGTAAAAGCCACCCTCTTGCACAAATACCAATGGATCATTAATGCCCACAAAGGGACACAGCCTCCTATTTATACCAGATCTGAAGGATAGCATCTTCATCAGTGCAATACCCCAAGATATCATGGTGAATTAGTTTCATGCTCACTCATGTTGAATGTGGGCTTTGAGTATTGTTTTAATGATGTTTAATTCTGTCCATGCCACCTACTTAAACTGTTAGAAAACCGTTCTCTGGCAGCCATGCTTCCATTACGTTTTAATGTAGTTTTAAATTTGGCTCCTCCTTTCATATCAACAGGGCCTAGTGCATTGATTATGTTTGGTTCCTTTCTACCCACACAGTTTTTGCTCATCAGGACAAAGGCAAGGTTTATCTCCCCCTGTTAATTAACCAAATAATAAATAAGCAGAGTATTCATACGAAGGGCCTCTTTATCTTATTTCAGCACAGGAAGTACTTGCTCAGCCAGTTCTATGTTTGAGCATCTTCTTACAAAACACTAATTATTCTAAAGCAAAATGGCATTTTTGATACTGGCATAAAATCGCTCTCTTTGGTTTTACATTAACATAGATGGCACCATTTTGTGCTATCCTTGAAGCACAACACCTGGTGCGCGCTCTGGGGCAAGAAATTGTCCATATTATAAGATTGAAAATTACATGCACAACCGGCATGTGAATAACAAGAATGCATGCTAGCTGGTCTCTCCCATTAAAATGAGATAATAGGAGTGCTTAGTGTTCAGAAGTTACTGACTGTATGTTTTTGATTGTGACTCGTGGCTATTTTCCTTCCCAGTTATTTTTCTTTCTCACGTGTAGTGAACGATGATGGGTCACATTTTGCGGCTTTTCTCATGCATTCCTCATGGCTTTGCTCCATGGGCAAACTCAGTGATTACTCCCTTGCTGAGTAAAGCGGTACTGGGAATAAAAGTGGCAATCTGTCCTAGAGTGATTTTCCACAAAACAAAAGGTGATACATTACTAGAGGCACTACAGTCTTTGGGAAAAAAATTAAAACAAAGAGAAGCAGGGTTCATTAGCTGACTTTCATATCCTTCCTTTGAGCCTGCAGTAAGAGAAAGGATCTCTTCCAAAAGAACAAGAAGAGTTGTGAGAGGGAGCCAGAACTTTGGCTGCAGCAGCTTCTGTTTATCATGTCCCATGCACATTTCCTCCTAATCCGACCACTCTCACTCCCAGGCCCATAGTTAGCAAGCTGGGAGCTAGGATATTTATCACTTCTCTGTGGGTCGCCTCCAGATGTTAAGAAGTTTTTTCTTTTGATAAAGTTTTCTAAAGATTGTTATAAACAAAGGAAATCTAAATTAGAATCAAATGACATTACAGTTCTGTTAAGAGTCTGAAACTACCTAACATGAGGAAATTCAGAAACCAGATGGCAGTTTTTAATAACTTGTCTGATTGTAACTAGATGCCAACGCTCATATCTTACGTGAGATTCAAATACTCTGTTCTGAGACTTGTAAAATTGCTAAATACAGCAGAGTGAGTTAACATAAATTAGCTGACAGTTTTAATTCCAAGATTAAGTTTCCCAACTTTTTTTTTTTTTTGTCAGTCTGTAGTACAGGAGCAAGACTATGAAATGAATGGGATCAACATACGTTTGCTCATTCACCTATGATTGTTTTGACACACAGCAGCCATCTTCTCCAAATGCAGAAGAAAAATATTTTTACCAGTATTGTAAACTTGAGAACTTTGTATATCTTTATTCATTGTTCTTACTAGAAATATTGTCTGAAAACAGGAATTTTTGTTTGTACTTTGTTTCTTGCCACATAATATATTTCTGTTGATTCTGTGTATTGACACACATTAACCTTCCAGTCTAGGGAGCAAAACTGGAGATTTTCTGTTCTATCAGAGGCCATATAAATGGAGGAAATTCACAGTTTTGTACAGATAGAATTTGCATCTGCCCCTAGCACCTTGTCTTATTGCCTTCCCTTCCTTTTTAACTTGAAGATCTGAATTCTGTGCCTGAGCACCATGCTGCCTCCTTCAAATCTGCTCAGCTAATTCTTCTTACTCCCCACCCCATCCTGTCCCTCTGTGATTTCCAGTCTATCAATGACCATGACTTGTCCCATTTTAAATCCCCTTTGCTTTCCTCCATTATCTCAGTGATTCTCCTTTTGACTCTTAGAAGATCTGCTCAGCAAGCCTCCATCCTAGCTCACTCCCTCCAATCACTGCTTAATTGAACAAACATGATTGGTTTAGTTACTTGTTCTTTGCCCTGTTTATTGGCAGTCTCCATTTGTTACCTCCTCTGCTAAAATGTAAGTTCTTGGGAAGAGGGTGGGCTTGTAAAGAAAAAACTGACTTTTAAATTATATGTGCGTACAGCACTTAGCAAGGTGGGCGCCTACTCCCCTGTTTGGGTCTCCAGGCACTTCAGAAATATGAATAATAATAAAATCACGATTGACTCCTATGCCATGTTGTGAGCTTGTGAGCAGTAGCTTCTTTTCAGACAGATAGTGGTGCAGTAGCTGGGAAAATGAGACTGGCTGCTGCTAAAGGCTGGGGCACGGAAGAAGACAGGTTGGTGAACAAGAAGCCTGACTCAGAAGCCTGGAGAGTCAACTGTGTCTCCTCAATAGCCTCCATGAACATGGTTAGGGTTATCCTGACATACGCGTCCAGGTCAAACCAAGACCGTGTTTAGCGAACAGTAAGTAGCAGGAGGGGACACAACCTTTTTATTGTTTCCTGTAGGATAGCACAAGGAAAAACACCATTTTGCTTCATAGAGAATGTTCCTAACTCAGGTGCCCAAACCCCAAAAGTCTCAGCTAGCATAGGCATTGGGTAGCAGGAGAAGCCACATGGCCCACAGACTGTCACCACTCACCTACTAGAGAGTCTGTGTATCCTGTATGTTCCAAATCCAGACATAGCAGAAGAGAGGAGGAGGCTCGCACTTCCATTGTCTACGGGGTGAAGTCGAGCTCTGCCAGGCTGAAATTCAAGAGTAGGCTAAGATTTGGACCAGCTCTACCCCAGAGGGATGTGTTTGCCTTGCTGTGGGATACCACAACTGTGATCTGTGACTGGGAAAGACATCGGGGCTGAGTTAAAACCTGGCCTGTGTGTGCCCAGAGAGGAGAGACTTTCCTGTGGATTTGAAAGGAGGATGTCAGCACCACTGCACATAACCCACCTGCTGATCAGACCTGCAGCATTCATTTCAGTATTCCAAGTAAACATATTTTTCTTCAATTAGTTGTATGGAACTTTTTGTGCAAAGGACAATGTGTATGTGCACAGTCACTCCAAAACTTATGAAAAAAGGCTTGTTTCGTCAGCCCTCTATAAATCAACATTTAGATTCAACTACGGTGTTATACATGAAAGGCAGATTTGGGAGTGAGTTGGTGGTTTCAGTAGGGTTTGTTTTGTTTTATTTGGTTTTGTTTTGTTTTGTTTGCAAGAGGAACTTTAGTATTTCCTGGACACTTAGTCTGGATAGAAGTCTGGATCCTGCCGATATTCGGCCCCAGACCCCAAATTCCACTGCTGAAAAAGAGAACAAAGGTGGACACTGCAATTACACCAAAAAAACAACACAAAACAAAAGAACAACCCAAAACCCACTCAAAACTTCTGGCATGCCTTGATACAAGAGCACCACAGACACAAAAATGTAGATCTGGTACCTGGACCTGATCGTCATTTTGAGATCAGCAGTTTATAGTTAGAAAAAAAAAGTGTTTTAAGTTTGGAGAGAGAAGAGTTGGGGACATTTACTGACTCTTTTTTTGCTCCTTTTATGGCAGTAGTAAATATAGTTTTAGGTTGTTGGTAGGGAAGTGTTTAGTTTCCTTCTGATTACCTTGCATGTGATGCAGGAATTTATAGTCTCTGAAAGTAGAAGCAAGCAGCTCTTTCCCTTCACATGTAAAAGTGTTGACACAATCCAAGCAAGGAGTCCTGTGGCACTTTCAAAGACTAACACATGTATTTGTTGCATAAGCATAATTTGTTAGTCTTTGAAAGTGCCACAGGACTCCTTGTTCGTTTTGCTGAAATAGACTAACATGGCTACCCCCTTCAGAGCTTGTTGACACAAAGCATGCTCACAAAATCTTTGGTCATAGCTGTATTGTAATAGCCTATAAATGTAGGGTTTGCTTTCTGCTTTGGAGCTGAATAAATCAGTTGTCTGACTTGATTTGCTTCCAGAATGTTTGCTGTATGTCACAGTATTCAGCCTTTTTACAAACTACTGTGGTGTTTCTACCCACCTGGCATCATCTTATCTTCAATTGCTCGGTAAGTATTCCACCAACTTCTTTTTACTTACAACAAAGAATGTCAGTCTGATGTTCTACTACTGTGCTTTGTTGTTTTGTTTGTGTGTGTAGGAGGGGGAGATTATTCTGGTTCTCCCTTCCTGGATTTTAATATCAGGCTTTGATAGTTATACCCTGACCTTGCTGTTATTCAAAGCATCTGTATAGCTAATAAAAATATTCTTGTGAAATGCTGAAACACTGTGTTCAGTAAAATAAGAATAAAATGCTTTTCACCGGTAAGTCATTTCTCCCCTGCTTACTTTGAAAGATTATTTTAAAGTCAAAGATAGCGCCTCACATTGCTGTTAACCTTAAAGGCCAAGTGTTCATCACTCATTTCCTTAATATCTCAATTAACTTTTCCAAAGTGGTTCATAGAAAAGGGGAATTGTTCAGTAAGCTTTACACAGCTTTAGAGAGAAAGAGGTGAGAAAGCAATTCACGCTCAGAGTCACCCAGATATGCCCCTCACCAGAAATGCTTTTTCCTTGTCTAAATTTCATACATTCTAATACTCCTTTCTTATTACATAGTGCTTTTCAGTGATAAGTCACAATCAACTGTTTCATTTATTGAACAAAAATATAAATGAGTGATAAATCATCAAAATCTGCACAAAAGCATAGGCAACTATAATTATAAGTTTATTGTACAAAGACCTATGGCTGTGAGTTTTGAATGAGCTGTTAAACTCCAAAATATAGGCTTACTTAGAAAAACATCCAATGAAACGTCTGTATAAATAAGTTGTATTTTTAAAATTAATTAATTCCCCAGATCTAGGAGGGTTCTCTTTGTAAGTTTATAAAATTCTAGCAAATCTGAAAAGCCTTGTTTATTGACTTATAATTCACCTGTATAGAAAGCATTATCACCTAGAGACAATGAGCATTTACTTTTTAATTGCTGGTGAATTATATGAGCTTCCACTCCTCAGTGGATACAGTTCTATCAAATCTACAAATGACCGTGTCATTGCTTGCCTGTATATTACCTCCATGAAGATCATTGATGTGTCTCAGTGTTAAGATAATAGGTCAGATTTTTTTACCTTATTTCAAGTCTTCACAAAGTTCACTTGTAAATGACACACAGCATGACACTCAGTGTCTAATAGTTTCAGAGGTGCTTTTGTTATTCACCCATTGGCTCTTATTGAAGATATTTCTTTTTTAATCATAAAAGCAAGCTTATTTTTAAGAATAAGGTTTATTTTAAATAATAATGAATGCTGGCCTATATATGGACTTTGGACCTGATCTGAAGCCCATGGAAATCAAGAAAAACCTTTTAACATTGAATCAGATCTTTAGAACCCAATTCAGCAAACTGTTCTGCTCTCAGTGGGCTCCTCATGGAATCTAATTGACTTAATTGAGTTCCTGCCATGTGCGAGGCTCCACACATGCAGGCCAGCCTGCAGTCACAAAGCCTTGGTTTTTCTGTAATATGCCTGCAAATGAAAGCCTTAAATGTGGGCTTTCAAACCATTTTCTGCTGAGTTTGGTCAAAGCTGCAAAGGAACTGCATTCTTGTAAATTCCTCAATTCTTCATTCAAGAGGAGTGAGTGAAATTTCTTGTTTAAGCAACTCTTTATAATGCATTGCTTGGAGAAGCAGATGTCTTGTATTTATTCTGTTTTTTCTACCCACTGTTTAAATCCTGGTTGAGGTTTCTGTAGGCTTATCAAAAACCCCTAACGAAGATGAAAGAAACACACAATTTGTATCTAATCCTAAATAAGTTTAGTGAAGTAATGTGCCATGCAGACTGCTGGTGCTGATGCTATCAGAGTCACTGAGCTTAAGAGACTGACCAAAATATTGAAGTTATTATGTTCAAGTTCTGAGGTTTTCAGAAGAGATCTCTGAAAAGCTTAGCAAAATTTGAACTCCATTTAAGGTGCCAGATCAGCAGAATGCTAATACCTGTATTAGGAATGACATCACTCTCCTGGCAGGGAACATAATTTTGGTTGAAAGCCTTGGTTTCGTTAATCAAAGTTGACTTACTCAGTATGCTCTCAGGGCTGGATTGATCCTAACATTGTAACCTGGGAAAAACCTGTGGGTGAGGGCTTAACTGGTCTCAGAGATTTACGGGATCTGTCACTATCTGACAGAATTTCATTAGTGCAGAACTCGATCTGAGGTCCCAAACAGTTTGTTTCAGTAATACTATTCCTTTGAAGAGAGCAGGGATGTGCTTTTAATATTCGATAGCAGACACAGTGTAGCTACCAAGGTGAAATGGTCTGACTTTGCCAGAATGTAGCGTGACTGCTGAGAGGTTTGCTGAGGATGGGCCCAGACTGGTGACACAGCAGTGTTTGACATGGGACTATCTGGTTAGCAGACAGCTGTATTGCCATGAGGTGAAAATCAAAAGACAAACCAAAATAGATCAAAGAGATTTATTTCCAACCTAATATTTACACAAAATCTGTTCTGAGTGTGGGCACCTATGGCTTGCCCAACATGGGGTACCATTGTATCTTGTGTCATATCCTGGTGAGAGAAGAAAATATAAAAGAAAAGACCCCAGGGTGGGGCATCATTGTTTCATTCTCTGTAACTTCAGGCTTAGCTGCATCACCACTCTTCTGCTGGCAACTAGCCCCCCCACACCCCATTTAAAATCTAATTTTCTTGTGAGATCCCAGGTGACCTGTCCCACTGTAAACTATTTTAGGACAGGAGAGGATGGGTGTCTTTATAGTATTTCACTACAGGGTGGCATATGAGGTCTCCACCAAGAGCCAGTAGCCCACTGATGATCACAATCATTGTCAAATGTATGTATGGATAATATTTAAGGAGTTATATAGCTATATTGAAAACAATGTTTTTAAGATCTTAGTGTTAAGGCAGGTCATGAGGAGATGACATATATTGCAAGCATTCCTTTCAGGCAGAAGGTAACAGGTACCCGTCTCCCTCTCTGGCCATTTGTGTATTATGTACCCCCCACTGTGTGCCTGTTTGCATACTGAGCCAGGGGTGGAATAAATGAAATGTTGGGAAATCTGCAAGAGAGGAAATATATAAGGATTAAGAATAAAGACAAACGATTGGTCTGGGACTACCAAAAAACACATTAAATACTTCATCTGGGTTGCAGCTGACTGTATGCTTGGTCCATGAAAGGAGGGTCTCAGCCAGGCTGGCTGAAAAGTGCTGGAAGGATTTTGGGTGAGTAATAATCTGTAGATATGAGTGTATCATGTTAAGTAAGTCTAGGCTCTAGGAAGTATGTTATGAATTTATTTTATAGGTAATCATTTGTTTCCAATACCTGTACTTTCTGCTACCTGAATCTCTATGTGGTGTTCTCTCAACTCGTACTACATTTCCCTACAAACATATCTAAATGTTGTGCGTTAAGTAGAGCAGTGATCTGTATTGTCTCTCTGGAGGCAGAGAATCTGTGAATACTTTAAGTGTCCAGAAGGCCAGGGGCTGCACATTTCAGGCATACCCTCAGAGGGTTGGAAAGTTGGGATGTGTTGATTTCTAAACTGTATTGTGACAGTGGGG
Organism: Podocnemis expansa; assembly: GCA_007922195.1. NCBI lineage: Eukaryota > Metazoa > Chordata > Testudines > Podocnemididae > Podocnemis > Podocnemis expansa. Next base: position 48,608,750 of record ML681994.1, on the reverse strand, counting down.
CCTCTTTGGCTTCCATGGCAGTAAATGCTGTTGTCATGGCTGTCAGTGGAACTGGGGAGCTGACCTGTAACTAGGGTGAACACATAGAAAGTATGAAAAATAGGTGCGGTGGGAGATAATAGGCACCTATATAAGAACAAGCACATAATATTGGGACTGTGCCTATAAAATGGGGACATCTCATCACCCTACTCACAGCAGGCTCAGATGAGGCTTCCTCATGCTAAGGCCAGAAGATAGTGAGGTGCTTCTCAACCATAGGTACTCCTGGGAAGCATCACAGGTTCCACTTGAAATTCCAGGAGATTCTCCTAGTGGAATTTTGTTTTCATCTTTCCAACAAAGGAGAGGGATTATGGACCTCACAGAAGAAGCTAGAGGTTGTAAGCTATAAACTGAGCAGCAGGGTAAACTTCATTGGAAAACCATACCTCACCTCTTTGGATCCTGGCCTCTCCACTGTGTTCCTTTGGCCTCTCTCTTTTGCCAGCATGACTTGCTTGGGCTTCATGACGGCGCTGTCTTTTTTCCACAACTACCACGCCCTTACCTCCCTGCTCCAAGGAAAGAAGATGCAATGGAAAGGGAGTGGCAATAACTCCCTGATTAGATTTCTTGCCAGGTCCCAAGGGTAGTAAACTGAAGTGAGTAGCTGCTCTGTAATGCCTTTCTCCCCTAGCATGTCTCCTCATAATCATAGGGTTTTAAGGACATGGAGTTTCTACGGAGGAACTTGGTGGGATCACGTACTGTCTTGGCTCTCTTCCACCTGTGTAAGGGAAAGGGAACATCAGACCCATAGTTTGTAATCTACTATAATGTTTGTGTGAAAAGCAATTGTCTTAGCAGAATGCAAAGCACCCTGTGGAGCTTTCATTTTTACTTAACTGTAACCAAATCCTGACATGTATATGTCTCCATTCTGTGCAAAACCGACTGAGGGAGAACATGTATGCAGAAAAATACCATGGCTGCTGATTAGCCAGAATTTTGTTGCATTAATGTTCAGGCAAAGCTGAATAGGTGGCTTTGCAGAAAGAGCTTCGGTGTGATTCTTATTAAAGCATGGAGAGCTTGTATTTAACAGTTATGTTATTTTTATTTAAATATTACCTAACAAGACCCTGCAACTTGCTATGGTCTGTTCTGTCCTTTAAAGTCGGGAACCTTTCCTTCCCAAAATGGAGAGGACCTGTGGTCTCTGCAGCCACATCCCATGTTCCTGTATGACAACAGCAGCTGTTCTCCACAGTGGCAGGAGGCACAATCTCCAGTCCACATTGACTGAGGACATGTGACTAAGAAGGGCTCACAGTGGCTCTCAGGCTTTCTGTGCATAGCAGCTGATCCTCAGATTCAGGCTGCCTGGTGGTATAGCCACCTCAGTAGCCATGCACACACTGGTTCCCCTTCATACCACTGGCTTCTTGTGACTCAGTGATGGGTTTGACAGGGTACTCACAGGAAGCCATACGAGACAGCATCAATCCCATTACCTTGGAAGAAGAACATTCTAAAATAGCTGTCCCTCTATTCCTGCCTGTGCAATCTGATGTGTAGAGTTGGTTTGCAGGGTTAGGGCAGCTACCACAGGATGGTACCACATGAGACCATGTACCTGGCCTTTCCCAGGTATAACTTAAACTCTTCAGCTCCCATCACTACTGTTTAATGGAATGAAGCATGGGATCTTCATATCTCAAACCAGGGTTTCAATTACTGTCATTGGTGCAGGTATTTTAATGACTTCTTTTACTAATCAGTTATCTATTTTTAGTGATGCAAATAGTTAAATGCACCTTGGAAACATTGATTGTGCATCGGGTGAGGGGGTCAACAGGAAAAGTGTGTCAAGACTGAATAAGGACAGATGTCACTCTGTGCCGTAATTAGCTAATTTTGACATGTAGGCCAACATAATCTAGAGCAGTGTTTTCCAAGCAGTGTGCCACAGCACACAGGTGTGCCATCAGGTCTGAGCAGGTGTGCCACAAAATTTTTTGAAAAACTAGTCAAAGAGCTCTGGATTGGCTTACTGGCTCATGAATATTCATGAGTTCATTTGGAAATTATACAGCAGTGTGCCTCAAATTAATTGAAGGTAGCAAGGTGTGCCATGGCAGTGAAAATGTTGGGAACCACTGATCTAGAGTGAGCCCTTGTTATTGTCAACAGGAGCCTTGCACCTAATCCAAGGAGTACAGCACAGGCTGTATAATGCTAAATATCCAGGCAAAATAATGCCCTCTTCTCTTCTGTGGTTTCTTTGGATGATAATTTATATCACCCCCAAACTCGTATATTGAGAAAACTATCTGTGTACCAACTAAGAATACTAAGAGCTGTAACTGCTCCTTATTGCACAGTCTTGGCAATGACCTTTATATCCTGGCACAAGACTACAGCAGTACTACAGCCAGAAGGGCATTCAGGGCCACTTCTGTGCACTGCTGATGGTTTGTTTTCAATCTATTGCTGATTAATTGTCTTTAGCAATGTGCTCTACTTTGAATGGACCCAGTTATATAATGCACACTGTGTAACAGGGCACAAACCTACTTTTCCAAGACAAAACAGAGCATTGTCAATTTCAAAAGGATAGCCGTGTTAGTCTAGTCTAGTAAAAAAACAACAAGGAGTTGTGTGGCACTTTAAGACTAACAGATATATTTTTTGCATGAGCTTTAGTGGGATCTTCTCCCACTAAAGCTCATGCAAAAAATAAATCTGGTAGTCTTAAAGTGCCACACAACTCCTTGTTGTTTTTTTTAAAACAGATCATGTTGTCTTTAGCTGCAAAACAAGAGCTTGGAAAAGAGATCAGAGCACTAAAGAGATTTCCACAGAATGTTTTCTCTTTTAAGTGATTTAAAGACTCTTGAGATAGAGGGAAATTCCTCAGATAAAAAAACAACCTGCAAGCTTTTTCTTACCCATCTTTTTGACAGCAGCTTTAATCATTTAGATTGAAATAGTTTTTTAAATCTTTTATTTTTAACCTTTTATGTTGTTGGTTTGCTTTTGACATTTCATTAGGCCTGGAGAGTGAGCTTAGGTTGTTTTGTTTGTGATCAATTTTGCTCTCTATAAAAAGTCAATTTATCATTTTGGTTGTTATGCATCAGGACAACATTGTAGTATTTGCTACAGTGTTCATTTTCTGTTACCATCAACAATGATTTTTCTCCACTCACCCCCCCAAATGTGTGTCTAATGAATAATAAAATAATTTGCCTAAAAATAAAATTTATAGAGACTAACTTACCAGGTAGAACTTTTAGTAGGATTTGATATATCTATAATGAAGTCTCATGTAGCATAGTCACACGTTATTTATTCTGCTTAGCAGACTTCAGTTTAAATAGACATGGGGCATTTAAGTAAAAATGATCTTTTTCTAACCCAACCCAATGAAAATATGACTAGTGCCCCTGAAATTTTTTGAGATTTTTATCTATTGTTACTCATTCCATTTGTTCTTTACATTGGAGTTTTGTTTTAGCCAAAGTACAAAACTATTGTCCTCAGTATTTCCCTTTGCATCTTCTGTTCCTTCAACCAGTGTTTTCTTTCCTAAAGTAAAAATTCACGATCTTTTCCAGTGCCCCTCATTCTTTCTCACTTTTGCGTAATCGTTCATTACTGTTCATAGATTTCAAGATTTCTATTTTTCCTGCTTGTTTCTTTCTTCTTATTTCCTTCCTGACTGCTTAGAACAGACTCCTTAAAAGAGACAAAAGCAGATTGTATAGCTAATTTATTCTAAGCATATTGCGTTGTAATGGACATGGGCTATAAGAAACAAAAGTTAGAACCATAAAAAGTGGTTTTCCAAAGTTAGATCATGTCAGACCAACCTGATCTTTTTTGAGAAGATAACTGATCTTTTTTTTTTTTTTTTTTTACACAAAGGAAATGCAGTAGATTGAATCTACCTGGTTTACAGGAAAACATCTGTGGAGTTCCATGTGGGACATTATTAATTAAATTGGAGAAGACAAGGACTAATATGAGAAGTGAAAGGTGGGTAAGGAACTCGTGAGAGGGGAGACTACAATGAGTTATACAGAGGAGGACCAGAATTTCACACAAGAAGATCTTGTGGAGGACCTTGAAAACTGCAGTAATAGAATGGGATGTATTTTAATAGTGTGAAGTGCAAGGACATACATTTAGAAAGTAATAATAAGAATTTTTTTGCTATAAGCTTGCAGTTGAAAGCAACAGAGGAGGAGAAAGACTTGGTTGTACCAGTTGATCACAGGATGACTATAAGCTGCCAGTGTGATGTGGCCATGAAAAACCCTAATGCAGTCCTAGGTTACATCAGGCAATATATTTCCAGTAGAGATAGTAAGGCACTGGTGGCTATACAAGGCACTGGGTATACCTGATCTGGAATACTGTGTGCAATTCTGGGCTCCCATGTTGAAGAAAGATGACTTCAAACTGGAACAGATACAGAAAAGGGGTTTCAGGATGCTCAGAAGAATGGAAAACCTGTCTTGCCTTACCTTCCTCCTACCATAGGAGAGGAGACTCAAGGAACTTGGCTTGTTTAACCTAACCCAAATGAAGTCTGAGGGGAGGTCTGATTGCTCTCTCTCTATAAATAACTCAGAGAGATCAATACTATGGAGGGTGAGAACTTATTTAAGTGCCAATTTTGACATAAGAACAAATGGCTATAAATTGGTCATCTACAAGTTTAGGCCTGCAATTAGTTTAGGCTTGAAATCTGCAAGTTAGGTTTGAAGGTTTCTGACTATTGGAGTGAAGTTCTGGAATAGCCTTTGAAAGGGAGCAGTTGGGGCTAAAATTGCTAACATGTTTCAGGACTGGACCTGATAAATTTATGGATGGTATTGTATAATGAGATTGCCAACAACGGCTAGTGGTCCACTTGTGACTGCTTGTTGCAAAAATCCCCACTAGCCTGTGATGGGACACTAGATGGGGAAGGTTCTGAGTTACAACAGAGAATTCTTTCCAGTGTATCAGGCTGGTGGGTCTTGACCACCTGTTCAGGGTCTACCTGCTTGCCACATTTGAGGTCAAAAAGGAATCTTTCCCCAGGTCAGATTAGCAGAGATGTTGGGGGCTTTTTCCTCCTCCTGCAGCGTGGGGTATGCAACACTCGCTAGTTTAAACTAGAGCAGGGATCTCAAACTCAAATCACCACGAGGGCCGCATGAGGACTAGTAGAGGGCCACATGAGGATTAGTATGTTAGCCTGAGAGCTGCACCACTGAAACCTTTCCATACAATGATATTGCAAATGTCGGTAACGATCGTGTCATTGCGGGCTGCAGGAAGTAGCTTTAGGGGCCTCATGTGGCCCGTGTGTTTGAGACCCCTGAACTAGAGGGAATGGTGGATTTTCTGTAACCTTTAAATCATAATTTTAGCACAGCAGTAACTCAGCCAGAGGCTATGGGTCTATTACAGGAGTGGATGGCTAAGTTTCTGTGCCCTGGAGTGTACAGCTGGTCAGACTAGATGATCATGATGATCTCCTCTGGTCTTAATGGCTATGAGTTCCTGTGTGCAAGTGCCTGTTGTGATGACTCTGCACTGTGCTGTTGTTTAGAGAAGCAGTGTGGTGCAGGGAACACACACATATGTAGGAGTAAGGAATACCCAAATTCTGATCCTGGTTATGATATTAACTTCATGTGTTTTGTTGCGCAAGTTGTAGGCCTTGTCTAGACTAAGATTTAAAAATACATTGTTAGAATGTGCTGCCTAACACATTAGCTAACACATTTCAAAAGTCTACAGTAGAAAAAGACACATTCCATTTAACACATACTTAACTTATCAAGTTAAAGGAACCTCGGCTTTAACAACCACTTTAGAATGCCATAAGTCTATACTGTCTTGTCTACAGAAGACTTAAAATAATTCAGCTAGCATGTTACAGCTTTACATATCTTTAAATTCTAGACTAGGCAAGGCCACAAGGCCTGATCCAAAACCCAGTGGAGAAAATAAGACGACTCCCAATGACTTCAGTGGTTTTTGGACAAGCCCTGAATACCTTTGTTTGTCAGCTTTCACCATCTGTGAAGTGGGAAGAATAATAACTAAATTTACAGGAGGCGTGAGGTCTAAGAAGTTAGGGCTAGATCATGAGACCCATGTGCTAATTGGTACTTTGAAGATGTTAAGTGCTTAGGGTTATTGTTGTTTTTTAGCAAGCAGCTTTGGCTTTTATATCTGATCAGCAGTTTCAGAATATTTCCTCCATTAGACACATGGATAACATTCAAATTTGACAAACTTGCAGTATCTTAACAAAATAGAGTAGCCTGCAGCAACAGTAATGGAGCAAAAGTATAACCATCAAACAGGATTTTGTAACATTAAACCTTGTTTGTAGTATCCTTAAATCTAACCTTTACATTTAATTGTACATTGTAGTATAGGAACTTTACTTCCAGGCTATTCTTATTTGGCAGTAATACTACATCTTATGCCCTTCAGGCATTATGTATCTAGGTTTGAATGTTAAACAAATAATTATCTGTTTCTAAGATTCACATTTTAAATTCATTTTTGATTTATTTACATGTACATTCCTTCTGTTCTGTATTGCAATCAGATAGTTTTTCAGTTCAGTATTATTTTATGAGCCAGATATGTTGTTAAAATCAAAACTGGACAGTGCTGGCTAAAAGGCAGGTACTTTATATAAAATGTAATATAAAGTGCTATGATTTCTTATTGCAAATAAACCCGAGGTGGTCTAAAATTACTTTTGCAGGGCATTTTGCTGATTTTTACTGTCTGATTTTACTCTCTGTGGACCAAAGCTTATTGAAATCAATGGAAAGACTTGCATTAACTTCACTGGGTTTAAGATCAGGTCCTATACATAAAAACTAGGAAAATCAACTGAGAGATAAACACTTTAATTATTGGGGCTACTATATGTGTTGATTAATATAAGTAATAGCCATACAGTTGTGCTGTCTTTGAGTTCAGAGAGGGATTTTGACATCCACATATCCACCAACCAAGCCCCGATGTGTTGATCACCTTCTCTCTCAGCATTATGTGGTTCCTCCTTCCTGGTTAGCTTTGGGTAAAATTTTCAAAATACTTAACAGATTTAGAAACCTACCAGTAAGTCCCATTTTCAAATGGGACCAGCAGGAATTCAGAGCGAAAAGGCAGGTCTACCCTGCTTGTCATTTTCAGTGGCAGTCAAATGGAGTTATGCAAGTTACCTAAAATAACTTGTGTATCTCTGAGTTGAAGGAAGGGCCTACCTTCAACTCAGTGCTACTCCAGTTGCTAGGGTGTTTTTCAGAGACCAGCTTCTCAGTTGACTGAATGGATCATCACAGTCTTTAGTTAATTGGGAAAGTTGATCTTACAGTGGTGACTTTGCTGTCATCACTGAAGACTAGCCATAAGTTCCACTGATTTTTTTTTAACGAGACTTCAGCTCCTAACGTCCAGATTTTCAGAAGTTATTAGATGCTTAAAGATGCACATTGGGGCTTGCTGGATTTCTAAAAGCACAGTTAGTGGTCTAGCTCCCATTGGTTACAGTGGGAACCAGATGCCTTACCTTCTCGGGCACTTCTGAAAAATCTCTCTAGGCACCTACCTGAATCTTTAAATTCCTTTGAAAATCTGGTGATAAGTGCCTAAGCATCCTTTGAAAATGGGACTTGGTCTCCTAAGTCATTTAGACACTTTCATAAATTTTACCTTTTGTTTCCAACTTGTCCATTCAAAGTTTGGCAGTGAAGCCATCGCCTAGCATGTCACAATGCCGGATACTTTCCCCAGCATGCTGATGCTCACCTATCTGTTTTACTTGGCAGTTGGATAGCTTGTGTTCAAATACACCTTCTGTTCACTTGTGGAGATATCAGCACCACCAGAGACTGGAAACCCAAAAAAAGGTGGAGAGAGGCCCATTATGCATTAATTTTCTTAGGGCCCTTCTCTGGTATGGCACCTAACAGTTTTACATACATAGGCATTTAGAGCTGGGCTCACAAAGGGTCATAGGCCTCTAACTGCCACCTGAGGCACCTAAGTCCAAGATTTTGGTGCCACCAGTATTTATGAAACTGCCTCTCAGCTGCCACCTAACCTCATAGAATAGAATCATAGAATCCTAGGATTGGAAGGGACCTCATAGGTCATCTAGTCCAACCCCCTGCCAGAGGCAGGACCACTCCCACTAAACCATCCCAGTCATGGTTTTGTCCAGCCGGGCCTTAACAGAATCATAGAGGCATCACAGGGACCTACACTCATAGGGACCTACACTCACTCAGTGCCTATATTTTTGTAATAAACATTCTCTCAGTGCCTTGGGGCATGTGCACTGTTGCACAGTCAATGTGTTTGGATGTCTAAGCCCCAATGCCATTCACAAGATGGGAGATGAGGGTGGATTCGTTTTCTTCCACCTACCTTGCCTGTGAGGCCTGATTCAGCTGGCATACTCAGGGACCACCTAACTCCACACAAAGGAGGTGGTGGGAAGGGATAAAACTTTACTTTCTTAACTTCTAGCTCAGTCAGGCTATTCACCTGGGCTATGGGAGACCACTGGTTTTAGTCCCCAGTCCGTCCAATGAGTCAAAATGGGATATGGTCTGCTAGCCTCCCGTGAGTGGCCTTGCCACTGGGTGATGGGATACTGTTATGGACTTTGCCCTCTATCTCTTCTGGTGAAGTCATTTCACTTGACTAAATCCATAAATAAATGGTCAATGGATGGGCTAGAAATAAAGTGACAGAAGGACTCTATCACTTGGTGGGCAGGGCACTCACTGGGGTAGTGGGAGATCTGGGATCCTCTCCCCCTTTAATTATCCAGAGTGTAAAATGGAGAGACTGAGGGAATCCCAAACTCAGAGTTGTACCCTACAGCTCAGTGTTCAGAGTATATAAGCAGAGAGGTGGCAGATCCCTGTTCAAAAGCCCTTCTCTTCCTCCAGCAGAACAGGTCCTTAAATATGGGTTCTCTCCACTCCCAGGTATGCACTGTAACCATTGTGCTGAAAGCTGTGAAAGTTGTTGTGCTCCTCCTCCACAGGATTCAGAGATGAGAATCCCCAGAATAGGCACCTCCCCTCAGGCTGGCCTTGGGTGGTGAACTCCCTGAGAGGTCTGGGGCTCAGGACACACTCCTCCCTGTCTAGTTTAGGTGGCTCTGCCATTTGGGTTTTTGTGAATGCCATTCTTTGGCAGTTATCTCCCTCCGTTCATTGTGTAGCACCAATCTCAGGCTTTGTGAATTCCAGGTACATCAACACTGCAATTAAAAACCCATGGCTGGAATGTATTGTGACAGCAGGCTCAGGTTTGTGAGGCTTGTGCTAAAGCAATGGTGTCACTGTCATTGGGCTAATGGGGCTTGAGCCCTGAGTCCCAGAGCCAGTGCCCCAGGTCCGCTGCTGGGTCGCCTGCGGTCCTGAGGTCCGGGACCAGGCCCCTTGCGGCAAGAGCCCAATCTGAGCCCTGTCCAGGGCTCTGGGCAGGATCAGGCTTGGGCCCTGGGTCTTTTCCTGGGCCCACATTGCTTCTGGGCTAAAGGGCTGTTTAACTGCATTGTAGACATTCAGGCTTGTGCTGGGACCCAGGCTTTAGGACCCTGCAAAGTGGGATGATCACAGAGCTTGGGATGCAGTTCCCTCTCCCCACTCAGTCTTCTAATTGTGGCTTGCCACATCCCTTTTTCCTGTATCTCCACTCAGCCTCCCCCCCCCCATTGCTTGCCAGCTTGTGTAAGGGGCATGTGGGAAAGAGGAGGACTGAGTGATGGGGGGGAAGGGAGGGAGGACGTGGCACTAAGCACAATGAGTAGGGGAGAGGATGCAGCCTGTGGCAGACAGTGGTTGGGGCTGAAAGTGGAAGAGGTGAGGCAGGAGTATTCTGTCCTGAAGCCTGGAATTCCTGTTGGTGGGCCTGACCTCTATTAGACAGCCCCTCGGCCCAAGGCTTTGAGCCTGAGTCAGGTGTTGCAGGGTAGGTATACTTGTCTAATTGCAGTGTAGACAGACCCCAAGTTGCCTAAAAGTTAAATACAGCTATATTCAGCACTCCAGTGCTGATGTCCCTTTATGAATTTAGCCCCTGTGGCTCACCATAGCAGAGTTCTTGGGTTCTGCTAGTGATCTTGAAGGAAGAGAGTTGGGAGCCTGTCGTAAGGGTGGTTCTAGCTACTGTATCTTCAGGTGTTGCTCTAATTCAGATAAGTCTAACTTTCCTGACTCTTACTCAGCTAATTGCCTCAGCAATTTGCATCTAGCCAAGTTCCAAAGGGGCAGCTGTGTTAGTCTAGTAAAGCAAAAAAAGCAAGGAGTCTTGTGGCACTTAAGGACTAACAGATTTATTTATTGCATGAGCTTTTGTGGGAGAAAATTCCATTTCATCAGACACTTTGAAAAGGGAGAACTTACAGAATAGGATGCAAATAAATGCAGGGGAATGTAAGACATGGGATCAGGTCATACTGCAACAGCAAATCAGAGCATTTGTAAGAATTCAAACTCTAGGAAACAGCACACAGTGGGACATTGAAGTCAAATTACCTGTTATAATGTGAGAAGAATCCATAGTCACGATTCATCCCTGCTTTCACACAATCTAGTTTGCATATTATATGAATTTCAGCTGTTTCTCTTTGAAGTCTTGATGTTCCATTGATTTTCTTGAGGACCATCGTTAACAAATCATCAATGGAGTGATTAGGAAGATAGAAGTGCTCAGCAACTGTTATTTTGTGTGTTGTGATTTCTGATGTCAGTTTTGTGCCCATTTATTCTTCTGTATAGGGACTATCCTGTTTCTCTGATGTATAAGACGTGGGGGCATTTCTGGCACATGATGGCATAAATCACATTAGTGGATGAGCAAGTGAAAGACCCTTTGAAGGAGTAGCTGGCTTGATTAGGTCCTCTGATGGTGTCTTTAGTGCAGATATGTGGACAAAGCTGGCAGTGTGGTTCGTTGTAGGGAGGTGTGCCTGCTTTAATGTTTCTGTTGTTAGGTCTGTAGTTGCTGGTGAGCATCTGTTTAAGGTTTGGGGGTTGCTGTAGGTGAGGAGAAGTCTGTCTCCCAAGATTAGAGAGATTGAGGGGTCATCTTTTAAAATAGTCTAGAGGTCCTTAATGATCTCTTGTAGAGGTCTGACTTGAGGGCTGTATGTGATGACCAGTGGTGTTCTATTGTTTTCTTTTTTGGGCCTTTCCTATAGTAGTTGACTGCAGGGTAGCTGTCTGGCTCTGTCAGTCTGTTTCTTTACTTCTCCAGGTGGGTACTGTAGTTTTAAGAAAACTTGATAGAGATCCTGAAGATGTCTGTCTCTGTCTCAGGGATCAGAGCAAATGCGATTGTATCTTAGGGCTTGAATGTAGACAATGGATTGTGTGGTATATTTAGGATGGAAGCTCCAGGGATGTAGATAACTATACCAATCAGTAGGTTTTCAGTATAGAGTGGTGTTGATCTGTCCATCCCTAATTTGTACTGTAGTGTCCAGAAAGTGGATCCCCTGTGTGGAGTGTTCCAGGCACAATTTGATTGTGGGGTGGAAATTGTTGAAATCTCTGTGGAAATCTTCGAGAGCATCCCTGCCATGTGTCCAGATGATGAAGATGTTATCAGTACAGCATAAATAGAGGAGAGGTGCTTTGGGATGAGACCTGAGGAAACATTGTTCTAAGTCACCCATAAAAATGTTGGCATATTATGGTTGAGCCTGAGATGTGAAGTCCAAATTGGCTGTTGGGACAGCATGGGTGTTTATGGCATTGTATGTGCTTTTCCAAGTGCTTTAAAGCAGTATCTATATCAGAGGCAGGCAAACTACAGCCCACAATGCCTGTCCTCCAGCCTGCTGCCAGCCCCTTCCCCCAACAGCTCCCTGCTACTCTCCCTTCTCTCCCAAGTCCCAGCAGAGGCTTGCACCATGGTTAGAGAGCAGTCCTCACTCTACCTCCCTCCCAGCTGCAACTGAAGCTGGGAGAGAGATGGAACAGCAACAGTGCCCTGCTGCTGAACCCGGGAGGGGGAGGGAGAATGGCAGCAGCCACAGCTCGCTGAAGCTGGGAGGAAGGGGGAACAGAGCCAAGCTCCATCCCTTTTTCCAGGGAGGGGGGCTGGCCACTGTTCCCCCAAGCCCCACACCTCCCTTAAACCTCTTCCCCTCCCGGCAGCCACCATGAGTGGCTGCACATGATGTGGCCCTCAAGTCAAAAATATTGCCCATCCCTGACCTGTACAGTACAAAATCATAGAACACATAATAGAAGCAAAGGGTATTACAGAGATCAAAGCTGGTCAGGAAAGATGTGGGCCATCATTTGAATTCAAAATTGAAATCCACAAATTACATCTAAATTATTAAAAAATATACTGTTGTTCCTATTGCTTTCCATTGCTGTTGCAATTTATTCACATATGCTTTGTATAGTGAAATGCTGCTAGAGCCTACCCTATTCTTAGTTTGTCCTTTTATCTTCATAGTGAGCACTAGATTGTCAACCTCTAGCACATAATGCTTTTCATTACCTTTACAATTCTGAATAAGCCGTTTTCTCCAAAGAACACTGATCTAATAGCATTGAACTTTTTGAATAACTCACATCCAGTCTCTGTATTGTTTTAGTTTGACTCAGCAGCACCTTTTCCATTCTGGTTTTACAGTGTAACTCTTTGTTCATGTTTTAGGTATAAAATAAGAAAGAGCTATTGGAAGAATAAATATATGATGAAAAACACCGGTGTGGGACATTATGTTACGCTAGAATTTAAATGTGCTTATAAATAATTGAATGTGTACATTAGATGTAAGTATGTTTGATTTGCTAAATTTTGCTTTAGTCATATAGGGTAAATTACTGTTAAGGAGATCATATTTGGTTAAAGGTGCTTATTATTATTGGCATTAAATAATAGTCTTTCCAGAACTGCTAAATCACTCATGGCACTAGACCTATTTGTTATTTTGGGAGTAGATAAAGTCTTTCATTTAGGTTTTTGGCACTCTCAACATAGCTTTTAAACAACATTTTGCTTTGTTATGATTTAGATTTTCTGTTGATGTTAGTCCCTTGTATTAGGTGTAATCTTTCTTGGATGTCTTCCCAGAAGGTTCAGTTTTTTTTGGGGGGGGGTGGCATTTCCAGATCGTACACAGTAATGTGCCTCCTTCATTGCAATGTCAGCATTTGTAATTTGTTACAAGATCAGCATAATTGCTGCTGCTATGCATTTGATCTCAAACATTAATTTTCATATAACATACAAGTGCCTCAGTTATGACTTTCTTTTCATTAGTACAAATTTTGTTTCATTGTCTAGGTGGTGTGTAATTATGAAGAGCTTTATCCCTAAATCTGTGGGTCCAATCCAGCAATCTCCTCCTTATAGCTTGACTCTTGTGTCTAAGGGAGCCCCAGGAAGTCAGTGAGGCTTTAAAGGGTGGAGGGATCTGTGATCTAGTTTGCCGCTGTGCCTCTCTGGTCACCCACTCTTGGACTCCAATTTACCCTGGTTTGTTAGGTGGTTTCCCACTCTTGGGTCAGCCCATACCAGCCTCCTGAATGTAATTGGTCCTAGACAGTGGGTCTGCTATCTCCAGCCACGCAGGGGATGGTCCCCAGTAAGCATCCCTAACACTGAGATGCCACACTGGGAACTTCCATCCTACAGGGATTGGGACCCTTCCTAGATACTTGTAGGCTCATATGATCCAGTTAGCTAGTTTTACAAAGAAACTGGAATACCCCAGCTTTGCTCATTCACACCCTCTAAAGTTCAAACAGCTTTTGTTTTAGATAAAACAAACACTAGTTTATTGATTAGAACATGATTTTAAGTGAGTAGATAGCAAATCAATTCACAATCATTTAATACATCAGTCAGGAGTTAATCACTATCAAATTAAAATATAAGATGCTTTCTAACCTAAAGTTCACTGTCCAGAGTTACTTACAATGTTTGGCTGAGGAAGGTTTTACAGCCAATCTCTCCCTTCCCCTAGGCAGGGCCTAGATCTTGTTTGTAGGTACAAGTGTTACCAGATTAGGGTTACCAGATCCCAAAGCCTGGAAAGGAGGACAGGGAAGTAGGAAAAGGAGGACCTTGGAGGACACATGGAGAAAATGTAGTATTAATGCACTATTCTTCTGTTTTTAGAGGCCCCTGGGACACTTTCCTCTAAAAATAAGGTATGCTGTGGCATCCCAGCATACCTTAACCCCCATAAGTAAAAAGCTAGACAAAATCATGTATTTTTAAAATGCCTGCTGGATGGAGGACGTGAAGGTAAAAAGGAGGACATGTCCTCCTCTTGCCTGACATCTGGTAACCCTATACCAGATGGAGACTCTCTAGCAAAAAGCCCTCTTAGCATTTCAAAGTATGTCCTTTTCAAAGCCCCTTCACTCCTCCTCCTTCTTCCAGGTGATCTTTGTTCAGAAAGGGTGGGAGATTTTCCTTTCTTCCACCATGGTGCTACAGACATTTAACTAGCCTGTTCTCATTGTTATTTTCTCTGGATCTGTGCTTGCAGCACTGACTGAGAAATAGCTCTGACTGTCTGCTCCCCTCTTGACCCATGCAAAGTACAAGGACCATGTTTCACATAAGTACTTGTGCGATGCTGCAGACAACATGATACCAGAGCAATACTGGAGAGTGTGTTATGTTCATCCATAAAGGAACCTCTTGCATGTTATATTTGGTATCAAACCATACAATTACCTTGCACAAGTGAACAGGAAAGTTACACAGATCATACCCCAGTGTGCACCACAACAGGGTTTGCCTACAGCTTGCTGTATTGGTGCCTCAGTTTTTACATTGCCTTGATTCAGGGAATTTCTGAGCAGGGGCTTCGCTGGTGCCTGGGACGTGCATCACATGCCCTGAGTCCCGGCGCTGGTGCCCTGAATGCCTGGGGTGCTCCCTGCCTCTACCAGCCCTGTCCCCGGTCGGGTATCCAGGGCTGGGTCGTCCGTGGTGGCACCTGCCTTGCCCAGCTGGGTATCTGGGGCTGAGCTGGCCGTGGTGGTACCTGCCTCTCCTGGACCGGATCACCAGCAGCAGCAACAGTCTTGCTCAGCCCCATCCCGGGCGGGGGATCCAGGTGGGGACTGGGCGCAGGGGGCAGAGCCCGGGCCCAGGCCCCAGGTCTTTCCTCAGGGCAAGGAAGCTCCTGTTTCTGAGTTCGCTGGAGAAGATCAAGGAAGGACCTCGTTCAGCATTACAATTAAGCATTTGCTTGAGCACTATTAATTTGAATGAGACTTAAGAAAATGCTTAAAGTTAAGCATGTATGTGACTGGTTTGCTGAATTGGGCCCTCAGTTTGAGGACCCAACTGGGTAATCTTTGTTCATGCTCTGGTCAATGCGACTAGTTATTCAAGTACTCCTGCACATGTTATGGTGTAGAACTGTACCCTCAGAGAGGAGCTCAGCATTTCACCAATACAGGGAGGGAAGTTGATTTTCAGTTCCCATCTATTCATTAGAGTGTCTTCAATGCCTTTGCTTTCTCTGGGTCCATGTTTTCTGGCCTGTTCAGGAAAGGTGGGCAGTCTGGGATAGTTGTGCATTTGGGATCTGTAGTTCTTATGGGTAGGCTCTGCAGTCTGATGTAGCTGTGTGATTGGAGTGCTATTAAATTGAAATGGTACCGTGTTTTGCCACACCAGGATTTTTTAATATCTGAGCAAATGATGCAAATCCCTCCATCTGTCCTCTTTTGCCAAAGGTTTTAGTGTTTTTTTTGTGTTGATCTCTAATACTGAGTTTCCCTGCATGGTGCCTAAGCCAGCTACACAGAGAATCCTAGATGATTTGGGTTAGAAGAGACCTCAGGAGCACCCCCTCCCTGCACCCGAGCTGCAGTCAAGAGCTAGGGGCTGAGGCTGGGGCTGCAGCTGGGCTGGAAGCTAAGACTTGGGCTAAGGGCAGGGTCACAGTAGAGCTGGGGACAGAGTGGGACTAGGTGGTGCTTCCTCCCCATCCTGCCTGTGGGGCCTGGCTTGGGCCCCAGGCCCCAAATGTTCCTCCTTGGTGTATTTTGCAAATAAAACCAAACCTCAAGAAGGCAAGGTTTGATCCAATCTGCTGCAATGCAGGGGCGTTGCTGGCACTGGGCACCCGGAGCATGCACCTGAATCCCAGCGCCGGTGCTCCAGATCTGGCGGGGCTACCTCTCTCCCAGTCTCTGGCCCAATTGGGTGGGAGATCTGGGGCACAGCCGCCAGCGGCCGTGGCGACCCCATCCCCAGCCAGAGATCTGGGGCCCGGCCACCCGTGGCCGCGGCATGGAATCCGGGGCACGGCCACCCGTGGTGGTGGTGGCCCCGTCCCTAGCCGGGGATGCGGGGCCTGGCCGCCCACAGCTGCTTCCAGCCCCATTGCTGGCCAGGGGCGTGGCCTGTGTCCTGGGGGTGGGGCCGGGGGCAGGGCCGGGGCCTGTGGCCTGGGTCCCCCCCCAGGGCAGCAATGCCCTTGCTGCAATGTATGTGAAGTGTATTTGGAGCAGGACTAGGAGTTACTTTCTCACAGTAGCATTTGCACTAATCGCTTAGTTCAGGAATCAGCAATGCAGGCTCAGTGAGTCACCTGTAGCTCCCTGAATTAAGAGCGTCACTGGCTGGGGAAGGGACCCGGGGCATGGGCCCAGGCCCTGCTCCCAGCCCGCAGGCCCTGCCTCCAGCCTGCAGGCCCTGCCCCCTGGCTGAGGACAGGGCCAGGCGCCGCCACAGGCGGCCAGGTCCCACATCCCTGGCGGGGGACGGGGCTGCCGCTGGCAGCCAGGCCCCAGATCCCTGGTGGGGGACAGGGCCGCCGGAGTTGCAGGCAGCCGGGCCTCGGATCCCCAGCCAGGGACGTGGCCACAGGTGGCTGGGCCTCGGATCCCCCGCCGGGGATGGGGCCGCCACGGCTGCTGGTGGCTGCTGGCAGCTGGGCCCCAAATCTCCGGCCCGGGCACTGGAGTTCAGGGCACTTACCCTGGCGTGCCCAGCGCCAGCGACACCCCTGCCTGAGTGTCCCCCTTTTGGCTCCCTGGCAATCTTCACAAGGGAGCCAGGTGTGCTCTGGGGACGCCCGGCTGGCGTGAGCATTGTGGCCAAATCAGGGTCATCCCCATCCTCCCACCAGAACTGCATGAGCTGGAAGCAGCGCAGCAGCCACGTTGCAGCCCCTAGCACTGGCGGAGGAGGTGTACAGGCGGCATTGAGTCCCTCCATCCTTTCCTCCTCTGCCAGGTCGGAGCAACACTGCCCCACCTACCCTCAGCCAGCCGCCCCTCTCAAGAGCGGCCGGTGGAAAGCTGCATTTTGTGGAGGCATGCCCTGGAATGGCCCCTCCACAGAGTTCAGGCCACTTCAACCCAGCCATTCCAGGCCTCAACAGAGGCTGCCTTGCCCCCAGACCCCGGACTGGGGCCGTTCATCCCTGGAGTGGCCGGGTTGAAGCAGCCTGAACTCTGTGGAGGGGCCATTCCAGGACCCCACCTCTGCAAGCTGCAGCTCTCTGCTGGCCGCTCTTGGGAGGGCCTGTCGGCTGGAAGTAGGTGGGGTAGCGCTGCTCCACCTGCCAGTGGAGGGAGGGACAGAGGGGGCACGCACTGCCTGCACACACACTCCGCCAGCACTAGGGGCTGTGGCTCAGCTGCTGGGCCAGCTTGGACTCATGCAGTTGTGGTGGGAGGGTGGGGGGAAATGGCTCTTCTACTCTTTTGGGTTGCTGACCCCTGGCTTAGTTCAAACTTGCCACTTTGGCTAGTTTGAACTAGCATGATGTAGTCATGTATCTAGAGGTTAGCTCGAACTAACTGTGGTTTTTTAGTTCAAACCAACTTCTAGTTCAAACTAGCTGCACTTTTTTAGTGCAAACTAAAAAATGGGGTTAGTTTGAACTAACTTCAAACTGCTTAGTTCGGACTAAGCAAGTCCGAACTAAGCTTTTAGGTGTAGATGTTGCCTGTGTGTACAGCACATTTGTCACTGCTGTGCATAGACTCCTTCTTGTGCACAGATTCTTGATCCCTTAAGGACCTCTGTGGGTTATGGGATCCAAGAAAAAGCGGTCTATGTTTGGGTGATGCTCCCCCAGTTTGATGTGTGGAAAAGATCTGCAGCTGCAGGGCTCCTTTTGTGTGCATTTCAAGTGGAGGAGCTGTCCTGATTAATTTATTATCTGAGTTAAGACATTGTCTGAGAAGAGATGGTAACTAGCACTTAGGAGAAGCTGGGGAACAAATCCAACCATAAACTCATCATGTGGATGTTTGTGTAGTAATGTGCAGCTGAATATTACTAAAATATATATATATGCCAAATCCTAAGGTCCCCACACCATTTTTACTCAGCCAAACAGCCCACTAACTTCAGACTAAGTACAAGTGGAGTATTTGACACATTATGAAGGGACAACCAGGTTTTAAATGTCTGACAAAAGAAGAATTTCTTAAGGAGAGTACAGAAGGAGGAGAGGGTAGAGGCTGGGGGACCTAGGCAGAAAGTGTGTGTGGGAGGGTGGAAGGTCAGTCTTAGTTATATGGGATATACTAAGACAAAAACCATCTAGATTTTTGTAGGGTGTGCAAGGTAAAGGCCAATATAATAGGCTCAGATAATATTTCGTTATAGCTCCGTTGTTTGGCTGGCTTGCCTTTTGGCTCTGTTGCTGTAGTTTTTTCCATGATAGCTGTCACTTTAGGCTTGTCAGTTTTACTTAGTTATGGCATGCTCAAAGAATGGATCCCAATTAAAGCCATTTTCTTGAACTTCATTATGTGTGGTGCAGTCGTTCTGGCCTTTAGGGCATTACTTGTAACTTCCGTTTTCCTGCATTCAGGATTTTTCCTATCATCGTGAGATGGTCTGCTAGTTTTATCTCTGTTCTGAAAGTGCTCAGCCCTGGAAAGACTCCTAGGAGGAAAGCTGTAAGAATAGTTGGGACCTGTATGTGCTTCATCTTCAATATATCTTAGTGCGCTATCAGAAAGGGAGCTTTGAATCACTGGGAGTCGAGGGCAATCAGCACCTCATTGGAGGCATTCAGCAATGCACAGGATCAAGTCCTAATTTGGCGCAGAGCCAAAAGAAACATGTCAAAATAGTGGTCTCCCCATACTTATCAGAGTTGGCAGCTGAGACAATAGTTTATTCAAAGTAGTTTTATTCATGTTTCTAGCTAATATCAGGTTTAGCGATCCCCAAGGGACCATACAAGCAACACTGCAGGATTTACCCATATAAGGATAAGAACAGTTGCTAAATAACATTTGATCATTTAAATGTGCTACAGTTCTGCTACTCAATAGTCAGGATGAAACAGTTATAGTTGAGTCCAGTGTGGTCAGGGACTTAATGGATCCCCATTGTTTTCTTGCCAAGTTCCAAAGGGGCAGCCGTGTTAGTCTAGTTCAGCAAAAGAAGCAAGGAGTCCTGTGGCACTTAATGACTAACAAATTTATTTATCGCATGAGATTTCATGGGAAAAAATCCCACATCTTCAATGCATCTGACAAAGTGGGATTTTCTCCCACAAAAGCTCATGCAATAAATAAATTTGTTAGTCTTTAAGTGCCACAAGACTCCTTACTTCTGTTGTTTTTCTTCAGTCTTCCTTCTCTGTCATGCCACTCCAGTTCTTACTCTGATATCAGCTAGGAAAATGGCTTTTTATGTTCTGGCATTAGTATTCTGAAAATCCATACATCAAATGTTTTTTCCTGGCTACTATCAGAAAAAGCCATTTCACATGGGGATGGCTGTTTGCCTGATATTTTGAGGGATGATGTGTACATAGTGAAAAGTACAAAATTGGGAATGTAAGTATATCAGGAAGTTCAAGAATGCTTTGTGTAGATGCTTTATAAGCTCTATAGGGAGGAATGTTTCTGTAGTAGAGAACTGTTGATAACTATCTGCTCCTGTCTGCAAGATTTCCCTCTAGCTAATTTTGGCTGGATTGAAGTGTGAGTTGCCATACATTTGGGAAAGGGCAAGAGGTTTGTGGACACTTCCATTTTTGCTTGGTTCACAAACGTTGCTTCTCAGGAAGTTAAGACTGAAGGACAGAGATTATGCTACCTTAAACTCCCTTTGCTCCATAATGAGCTGAGCAGATTTTAGTTTGGGCATTTTGCCGTCTGATAGTCTTGCGGGAGAGGAAATGGCTATTTTTCAGTACAGTAGAATTCCTCTTGCCTTTAAACAATTTATGCAAAAATATGTTAAAATATGCCTATCTATTACTGCAGGCACATATAGTTAATACATATCAAACATTCAAAATGTCTTTAGTACCAGCATTAAAGACCTTTTTTCAGCCATCAGAGCCATCATGAACGACCATCCTCTCTCCTCAATTCAATGGCAATGCTTTCAACCCTTCTTTTCTTAACTCGTCTCCTGCATTATCTGACTGCTCATACAAACCTCCTTTTACTGAACAAATTTCATATCTTCTGGTCCAAAAAGATAAATGGGGTTGTAATCCACACTGTTCTCAGATAAGAAGCTTCTTAGAGGGAAGGCTTCTCTTTCCATTTGCAGAACATGTTCTTATTTTTAAGGTTTGAGTCAGAACCATATTTGGTTGGAGATTTCTGTTGAATGAATTAATATGGGGGACAAAGAAGAAGAGGAAGCAATGTAGTTAGGGAGTGCTGAGCCAGGAAAGATAAATTGTACTGTGTGCTTTGGCATTTCTCTAACTGTTGTTTTATGACTTATGGCACCATGTGACTGACTCTTTGGATCACTACAGTACTAAATTTACTATAATGGGGCAAATTATTATAAAACTGTAGTATGAGAACTATGCTGTAACAGATTTTTTTTTACTAGTGTGGACAGAACAAGACCTTAACAAGGCAACAGGACTGTAGAATGGTTCAATAGCATGTTTGTTGTAACATAATTTCTAAGTGTCCACAAAGGCAAGAAAAATTGTATTATATTATTATATAGCCAGGGAAGACTATATTTTAACATATTTTCCAATATAGTAAAGCATGTAGGGCTTTATCAGAAAAAGCCCCAGAAACTAGTAACTAATATTTCTTCTTTAAATACAGTTTAATTTCTGAAACTTTGACTAATTTTTTTTTTTTTGTAATACAGGGGATTTTTTTTCCATCAAAGCCCATATTTGACTTCAAAGGCAAAGTGCTCTCGCTGAAACCACAATGTTCATGTTGTAACAGTACTTGCCTGCAGATTCTAACTATTTAGAACATTTTTTTCCATGTGATGATTCATCCATTCACTCAGGAGTACAATTCTCCTTTAAAGAGAATCTAGCAACGTGACAAAAAGCTTTGTGTTTGTTGTAGGTCTGTGTTTCATGAAATAGAAAACCATCTTTTACTATTAAAATTTTATTACTGTTTTACATAACTAATTCATGATTACTTCATTTTTTCCCTATGTACGTGACATGTATTCTTTAAGACATAAAAGAAGGCTATTTCCTCCCTCATACTTGTGCAAAAAAGCGAAAGTAGAATAAATGTCAAAGGCCCTTATCTTCCAATGAGCTAAATGCAAGTCAGATCTCAGCATGAGGACTTATTTTGATGGGGTTAGGGTAGGCAAGGAGCAAACAAATCTACTTGTCTACAGGATGAGGTTCTAAAAGAGAAACAAATGCATTAAGAATCATTCACATTCCCTTGCTTCTATAACTAAAATATACAGAATTGTGTCTTACCAGAAGTCTGTGCTCTGCTTTGAAACTAGAAGGTTATCAGGTGACATGAAAAGTACATATTTCTTGTCATGAGACAGACCATCTGTGGATAGCTGACCCCCATTTTCCAAGGCTGAGTCTCATTACTAAACAGAATGTTGCTTTTCATGGATGTTAGGTTGGTCCCTTTCGCAGCCCAAATGAAAGGTAAACAAGATCACCAGTTCCAGGAGTGATTAGTTCTGGTAATTGTTATGTTGCTTTCTTTGTCCAATTTACTTCTATAAATACACACTTGGGGAATAATTTATCTAGTGTACCATAGCACAGTAATTTCCTATATAATTTCATCCAGTTGCTACAGGAACTCATTTTGGGTTAGCAGCAATTGCTCATAAATCATTAGCAGTCATTAACTTTGAGGTAGCAGTGATTGCTAATCAAGATTTCCAGGCTATGTTCTCAACCTCTGTAAGTTCTTCATTAATCAAATTACTGACATTGTTAAAGGCAGCAGTATATATCATGTATTTTCTGAATAAATGTTAATAACATCTTGATGTCTTTTAAAAATTATCTGCTTTACTCTGATTGACTCACAGGAAAATCAAGAGCTTTCTGCAGTTTGTTGCATAAATTGTGTTCAAGTATTTTGCACTGTGTATTGAACATGATCATTTCTTATTGCCTGTGCTACTGAGAATTAAGTTATTATGAACAAAGCTAGATAAACATTGAAAGAAGAAGTTGCATCAGGCACCATATTTCCCCAAGGGATCAGTTATCAGTGTGCCTCTTAGTGACAAAGAGTCTGTTTATCTGTATGACCATTAACCCCATCTTTTCTTTTCTTTAAGGCTTTGTGATGTGGTAACGTAACTTCCAGTCAAAGATTTCTGGAGCCCCTCAGTGCCTCTCTGGCAACAGATAAAGGCATTGCTGCTAAATGTTATAAGATCGTTTCTATCTTCCAGTCATCTGGACATACGATCTCAATTCCCTGCTCCTCTACAGTCCCTTTGCACTATGCCAATAGCACAAAGGGGCCAGAAAGTGAGTGGATCTGGCCAGTTGAGACTTTGCACCAGAGCAGTAACTACGGCAGGGCGAGTGTGGCTTTGCTCCAGGCATGCTGGAGTGGTCCATTGAGCCACTCCATTAAAGGGTGCACTCCGCGCCACTCGCCCAAGGCACTGGCTATTGTAAGGGGTTTGTTCTGATCCAAATGCGCCCCAGGCACGGCTTTCTTTCATTACGGCTCTGCTTCCCCCAGTACAGAGATATAACTGGAAGAAGGGTGGGGGTGTCAGCCACTGTTTCTCTACACTCTTCCATCTATCAGAATGGCTATAGGCAGATAAGCATAAGTTAAAGCAGCCTTTTGAGCTGCTCTTACTTACATTGTCCTCAGAACTGGGGAGGTGCAAAGGTGATGCAAAAGCAACTTTTACCCTAGTAGGGTCCTGTATCAATCACTGATTGGTCAAACTCCCAAATCAAGTCGACTGTGTCTGTAGCTTTCCTGGCTCCACTGACATGACTTTGAGAGGCCCAACCTGAAAAATCGAGAACAAGTCTCTTATGGAGCATGAAGTGAAGGGTTGACACAGCGGTCATTTACTAAGAAAGAGAGAGAGGTTTTTCTGGCAAAGGTGTCCACAAAATTGCTGGGCAGAAAGGCCCAGATCTACAAAGGTATTTTGGCTCCTAACTTCCATAATGCCTAAACTACTTTCTGGATCTATGTTAAACTTCTGAATCCTAATCACTTCTTTGATGCAGAGACCTTAGATGAGTAACTCAGATTTTCTTCTTCAGCTTTCCTATATACAGAAAGGGGATACTAATACTTATCTCAAAGGATCACTGTGAAGATTAATTAGCTAAAGGCCTTTTGAAGAGGAAAAGTATTAATACATGGACTATTTGAATACAGTGTTTTAGCTAGGATTGACTAGGACCCGTCTAAATTGCATATGATGAGATGCTATTTTAAAAACAAAAGCAAAGGAACCATTCAATGAGATCAGGACTTTGGAATTACTTTCACTGCCCCATTGCTGGAGCTGTGCCCCACCACTGCTGCATGCCAGCTTTGGAGCTCCAGCCCTCTGGAGCCATGTACTCCTGTTGCTGCATGTCTGTGCTGGAGCATAGCCCCTGTTACTGCTGCCTTTTGGTACTGGAGTCCTGCCCCAATCATTCTTGCATTCTGGTATTGGAGTCCTTCCATATCAGTGCAGTGTGCCAGCCATGGGGCCCAGCATTGCTGTCCCTGCAGGCGGATGGTAGACAAGAAAACTTATCAGAATGTGACTCAAGAGCATCAGGATTAATAGATTAACTCCTGGTACAAATTTACTTAAGGAGATAAACTGCTTACATAAGTACCTCATAGGGAGCTGGTAAGGGTAATTGGTTAATGTCCAGAATGTGCTTTGATGATGAAAACATTACATACAGTACTACGTTTTATCATGGTTGCTTGCTGTACAAATACCTTGCTAGTACATTATTCTTAAAACAGATTTCCCATGGAATTATGTGTCATAGCCACACAAATAATGTCAAGCCCTGTTCAAAATGGTCTCATAACAACAAATTCCAAAGGAGCGAGTAATCATTTGCCACTAATTGTTAGGTGGTTTTGATAAAGGCTTTGAACAGATTCCTAACAGCACATATTTTCCAGAGACTGACTGGTAAGGTTTAGTAAAATGGAGAATAATCTGACAATTAACGGCTATGTCAAATGCCATCCAGAGTTGCTCACATGATTCATTACTTCACTGCCTCTTTTGTATCTCTGTTTACATAATTTTGGAGGGGGAGGACCCACAAAGTAGACCCTGTTTGATGGGATTGACAGAAGGAAGATTTTCATGTTTGTGGTGCGTGCCAAAATTTGGACTTACTGAGTGATTTTTTTTGTAGGAATTTATAGGAGTCAGTTAAATTTACCCCCTCAGGATGTGTGATTAGTCTTCAAGGAAGGAAGAATGCCACATTATACTTTTCTTGAGTACCTAGTCACCTTCATGGTTGCTATTTCAATTGTAAAATGATTGCAACTGCACAAATCCCCATTAAATTTAAAGATATAAAAATATATTACCTATCAGATAAATATTTATTTTTCTTGAATGATGAGCTATCAGTAGAGGCAACATTTTGACTTCCTAATGACATATTATTAATAATTTACCTGTTGTTTATATAATCTGAAAATATTCATAGCTCTCTAAGTGAATCTGTTAAAAATGAGCCCCACTTGTGCAGATTTTCTTCAGGCAAAGCTCTCATTGAAGAGCATAGAAATTTCTTCCTGCATCAGGTCAAGGCTCCATAACATTATTAGGAGCCTGATCCAAAGTCTATTGAAGTTATGGGAGTCTTTCCCTTTACTTCAGTGGGTTTGGGATCATACCACAATTCAAACAGCTCTAAAAAAATTATATATTTAAAATGGCTTAGAAATAGTCTCAGTCAATAAAAGAGCTAAATTTGGTGGAGTGTGGTCATGTTATTTCGTATTGGTCAGTATTCAGATAGATGCCAGCTACTTATTTGACAAGTTTCATGAATGTCTGTTTGTCTGAAAATGTATGCTGGATATAAGTTGCTTGCTATTTCTTGTTTTCAGCAGTTCCAGTTATCCAGTTACAGAACAGAAACCAGGTGACCAACCACACAACAAAAATGACCAATTTCTTTAAAGTAAATAGTTTGCAAATAACTCATTGGTTAATGATTTCTCTAAACTGTTCTGCAAATATTTACAAATAACAAATACATTAGTAGAGAATCAAGAGTGGTTTGTGGACGATTTGCTTACAAAGAACAGGGTCTGAATTTGTAACTAATACAATGAATAGTTCAACTAGCTCATGTATAATTTTTTTTTTTTTTTTGTGACAAATAGCTCATTTTCCCCCCCTGTTGCTAAAGAAAGTGACAAATTGATGAATGTGGTATGATTCCCAAGTTCACTATTTAGGTTAAAAAAAAATCAGGAAAAAACTTCAAGGTACTCTTTGCTGTGCTGTTGATTCTCTTAAAAAGATTAGCAGATATTTTTCCAGTCTGCTCTTGAACTTGTTTGGAATGACAGTTGTCAGAGTCTGAAAATCTGGAATCATCATGTTAAGCCACACAAATTACTTAAAAAAATTTGAAAATGCATGGTATAAGAAACATCAAGGCATGATATGTGTGGTCAGCTTAATCTCATATGTAATTCCATAGATGTTAATAGAGTCACAAAAGGGATGAATGTGGCCCTCTGAGAATCTAAAAGATTTACAGATAAGACTTCTTTGTTTCTAGTTTCCATTTCAAAGACAAGAAACATTGCGGATCAACTGCACAATAATGCCACATTTTACAATGATGTTCCAAAATATTAAATCGTAGTAATTTTTGATTCGTACAGAATTTTTGCTAACACTACTATGATGTATCTGTAGTGTCTTCATAGTTAAGGCTGTGACTGTTTTCTTAAGAGGCCCTATTTTATGCTCTCCATTTTTCCCATAAATTTGGGTTGGAAAATTAATTTGACCAGAAAATTGCCAGATTTTTTCTGAAGGGAAAGGAGAGAGTTTCTGCAAAGTTTGAAGTTCCATTAGAAAAATGAGTTATGAGTTGCCACACTCTCAAGTGGTTCACAGCTGTGAGTGCCAACCCCAGGACAGATTGTAAAGAAGAGAAAGTGAGGTCTTTACCTGGTCATATGTTCTATGATTTGTTTTCATCATCCAAGTAAAAAATGGGACCTCCTGAAGCATTATAAAAGTTCTGTCATGGTGCCATAGACAGTCTTTTTGGGTATTCCAGTCTATCTCACCATGAGGCAAGCTGGACTTGCTGATGCTTGCCATATATCAAAGATCACTAAAGATCCAGGTTGCTTCCAGTCTTAAGAGATCAGTCACTTATCCCAGATCAGTTTGTTCCTCAGATCTCAGATCAAAGTCGATCTTGTAGTCAGTCCAATAGTAAAACAACTAAAGATTTAGTAACTAAGAAAAGAAATTAAAGTTATTACAAGGTTCAACCAATCAAACATATATATATATATACAAATAAGTAACAGCCTACTGTTTTAAAAGACAACTGAGTTGTGGTAATCTGCTATCTCGGATGTCTTTGAGGTTGACCCCCAGTTGACAGTAGGGATCTTTGCTTCTGTTTCATAGCTTTGGCCCTTTCAGAGTCCAAACAACCAAAGAGATGATTTTTTTAAATGATCAGTTATCTTTATTTCCTTCTTCCAGAATTCAAGATGATGGTATGAGTCCTTCTGTGTGTAGCCTTTTCATGGGTTTGCAGGGGGAGTTAGCAAAGTCTTTGTATTGTCATGTCCCACAATGACACATTTAGTTTTGATAGTCCTTTCTGTTTGGCAAGAAGTAATAACTTTTATAGGGATTTAGCATTTTGCACTAAGTAAACTTTTTTCTTGGTTGGTCAGTTTCATAGTTCACAACAAATATTTCATGTCTATATAGCAAACATTTAAGTTTTCCCTTATAACATGAGATACAGACTTTATAAGTAGGATTACTATAGAACAGTGGTTTTCAACCAGTGTGCTGTGGTGTGTCATGACAAGTGTTCAGGTGTGTCATGAAATTTTGTCCAAAGGCAATGAAAATCAATGTAAAACAAAGATTGTTTCATATTAAACAATATTCTTTCCAACCAAAATTACAACTCATAAAACTTGTGAAAATTAATTATCACATTAAAAGTGAGGTATCAATCTTTTGATTCTACAATGTGAACATTCTAAATAAAGGTGGCCAAAGGGCAAAATTGAGATGACATATATTTTTCTCTGGTGGATTTGAAACATTAATGCATTTGATCCTTCTTAGCTTGTTGAATGCACTATGTTGCAAACCCCTCTAATAAGACCATAACCATAGTAAATGTGACATTTATGAGCAATCAGTTCAGCTGAAAAAAGCAGGTGTGCCATGGAATTGTTTGTTTCATTGAAGTGTGCTGCATTATTGAAAAGTTTGGGAACCACTCATCTATAGAACCTCAGCATTATGAATACCTCTGGAATGGAGGTTGTTTGCAACTCTGAAATGTATGTAATTCGTGAACAAAATGTTGTTGTTGTTTTTTCAAAATATTACAAGTGATCATTAACTTAATGCTAGCTTTGAAACACTATTATGCAGAAGAAAATGTTGCTTTTGTCAAAGAAAAACAGCTGAACCCAACTTGAGTGCAAAACCAACCAACTAATTAGCTTTATTACAGGAAAACAAAACAAAACAAAAAAAATACACACTGCAGTGGGGGAGAGAGCAGTTAGGTGCTGGTCTCCACCCCTGTGATGTATTACAGAAACTTTTATAGCTTAACAGCAACATTAACATACATGCATATACATAGGTAAATGTAACAAGATCTAACATTCTCTAATTGGTGCAAACTGATATTATTTCCTTAAAAGGAACCAAGGTCAAAGGAAAAAGAATCTCACATAGCGATTTAACAGTGTCAGAGTTAATACCATTTAACCAGGTTTGATAAGAGAATGTTTAGTATGAGTCAAGGATGTCAGTGAAACTTTTGAAGAAAAACAATGTCTGGAGCAGGCAGGCACAGAGAGACACTAACTAAAGTCCTACAGGCCGGCAGTTTTTTCACATTGTTTCTAATGGCATTTTGAGTACATTCTTTTACAATTTTTTTCCTCAGGCCTACTGAACCATCTGTGTCTTAACACTATCAGGCCTCAGCTATGGGATTCTTCCACACTTGCCATTTTTTTTAATAGTTACATTTAATACAGTACTGTACTGTATTTGACTTTTTACCTCCTCTGACAGAGGCTGCCTGATTGTGTACTTCTCATTCCAAAGGAAGTGTGTGGTTGACTGGTCAGTTTGTAATGCTGGTGTCTGTAACTCAGAGACTTTATTACAATACATGTAGCAGTTTGCAAGGATTTCATAAAGTCTGAGCACTAAACATGCTAGTATAAATCCAATACCCATCTTACTCATCCTAACACATAGGTGAGCTGACCGGTTTCCAGCAGTGAATTTGTCAGTACTCCACATGTTACCCCAGAATTCAGATGACTGACTGTCCAGCAGTCTAATCTATATTACTATACCACTCTGGGACAGCGAGGGTGGGACCAGTGCTGCCTAAATGGATAAACCCCTAGTGGAAACTACGGCTACAGCCTGCTGATCAAGAACAGACACATACAACAATGGAAGACTCAGAGCAAGAAATTCTTCAAAAACAGATGTTTACTTTTATTACAATAACCTTATAATTACAGTGAACTTCGAAGAGTGGAATATTACTCAAACATGTATAATCAGGAACTTAACAATAAAGCATATACCTTAAAATTACCTCTATATTTATGAATTATAACATTCAACAAGTAGGGGTCAATCACTTGTAGAATGGGGAGATCTCAGGTTGGCATGTATTTTTCCTCCCAACACCCTGAGGACTAATTTTCCCTTTGCTCTGGCTAATGCCTCAAGCTGGCTTTGTCAGGATTGGGCCCCTGCTTACAAGTGGCTTGGGTCTCTCTGATTACCGCTTCTAAACTTCTACCCCTTTTCAGATCCCTGTCTTACCTCAGTCTTGATGTAATTCCTTCTTTCTAATTTGCTTGGTCTTTTTCTTCTTCTCTCACTCATACCAGTCTTGTCACTCCTTGAACTTCTCCTCAGCACCTGGGCTACAGTGGCTTCGCAGGTCCACTGAGATTCATAGCGACAGAGTTGCCACTTTTGAGCCAACAGGGGTCTCTGTGGTATTTGTTGGCTCTAAGAGGGTCTAGCAGCATGAGTGCAGTATCAGAGCTTTAGGAATCTGCATCTTAAGGTGAGACTCAGTTAGCTACATGGTCCAGATCCTTCAGCATGCATGCAAGGTTGAAGTAATGAGGCTCAGAGTTTCAGACCTTTAGGTAAGATTCAGCTACGTGGCCTTGACCCTTCGTCTTGGGGTTCCTCCAGAACCAGCACCTTGAGTCAGGAGTTAGGTAGCCGAGTGGTGTGGCCCCTTTAGAATGAGAACCTTCATGCAGCCGTACCAGAGACAGTGAGACTCAGAGCTACAGATCTTTAGGCAGAACTCAGTTAGCTGCGTGATCGGAGCCCTTTTGTCCCTCACTGAGACTCTTGAGCATGTAGGCAGGACTCAGTTAGCTGCATCACTCAGACACTCAGTGTACCCTCTGGGGTGGGAGAAGATCTCTGATCTTCTGCTGGAACTAGTGCTCCTTTTATACAACTTTAAAGGTCAACTCTACCCACTTTAGCTAATCACATGACTTGCTTTGTACAACAGCCTGAGTGGGGGAGGGGTGGGGTTGCAAGAGAGTGGGGGAGGGGTAAAGTTACAAGAAAGTCCCAAGGGAGGGGGAGGGGCATGTAGGCTACAAGCTTCCTCTATCCTGACTTTATTTTGATGTCGTCTCATTTTGATTTATCTAATCTAACTCCTTATGCTATTGTGACTTATCTTACTGTAGATTCCCTACTAGACTGCCTTCTGCTATTTTTCACTTGATGATTTTTTTTTTATCAAATTTTAATTCATTTCTAAACTTAATTGGATGGCAAAAATCTCAGGCTACAAGCAGAGGCCTAAAACCTTGGCAACAGCTAGCATCTGGTCTCTCAACTTCACATATGTTCTTTTTAAAATGTTCTATGATTTGAAATTTTGAATATTGTCCAACAGTTTTGTTGTAATCTAGCTGAAAAATGGATTGCTACTGAACCGTCAAGCTTTCTGTGCAGCCTAATCTCCCTGAAAGCCCTTGCGCTGACTAAATTTGAGAAAGTAGATGGTGTTTAAGTGGTTATAGTAGACAATTCTGCCACTGACACTAATGTGTCAGTATTGATGTACAATGACCAGTTGCAGCTTAGAGAGAACATAAAGCTCCTTTAGGGGTTCTTCCTTTAGCTCAGGTTATAGGGCATATCTGTACCATAATAAAAAAGCCATGGCACCATGTCTTAGAGCCCATGTCAGCTGACTTGGACTTGGGTGGGAGCTGAAAATGGCTTGTAGTTAGTTAGTCTCCGAAACCCTGTGAATGGAGTGAGTCTGAGCATCTCCACATCTGCTTTTAGCCCCAGCACCCTAGTCTACCTCTGGGGGGCTTTTTGGCAGCAGTCGACTGCCGGTTATGCAAAGAACATAAAATTCCTAGTGTAACTGGTGGCAACTATCTAAGCCACCAGTACACATCAGGGAAAAGCCAACCACAAATCCCTTGCGGTCAGCTTTCCTCTACACCCCCTAACTCCCAGGACTTCCAGGGCTGACTTCTGGGAACAGCGCAGTGAGTTCATATGCACCATGTTCCACTCCCAGAAGGATGAAATGACCACAGCAAAATTGCTGCCATCAGTATAGCCATAGCCTCAGTCTAAGCTTCGCAAGCTCATGTCCCATGACCCAGACTCTGAAACTCAGTGTCACAGGCTATTTTATTGCAGTGTAGATATATAGAGGCCTTTTTTTTTCCTGGAGCTGATAAACTCTGGTCAGGCTAGTTCTCCACAGTGAAGTGGGTTTATCTCTGTTATATATTTTTATCTTGAGTTAATTGATTACCATTACTTCAAGGTAATACCTTTTAAAAAGGAGATCAATAAGTGACTTGATTAGGATGTATCAACATGCCCCTGCGGTAAAAATAGTAGGTACTATAGTGATCTTTAAAGAAAGTAAGAAACAGAGCAAATGTCTGGTAGCTGTAGCCAGACAAATTCATGTAACTCTTCTGTCAGGGAGAGATGGCAAAAGAAGGCTGTGTTCTGTTTCTAGGGGTTCCCAAACAGTGTTACAACACCAATCGGCTCGAGCCCCCTCCGAGTTTCTGGGAAATTACGCACTATTCCCTTGGCACCCCAAAGGGGTAATGCTTCCCCGCTTGCAAGCATGAGCCTGAGTGTAATATACAGAACTTTAGTAGTAATAGAAGAGAATGTAAAAACACAATAGCAAAATTGGCACTGATTTGGAAATTCAGTGCAGGTAGAGATTTCCACCCAAGCCTCACACAGCATAACAGAGCATATAAACTCAACAGCAAATCAGCACTGATTTGAAAAATCAGTGCTAAACAAAGTTCCCAACAAAATCCCAGAGTATGTAGAGAAGGTCCCTCACACCAGCTGTCAGCCAGTGCCACCTGTTGGTCACTCACACTGCCACTCACACCAGCTGCTGGCTCCACCCACCGTCAACTGGCACCACCCACTGGTCACTCGTAAGTGATTTCAGCTCAAGGAGAGAGTCTCCTCTCTCAGTGATTTCAGCTGTTAGGGAGTTACAGCTCTCATGATTTCTGCTCTTAAATTCAGAATACTGTAAACAGCTCTTCTGATCAAAATAACAAAAGGAAGGCTCTATAAGAAGCAAGGTCCTTGATCTGTCCTTTGACAGTGGAGAAGGGGTGAGGCAACATTAGGCTGAGCTAATGCTAGCCCCCCACACTTTTCTGCTTTTACAGGCTGAAAACAGAGAGTTGGTCCCTCTTTCAAGTTCCTTATTGCTAATGGTTACTTTTTACCCTTCAACTAACCTAAACAGAGTCTGAACAATTAAAAGAGTAGCATATTACAAAAGACAGTATTCCATGCTTCTTTTCACTAAAATTACAGGTATTGACAGATTTGTGACCAAATCAATCTAAATACCATTCACCATCATGCCCTGCACCCACTATGCTAATAACCAATTGTGCTCTTTGTGCTCATGCTAATACAGAACCCATGCAGATCAGATGCTGCCCTTTCCAGCTAGACAGCACAAGGACAACAGAAGAAGTGCTGTGGCTCTAGAGCCGAACAAACTTTCTGGTTTAAAAAAAAAAAAAAAGAGTGATTAATCATTGAAACAACCACCAGGGAAAGTAGTAGGTTCTCTGTCTCTTAGGATCTTCAAACTGGGACTTGAAAAGTGTGCTTTAGTCAAACACAAATTATTCAGCTCAATGCAAGGTAGTTTAGTTGAAATTCTCTGGATTGTATTATGTGAGAATTCAGATTAGGTGATTATTGCTGACCTTAAAATTCAGTAAGGTAATTAACGTGCTTGTGAAGGCTAGTGTGGTTACTCTCCGCACAATTGATCAAGGCTACAAACATATGTTCTTTACTCAGGAAGAAGCTTAGGGTAAAGAACAAATAACTGTAGCTTGAAACAGAATAAACAACAGGAACTCTAAAAACTCTAGGGTATGCATATCCAAGGTTATGTAACAGATCTATTCTAGAAAAAGGCACAGAGTAAAAATGCCATTCGTATAAGGGTGAGTATGAACATTGGAAGCTATACCAGTATTAATATATCAGTTTAAATTCACATTTGAGGTTATACCAAGAATACTTTGTAGTCAGGTTCCAAGTCTGATTTTGATTATCCTTGTAACTTTAAAAACAATTAAGAAAAGATTGCATGGTTTCAAATATTTTATGGCTAAAACTCATTGACAGCTGCAATATTTTGTTTTTACTAAATGAAGTGCTGTTTGAGATTAAAGGATTTAAAAATGGCTCCCTTCTGAAATTATTACAAAGGATCTGTAATTACTTTTATCCTTTCTCTCTGCCTAGCAAAAATCACATTATACATTATATTTGAAATGTGGATAGATCTGAACACTTAGTTTATGCAAAACACATTTTTTTTTCAAGGGAAGGAAGAGCAAATGCTCAGGAAATTTCTATTTTTCTGTCATTCTCTATCAGTTAAGATTGCATAGAGAAAAAAGAACATTGAAAATAAGAGTATATGTGGTGTATGAACTATAAGCCAAGGCAATTTTTCAAAACTAAAAGAAAACCTCAGAATGTGTTGAAATGACTCCTCCAACTGGGAAATTCTAAAACCAGAAAGAATTTACTTGAAAACTGGCTAGAAATTTCTAAGGAAAAACAATACATCTATCCCCCTCACTGCTTACAAATCACGTTCCCAGTATTTTTGGTCAACTACTAAAATGAAATTTTCAATTGTGGCAGTGGCATATGATGCAACAGTCTGATAATTTGTAATGATGACACAGAAATTCTCATTAAATTTATGATCTAGCATTGATAAAAGTATAAAACTTGAGAAGAAACCTGATATTCCTTCTCCAACAAGCTGATATTCTTCCATTAACTCAAAAATCCACTTTCATTTCTTCCTTCTTTTTACTGTTCTTCCACTAATTTACGTATGTTTTAGCTCTTCTAAAATACCCTTCATTTGCCAATTAGATTCCCCCATTACATATATAATTAAAGACAAATCAGATTATGGTGATTAGCATAAATTATAAACCATTTTACTAATTTCTGAGGGCATATTTCTACAAGGGATAATGTATAAATTAGAAAGCTAATTAGGCCAAAATTACCTTTGCTAATGAATCTAAGCAGTCATTAAATCCTTTAACAAAAGGGACCTTTTTGTGCATAGGAGGCTGAAGGTGTAATTCAAGGACCAACATTATCAGCAAAATCCTTGACATTTCAGAAAGATTAAACTAAGGGCTCGGTTCCAAAACTGTATTGTTTCTATTAGAATCTGTTTTATACTGCAAAGGTCCAAGGAATGACAAAACATCATTCCTTTAAGAGAAAAGGGCTAATTTACCAAGTAGACAAGTTTTATTTTAGGTAGGGGTGAGGAAAAAGAAAGAGATCTAGAAGAATTAATATGAACTTTTACATCACAGTGTTAAGTGTGAGCTTTACATGGTGCATAATTTGTGGTTATAATGTAGTATATCTGCAATTGTTACTGGTCTTGAATAGTTGTACACCTACAGTTCATCACTTGACCCTGTCAAAATGAATGCTTTCCTACTGAAATCTGAGGTTCCATTCACATGCTGGCTTTGTTCCAAAAGAACTCTTTGAAGGATTGGGGTTTGGCTATTTTTTAATCGCCCAAGCTCTCTTATTCTAGCAAAACTCCTTCTGAAGTTAAGGGAAGTAGCCCTGACAGGAAGGATAGTCCAGCTGTTGCAGCACAAGTCCAAGGCTCTGTCTACACTGCTGTCAAAATTTGGCACAGTTGACAGAAGTTACACTAGCTATACAGATTAGCTTCAGTAACTCCCACCAGCCTCTTATCACTTTCCTTCTACAGGCATCTTCACTGCACTGACCTGATGGGAAATGCATTCCCATTGATGCAGTGCTACTGCTACATCACCAGAAGGGCTGGTTTGTTAGAGCAACTTCTGGATTGACTGACCATTGTCTTTGCTGACCTCTCAATAGATGTGGAAAAATTGAGCTGATGGTGGCAAATTTGCCACCATTGGTGTAGACATACCCTAAGATTCTGGTGACCTCTTTTTCTCACAGATTTCCTGTGTGACCTTGCACAAGTTACTCTGAAGTTCAAATCCTCAAAAATATTTTGGTGCCTAAAAGGTGAGCCGAGTCTAAATAGCTTAGAGCAGGCGTGGCCAAATTGTGGCTCAGGAGCAGTGTTCCCTCTAATTACTCATAGACTGTGTGCACAAACAATGTCTTTGTGTGCACAAAAACATTTCTGTGTGAGCACCAGTATTAGCACTATTGAATTTTTTTGTGTACGCAGGTTTTATGACCTGTGTGCGTGCGCGCACACACACAGCTTAGAGGGAACAGTGCCAGAAGCCACATGTGGCTCTTGAATGAAAAATTGTGGCTCCTAGAAGAACGCCGGCAAATCAGTTTAGGAAAGTAGCCCCAGCCTAGGAGTTTAGGAGAGGGATCAGGATGATGGGGAGAAGAGCAGCAAGGTCGGGGATGGCGGGGAGAAGTGCAGCATGGTTGGGATTTTAAAAAACTCACCACTGATCTTCAGTCTTCTACACTGAGCAGCTGTCTAGGCCTAATGTTCATGGTAACCTTAAGTAATTATGAGAATTTGACATTAGTAGGATCAATATTTGTCCTCATTTTACAATAAAGTTTGCAATGAATTTTAAACTTAGTAATTTTGAAGTAGGTAAAAGGGTGTGGCTATATGCCTCAGTGTGGCTCTCAAATGTTTAATAATCAACTTGAGTGGCTCTTGAGTTCCATAAGTTTGGCCACCCCTGGCTTAGAGGATGTATACCTCAATCTCTCTATGCCTCAACTCTCCATCTGTAAATTGGGGATCATAGCTCTTCACAGAAGTGTTATGTGAATAAAAACTGTAAAGATTGTAAGATACTCAGATACTATAGTAATGGAAGCCATATGAGTACCTAAAATAGCTGGAGTATAGATACAAGCTTTGGAGCCGTTTTATTTAAAGGTCTATAAAATGTGTTGCATTGTATGGTTAATGAGGCTGCATGCTGGAAAATATACTGATCTAGCTCATTGAGCCCTTCTGCATTCATTCTGCAGCAAATCAGAAAACTGAAGGCCATGAAGATGCAGTAATAGGCAATAAGGTGCAATAAGTTTTGAGCAGCTCCCTGTCTGCTTTGGGGTAACATGTTCTGCAGGAAACACTAGTGGGAGCAGTCACTGCGCTAAGGAGACAGGGACAGCAATTGTGTCTAAGCCCTAGATAGGGAGAGATGGCTCTCTGTACTGCTACAAGAGTCAAGCACAAGTAGGCGATGGCTTGTACACTGTTTGAAAAGCTAGTGCAGGTGGGCCTAGCTCCCTAGAATGAAAGCTCTCCCTTAGCTTTTGTGATGTCTGTGATAAAGTCTTATTCCTAGCATGGTGTAGAGCTGACCAAACACTGAGAAGCCATGACACACCTCTCACCTGAAAGTGATGGGTTTAGTTGAGGCCCCAGTCAGATTCACCAGGCGCTCCACAGAGTCATATAGCATTAGGAGAAAGCCCATGAATAAGGGCCTGAAACCAAACACCTGAAAAGTGCCCATGAAATGCTCATGATCCATCATGTTGAACACCAGTATAACTATTATACAACCTTGTAGTCCATGCTGAAGAGCAAGACTGAGTGCCAATTCTTAGTCACAAAGGTCATCCTCCTCAGGCAGCAGAGCAAGCACAACTTGTCTGCATGGTGGAGCACTCCACTTCCTAAGAACACCTAGTTGACAGTGAGGTCTGGGCTGGGAACGTACCAGAACTTGTGATAGAACTCCATGGTCAGGCCATTGATACCTGGGATTTGTTGGTGGGCAGCAGACAGAGGGCTGCTGAGAACTTGGTCAGTATGAGAGGCAGCAGCTATAACTGGCCCCAGTGGTCTTTGCTGAGCACGGGGAACCTTTCCCATAGTTTTGCACTTGTGTTCATGTCATTTGGCTCTGGGGAGAAAAAGCTGATAGGGAAGCTCTGGTCTTTCCCTGCATCTCCACCAGATTCATGAGAGTGGTATTGTTCTCTGCTGGAAGACCGTTGACGTGCTTTGTGGTCTCTCTCTTCTGCTTCACAGCATAGAAGATGCTGTAGAGGAGTCAGATGCTGGATTAGACGTAGCTACCCAGGCCCATGACAACTTCCTCTGTCATACCCTGCAGAAGGGTGTGTCTCTGCTACTGGCAGCCAGATGCCACTCCATCTCCAAGACCTCCCACTTCAATTGCTGTATCATCGCATCCCTTTCCATCTGGCCCCCCAAGAGTAGTCATGGCAGAATGCCTGGGCACAGATGCTCCTCACATCCCACCACCTTTGTTTCATAGGACAAATCTGCCTTTGCATTCACCAGGTGAGTCAGAACTTCTGGAAGGATGCCATGAAGACTGTGTCCTCCAATAAGCCTTTACTAAATATACTGGTCCCAGCTTCCCTGGCATCAGCAATGCCATCACCAGGCCACCAGATGGTAGGCTGAGAATGGGACTGGCTAGATGCTGGAGGAGAGGGCCTGCAAAATGTGAAAAAAATGAAATGTAAAAGCCGTCCAACTAAAAGTGGCACAACTAGGGGGCTGCTGTATACCGAAAAGATCCAGGGCACTGGCCCCAGCTCTGCCCCCAGTCCAATTCTCTCCTTTTCAAGACCCCGCCCCAGCCCAAGTCCTGCCCCCTCCAGGCCTCACCCCTTCCAAGCCCTGCAGATCTTCAGACAAGTTGCTATGGGCCATGCCCAACCCAACCCGGGGCCTGTCCCCCACCACCCGGCTGATCGTCACCCATGCAGCCACCAGCCAGGCCCAACCCAGCCCGAGGCCTGCCTCCCACCACCTGGCCAATCCTTGGCTGCCCAGCCACCAGCCAGGCCCAACCTGACCCGCGACCTGCATCCCACCCCCTAGCTGATCCTCAGCCACACAGCCACCCACCAGGCCCAACCTGACCCAGGCCCTGCCTCCCAGCTTCCAGTCAATCCTCGGCTGCACAGCCATCGGCCAGGCCTGACCCAAGTCAGGGCCTGCCCCCCACCCCATGGCCAATCCTCAGCCATGCTGCCACACTGAGAGTGTCTGTGTGCACGCAGCACGCAGCACACTCAGGGTTTGTGGGCTGGGCAGCATCTTAGCTCCACCTACCCAAGACAGACAGGCTTCTGTGCATGTTTCTGCCTAGAGAAAATTTATTCAGGGCCCTGCTGGGGAGATTCAGGGCACAGGCCCCATGTGCCCAGCATCAGCAACACCCCTGAGTACAACTGAGCATCCTCCATCCAGATATGAGTGACAGTGGAGGTGTTGGCTAGGTTGTGCTCTCATCAGACATCTACCAAGGAGGGAAGGCTGATAATCTCCCTCAGGACTTCCGTGTTGGCCAGCTACTTCTCAATCCACAAGGCATAAATTTTCTACCTTGGTAAGAAGGTCTCTGGAAAAGTAGCATGAACCAATTTATAAAATTCATCTTTCCTATCACCCTGTATGTACCATAGCGCTAGAAGTGAAACAGGTGAGCCATCTCTCCAACCACTCAGACATCAGTCAGCTCCAGTAGAGGAGGTGCAAGCCAATCAGACTGGGTGGAGGTGTAATGAACCAACTACCCAGCAACAGCTCGGGGGCATAAAAGATGACACAAGACAAAACATGATGGGGGAGAAATTGGGCTAGCTGATCCTAGCTTGTGCTGAGATTGTTGGTCATCCCGGAACATGTGGGAAAGGGCAAAAAACACTGTAAATACTTTGCTATATGGCACTATCGTGGTGATAGAAATGGAAAGAAATTCACATGACTTAGACTCTGTTCAGTAAGAGGTAGAGAATTTCCTCTGTCCCCTAAGAATGGCTGGATGCATCTAGTGACGTTATTCTAATGTTGGCTGAATATGCCTTGCGGTGCTCAGTCTTTATTGCTATGCACATTTGGGAGTGATTTGCTTTTAATGCAAGTCTCCTCGCCATACTTTTTGAGCCACAGATAAATTTCCTTAGTGAAATCTAATTGGTAAGGAAAGAATAGTACAGAATTAAGCACAAAAAAATAATGTTCCATAATTTTGTAGCAAAGGTATGCATCCACTATTGCTCTTGGATGGATGTCTTATGCCTTATTGCTCTTAATGTCAAGGAGTCATAACAAATAAACCATTATATGGAAGATGTTCAGAGAATAATTTAATACCAAACAGAGTAAGTGCATGGTAACTTGGCTGTGGTCACAACCTACAGAAAACTATAGACAGATCCATATTTGAAACTTTTGCTGATATAGTAATGTTGGTTAGGGGTTAGGGCTGCCAAGTGCATGGCCTTTGATCAGGAAGTCTGGTCAAAAGGGGACCTATATGGTGTCTGGTTACATATACTGAGTGGCACCAAAAGTACAGTTACTATGAGCAGGGGAGGGGATGCTGGGTCATCAACTCACACTAATGCCTGCTCATCTGGGAATGCCTCCTACCTGCATCTAATGGGCAGGCAAGTCCACCTCAGGAGCTGTAGCTCCTATTCTAGCTCTGGGGCAGAAGGAGCCCTGCTGAGGGAGGGATGGTAGCAGGAGAGGATCAAGTTAGGAGGAAGGGGAAGAGGTGGAGATCAGCAGTGGATGATAAAAAGAGATAGAAGCAAGCAGAGGTGGGGCCTGCAAGGAAGATGTGGAGCAGGGGTAGGGCCTCATGGGGAAGAGATGGGGCAGAGGAATTTTCTGGCACTTCTGTTGTAGTGTCCAGTTTTCAGAAATTGGAGAGTTGGCAACCCTTTTTAAGGGTAGGTTATGTTTTCAAAGACGTTTCTCTACCACCATAAGTGCTAGTGTAGACAGAATTCTAACAACAGAAAAGAGCACTTGTTGGTATACTTCATTTAACTTGGGGAACTGGTGTAATCTATATTGGCAGAACTACTCTTGTCAGTAGAAGCTGTATCTACACTAGAAGGTTTGCCAATATAACTATACCGGTATGTGTGCACCAGCAAGCATTTTCTAGTGTAGGCTAGGCCAAAAGCTTGGTCAATAGTGGGGATTGAACCAATTTCGGCAGTTTATGGCAAGCAATTATTGTAGTT
This sequence comes from Podocnemis expansa, assembly GCA_007922195.1. NCBI lineage: Eukaryota > Metazoa > Chordata > Testudines > Podocnemididae > Podocnemis > Podocnemis expansa. The sequence continues at coordinate 48,568,652 of ML681994.1, read as the reverse complement.
GTACTTAGTGAAATTCTCAGTATAGGCCAAGAAAGCTGCAGGTTTGCACTGGTGCAGCCCACTCCAATTTCAAACAGGGGAAGGCTCCACTGACATAAATAATTGCTTGCCTTATGTATGCTAGGGATTAACACTAGGATGACTATGCTGGCTGCTGGCCACTGACTGCTAAAATTAGGGCTAATCCCCACTATTGACAAGGCTTTACATTAAAAAAAAAAACACTAAAAGCACAAGTGGTAAATCTCCTTAAAAAGACATTTTGCATAGATAATTAATAGTCATCTAGCACTGGCTAAGCTTTAGCTATATTGCCAATTTCTTCCATCTGTGGGATTTGTGGGCCACCACAAAGTACAGCTTTGCCAGGCTATTCCTTGGGCCAGGGAAGTAGGAAGCCAAACAAGTGGCTGAGAGATGTAATTTCACTGTTCACTCAGAAATGAGATAGGCTGCAACAATGAATCCCCTTGTTTGAGGATTTACAATGGTTCCATTAAAGGGACTTTTAAAAATCACTGGGTAATTGAAAATACCAGGGAGGTAATTAAACTTGTAAGAGCCTTATAAAAAACAAACATAGTAGTAATAGCTAGAAAGAAAGAAAGAAAGAAAGAAAACTGGAAACTGTGGAACCAGGAATCCTAGATGGTAAAGACTGTGAGAACTTGTTTCTATTACTGGATTACGAAATACCTAAACTCCTGAAGGTAGAAATTAAAGAAAAGCCCAGTTGTGTTGAAAGGTATTATAGAATCTCTTTGTATATGAAAGATAAGAAAGGTGGCCAACAAAGGCAGCTCTGTTGAAGCCACTCTCTCTAACAAAACAGACAGGAAGAGGAAGGATTCTGAAAGCTGAAGGAGACATTACTTAGGAGGGTAACAGGATTCTGATTTTCCTGACTAAGCCATGTAGTGCTGCAGTGACAAAAGTAAGCATGTGAGAAGGAGGAAGCTCTTCTGTTCCTGTAAAACACTGCCATTTCTATAGAAGAAACGGCAATTCTAGGGGACATAAATTCTGTCAAACTTACACTTAAGAGGGTCATTAAGGAAAATGCATTTTGTATTTTGATAGGTTCAGAGGAAGCAAAGGATTAAGCTGCCTAGACTGGCTGCTTGTCACAGACACATGAATACTTTAATGCTGAGAAAGCCCACACTCTCAAACATTCAATTTACTTGATATAGCCTGACCGGTGATTAGATGAATCCTTTGTTCACCTGGCTTGAATTATGAAGCTTCCGTGGAGAGACTTTTACCATTCTGTACAATGCAGTTTATTTTTCTATTACTTCCCTTCTACTGTATGATTTATAATTTCTCATTGCAGAACCACCCAGTTCCTGTAGCACAGTACAAAGAGCCTGAGTCTGCCCGTCTTAGCAGCTTGGGTGACTATTTAAATGTGTGCAGGACAAATATGAGTGTACGAAATACAATAGCTTTGATCTTTGTTGCATTTACATCCACTTTGTGCTCCCTGGGTACGTCTACACTAGCAAATTAGTTCTAAATAGGCAGCCTTAATTTAAACTAGTTTGAGCTCTGTTTACACTTGGTTTTGCCTAGTGTGAACTAAAAAAAATTTTTAAGCAAAGCTTAGTATGAACTAGTTAGTTTGGCTGGTTAGTCTGAACTAACTACTTAGTTCAAACTTGTTTCAGAATTTCAAACCAACAGTTAGTTCGAACTAAGGATGATTTTTTAGTATGAACAAACGTTTAAGTTTGAACTAGCCACACTTCTTTAGTTTGAACTAAGAAGTTAGTTTGAACTAAAAAACCTGTGCTTATTTTGAACTAACTTCAAACTATTTTGTTTTGACTAAGAAAGTCTGAACTAAGGTTTTAGGTGTAGACATAGCCCCTGTGCCCAGATGTAAGTGACTAGAGAAAATGCCAGGCAGCAGAGAATCAGGCCCAAGAAGATTTCTGAGCTGCTGTGGTGCTCGTAGAGCTCAACATCATGCTATCACTAAGGGTCTAATTAACCTACAATATTGTGGAAATTGCAGATTCTGCAGTATTAGACTTCCATGGTCATTTCAATAGCAGGAGTCCCGCCATGCTGGGAGATGGCAGCCAGATCCCTGACTGCCCTAGGATTGAAAATAGGAGCCCCTGCTCTCATCTTGAGTGGCCAACAGTGGAGCCTCTGCTCTGAGCCCCACATGGTGGACAGGAGGATCTCACACGCTCAGCCCCATGTTTCTGATGTCAGACCCAGGGCTCAGCTCTCAGCCCTGGTAGCTGACAGTGGAAAATTGTGGAAAAGTAATAATTATTTTTCCACAATTTTCTAAGGCTTGACTTCAATTTAGCTGCAATTCTTTGACAGTCATCCCACAATTCAAGTAAGGCCATAATTATCATACTTATTCCACACTTCATTTGGATTTTTAAACAACAAGGATAGTTAGGCTCTTGGTGTCTTAATATAGTTTTGTCTCATATATGTCTGGCTTTTACACATCAGGAAAAAATGAGAAAGGCAATCTGGAAGAGGCAGGATAAGAAAAATGGGTGCAAAGTCTTTGGGTGTCAACAGAAGAAAGCAAGCGTTAAATGTTCAGCTGGTCCAGGACGGAGGAGGAATGGGTTTGTTTGGAGGACAGACAGTACACTGGTAAATTAGTCTGGACTAAGGAGGCTTAATCCAGAATAATTTAGCCCATGGCCACACTAGACTTTCCCTAGTTTGAACTAAGAAATTTCTTAGTTCGAACAAAGGAATGCTTAGTTCGAACTAATAAGTATTGGCACTTAGTCCAGACTTAAGCACTTAGTTCAAACTTTAGTTCGAACTAGGTGTGACGTGGACCAGGACTAATGCTTAGTTCGGACTTAAAAAATCCAAACTAAGGCAGTTAGTTTGAACTAACCACATGTTCTAATTTGAACTAAGCGTTAGTTCGAACTAGAACGCATGGTTACTTCAAACTCAGAATTACAAGATTAGTTTGAACTAAGCTCAAACTTCTTACTTTGGGCTAAGAAGTCCAAACTACATTTGGCTGATGTAGACATAGCCATAATATGTGCTTAAAAGGGGAAGGTGTTCCCATAACCAAGCTGTTCATGAGGCAAGAGGAAAGGGTGTAGCAATAGTTCCGGTTCCGAATACTTCCACAGCATACAGACTTCAATCTTGACACCAATTTGGTCTCTAGAAAGCAGAATGTGTTCCAACAAAGCTGTCTAAATGGCTCATTTGACTGTTGTATACTTGTGGGTCAACTGAGGGCAGAAGCTCGAAGTTGAGAATACAGACTCAGAAAGTCAGTTTCATGGGTATTCAGCCTTGTACCTATGCAATCTCAGTCTGTCTTCAAACAGCTTGAAGCTTGGTAATTGAAACTACATTGTAGTCATCCATTTCCATTTTCATTACAATCCGGAATGGCAGCAGTTAATAAAAGCAAGGCTTTGATAAAATTCCCTTTGCACTGTCTTGGTATCCAGCCTCCCTAGCCAACAAGTAGTGATTGCTCCTAGCTCCTGATCGAGTACCTGGGTTTCTATTAGAAACTGGGCAGCACATAAGGACAGAATACAATTTTTTTCCTGAATCACATCTCCCTCATCTGTTTCCTGAGATGAGTAGTGTGAAGAGGATGTCTAAAACTTTTTTTTTTTTACTTTGGCGGCTCTTTCTAAAATTCCTCCTGTGTAATCACTCTTCCTAATTAAAATGAACGGGATTGCTCTGTCCATTTTATTATCATTGGTTTAAGGGCAGCAGTCTGTGGGTATGGCCATACTACAAAATTATGGTGCCCTAAATTACTGGTCCCCCAGTAATTAAATCACATCTGTGTGTCCACACTATGGGTATGTCCACACGAGTCTTTTATTTCGAAACAACACTGGTTGTTTCTAAATAAAAAAACTGAATGTCCACATGACGTTTTCTTATTTCGAAATGACACGCTCTGTCATTTCAAAATAAGAACCGTCATTTCGAAACAGCTTAAACCCCATTCATGTCAAAATGGCTGTTATTTCGAAATGGTTATTTCGAAATAAGGCCATTTGGACATGTTGTTTTGAAACAACATGTCCAAATGGCCTTATTTCGAAATAACCATTTTGAAATAACAGCTGTTTTGAAAGCAGGCTTCCCTTAATTTGAATTAACATTTTCTTAATTCGAATTAACTTATTTCAAAATAATGATGTATGTGTGGACATAGCCTATGTTCCTTGAGTCAGTGATATATGTCCTCAGTGGGAGCACTTGCACCAACTTAACTGTCAGCATGAAACATTGTGGGGTGGCTTCTGAAAGGAAACAACAGTTCATGTAAGCAACAGTGACTACATTGACACTGCATTGAGCTAACTACATCAGCATTGACTGTACCTTCTCATGGAGGTAATGTATTGGATAAGTTACATCAGATGGAGAATCATTTTAGTGTAGATACTTATATAGTTAGGTTCGCTTTGACCAAGGTCTGAGTGAGAGCTAAAGATTTGGGGACCAATAATGAGTTATTCTTTCTCAGCCCAGGAATTCAGCAATGACTGGTGATCACAGTGATGTGAAGATTTTCTTCACTATGCATCCAATTCCATAATGACCTAATGTATCATTTGTATGCCAAGTCTCCTGGGTACTTCCTGGCATGGCATCTCCTAAGAACATTTCTAATGATATATCCTTCTTAGTGGAGCCGCCCAGGCAGAGACAGCCTTTGGCAATTGGGGGCCCTAGGGAAAGGCCCTTTATGGGCCCCCCTATGGACCCCAAATGCTGCCCTCACTGGTGCTCTGGGTCGCGGTTGCTGCCCTAACCATCCCCCCAAGGGGGCAGGGGAGAAGCGGGGGCCGCGGACCGCTAGGTCCAAAAGCTTTGCCGCTTGCCGGTCAGTGTACCAACCAGACCAGCTTCTCTCCAGTGGTGGCAGAGCAGCACTTCCCACCTACTCCCAGACAGCCTTGCATCCCCAGGGGTAGGGAGGAGAATGGCTGGCATGGCGCTGCAGCTAGCTGGGAGTGGGGCCCCCTGGAGTGGCCTGCTCCGAAGAGTTCAGGCCGCTTTGCCCCCGGCCACTCCAGGCCTGGAAGCGGCCCGAACACTTCAGAGCAGGCCACTCCAGGGGGCTCCGCTCCTGGCAAGCTGCAGCGCTGTGCCAGCCGCTCTCCTCCCTCCCCCTGGGGAGGCACAGCTGGCTGGGAGTAGGCGGGGAGCGCTGCTCCACCCCCACTGGAGAGAGGCCAGTCTGCCAGGCGGGCGGCAAAGCTTTTGGACCTGGTGGTCTTGCTGCCCTCTGCCTCCCCATCATCCCACAAGCGCACAGGTAGGTGAAGCAAGTAGCGGCTATGGGGCCCCCAGGCCACCACCTGCTTCACTTACCCCAAAAGCTGCCTCTGTACCCAGGCTAGATTTAGTGGATAAATGTCCTAACACAAATGTTGCCACTTATCTTTATTTCTGTTCATTCTTCTCTCCCACTGCCCCATTTCTTCCTTTTTGTCTGTGCATTTTTCCATTCTTGCATTTCACATGCTGCTAACTCTTCTTTCCTTTTTGGTATCCCTTGCCTCATTCCCCTGTTAGCAGAAGACAACATACTTGTGGGGCAAACTTGACCTGGCAGGCTGCCATCTGGACTTGTAGTTCAGTGCCAGTGAACTCTGTCTGAAGCCAGCTATGACCACAACAGGTTCAGGCAAGGAAGACCTTCAACGAGTTATCTGCTATTTCACCTACAGCTACAGCAATGTGTGGGAGGAACCTAAATCTGGCTTTGTTAAGCTTTTTACACCACCCACCCTGATCTTCTTGTTTGTACCTTTTTCTTGCCCTCAGCTTGCCTGGTGTCTCTCTCAGTGAGTCCATATGCCAGGGTCATGAAACACTATCTTAAGTCATGTGATTGCTCTGTGCACAAAATGTCTTCAGATCCTATTCTGGAAGATAACTACAGCCTTTTCACATTTACATCTCTGTTTTGATTACAGAATTCTCTTTCCCTTGAGAGTACCTGCCAGTAACTATTCTGATATGTCAGTTCTGCTTTATTTAAACAAAAGTTTCATTGACAATTTACATGTAGATAGGAAAGAGAAGAAACAGGTTGTTACACCCCTGATTTGGATATTTAACTATGGGAAGCAGCTTCAGACCAGTCTTTAGAGAAAATTTGAAAAAGCGCAAATGGGAGTTACATGTTTGCAGCTTGTGATTTTCAGCCTAACTATCTTTGTTGTTTAATAATCTTTTCCCATAATTTTTAAATTACAAAATATAGCTTCACCATGTCTAAGATGTAGTAGAAATCAGTTTGGCTTTTGACAGCCTGTTGGCATCTTTGAGAATATACTGTCTTCACTCCTAGGAACTCAGAAGTCCAGTGCAAGCCTCAAGTATTACTTCTCTGAATTGAAGGTGTTATCACCTACAAAAGATGCTGGATTTTCTTGTTCTGGTGTGAAAATACATTAGTTTTTGTTGCGCTTACCCACTCTGCTGTTTTAAGTTTCCTTCTTTTCTGCCAGTTTCCTTCTTCTCTTGTAACACAAGTTTGTATGGACTTTCTGTAAAACTCTATCTTTGGTGACAGAAAATCCTTGTTTCTTTCATTGTCTCTTGTATACATTTGTGTAAACAGAAAGGTGACTTTTGAAACAATAAAAAAAAAAAACTAGACTCTTTAGCTAATTAACTCTTTGCCTTGCTATAGATTTCATTCAGTAATTTTTCTTGTAGCAAAACTCTTTCAGGGTCCCAGTCCTGCATTACTGACACATCTAAAATTCCAAGGGACTTCATTGACTTCTACTACATTGATTGGCCTGGCATCTTACCTTAGACAGATAGATCACACCCACTCAGGTTAATTATGGTTTCTCACTTGTAGTCATGTAGGAGATAAACAGTTTTTCAACTAATATAATAGAAGTATAAATCTAATTTACGGTAACTTTATCCAGAAAAACAAAAATCGGTTGGATGGCTGCAGTGAATTGACACAATACTTAGTAAAGACATTATTTGGGGAATGTATCATAAAGTGCCTTGGGATAGTAGGCCTGAGGGAGCTGAATCCACTGAATCAAGAACCAACAGCAGCAAGCCTGGAGGAGCTGACTTCATGGAAACCAATATGGCAGCAATGGACCTGAGTGAGAGCTGATGGTCCAGACTTCAATAGACTGAAACACACGGAGCAATGACCACACCTGAGTTTAAGTGGATATTTAGGTGTGACCTTAAGTGAGTAGTTATTGTCCTGTGAATAAGAATTCTGGGTGCCAATGAGCCAGGCAGTTAATAACAGGGATTGTGTAGTTGGCCTCCGATGTACACTTTGGGTTTTATTCATTCATTTAAAAAGTATAAATATATGGTTATCTTATTTCTCCAAATAAAAATGATTTGTAATTTCACATTCTAATACACTAATGCGAGGAGCCTGGGAAATAAACAGGAAGAATTGGAAGTACTAGTGCAGGCAAGGAACTATGATATCATAGGAATAACAGAGACGTGGTGGGATAGTCTGCATGACTGGAGCTCTGCCATGGATGGGTATAAACTGTTCAGGAAAGACAGGCAGGGAAGAAGAGGAGGAGGAGTAGCACTCTATGTAAAATAGCTGTATGACTGCTCAGAGCTCCGTTATGGAAGTGGAAGCGTGCCAGTAGAAAGTCTGTGGGTTACATTGAGAGGGGAATGCAACAAGGGGGATGTTGTGGTGGGGGTCTGCTATAGACCACCAGACCAGAAGCAGGAGGTGGATGAGGTGTTCTATGGACAACTAGCGGAAGCTTGTAGATCACAGGCCCTGGGGACTTCAATTACCCTGACATCTGCTGGGAGGCCAATACAGCAGTGCATGGGCAATCCAGGAAGTTTTTAGAGTGTGTTGGGGACAACTTTCTAGTACAAATGTTGGAGAAACCAACTAGGGGCCTTGCACCTCTCGACCTGCTGCTCACAAACAGGGAAGAATTGATCAGGGACGTAGAGGTAAATGGCAAGCTAGGCAGTAGTGACCATGACATGGTTGAGTTCAGGATGCTCATTAAAGGAAGGAAGGAAAGAAGCAAAACAAAAACCCTGGACTTCAAAAGAGCAGATTTTGGCTCCCTCAGGGAACTGATGGGCAGGATCCCTTGGGAAGCTAATCTGAAAGGGAAAGGAGTCCAAGAAAGCTGGTTATATTTTAAAGAAACCCTGCTAAGGGCACAGGAAGTTGCCATTCCAGTTAGGAGAAAGAACAAACATGTCAGGCAGCCAGAATGGCTTAGCAGAGAACTCTGCTCTGAGCTTAAACATAAAAAGGAAGCTTACAGGAAGTGGAAGCTTGGTCAGATGACCAAGGAGGCATATAAAGATATTGCTAGGGACTGCAGGGATAAAATCAGAAAGGCCAAAGGACAAATGGAGCTGCGGCTAGCGAGGGATGTAAAGGATAACAAGAAGGGGTTCTACAAGTATGTTAATAACAAGAAGAGGATCAGGGATGATGTAGGTCCCTTGCTGAATGGGGCAGGCATCCTCATGACAGAGGATGAAGAAAAAGCTGAAGTGCTCAATGCTTTTTTTGCTTCAGTTTTCACAGGCAGGGTCAGCTCCCGGCCCACTACCATGGGTGTGGCAGATGGGAGAGAAGAAGAGAGGCCCTTGCTGACGGAAGGTCAGGTTAGGGACTGCTTAAAGAAGCTGGATGTGCACAAGTCCATGGGGCTGGACGAACTGCATCCAAAGGTGCTGAGGGAATTGGCCGATGAGATAGCAGCACCGCTGGCCGTTATTTTTCAAAACTCATGGAGAACAGGGGAGGTGCCAGAGGATTGGAAAAAAGCAAATGTAGTGCCTATTTTCAAGAAAGGGAAAAAGGAGGATCCGGGGAATTATAGACCAGTCAGCCTCACCTCAATCCCTGGCAAAATTATGGAGCAGATTCTTAAAGAATCCATCCTCAAACACTTTGAAGAAAATAAAGTGATCAGGAACAGTCAGCATGGATTTACCAAGGGTAAATCATGTCTGACCAATCTCATTTCCTTCTATGAGCAGATGACTGGTTTTCTGGATGCAGGAAGAACCGTTAATGTGATACACCTTGATTTTAGCAAGGCTTTTGATACAGTTTCCCACAGCATTCTCATTGGCAAATTAAGGAAGTATGGGTTGGATAGGTGGACTATAAGGTGGATAAAAAACTGGCTAGATCAACGGTTTCAGTGTGTAGGAATCAATGGTTCCATGTCTAGCTGGCAACCAGTCATGAGTGGTGTGCCCCAGGGGTCGGTCCTGGGGCTGGTTCTGTTCAACATTTTCATCAATGATCTGGATGATGGAATAGACTGCACTCTCTGTAAGTTTGCGGATGACACCAAGCTGGGGGGAACAGCAGACACGTTGGAGGGCAAGGACAGGATTCAGGGAGACCTAGATAAATTGGAACAATGGGCCAATAAAAATCTTATGAAGTTCAATAAGGACAAGTGTAAAATCCTGCATGTGGGACAGAAAAACCCCATGCACTGCTACAGGCTGGAAAACATTCAGTTAAGTAGCAGCAGTGTAGAAAAGGACCTGGGGGTCATGGTGGATGGGAAGCTGGATATGAGTCAGCAGTGTGCTCTTACTGCCAAAAAGGCCAATGGCATACTGGGCTGCATCACAAGAAGTATTACCAGCAGATCAAGGGATGGGATCATTCCCCTCTATTCTGCACTGGTGAGGCCACATCTAGAATAGTGTGTTCAGTTTTGGGCTCCCTACTGCAAAAAGGACAGGGACATGCTAGAGAGAGTTCAGAGGAGGGCAACCAAAATGATTAAAGGGCTGGAGCACAAGCCCTATGAGGATAGACTGAAAGCATTAGGCTTATTTAGTCTGCAGAAGAGAAGGTTGAGGGGGGATTTGATAGCAACCTTCAACTACTTGAAGGGATGCTCTAAGGAAGATGGAGCTCGACTGTTCTCGGTGGTAACAGAGGACAGAACAAGGAGCAATGGTCTCAAGTTGCAGTTAGGGAGGTCGAGGCTGAATATTAGAAAAAACTTTTTTACTAGGCGAGTGGTGAAGCATTGGAATGAGCTGCCAGGGGAGGTGGTGGAGTCTCCATCTTTGGAGGTGTTTAAGGCCCGGCTGGACAAAACCATGACTGGGATGGTTTAGTGGGAGTGGTCCTGCCTCTGGCAGGGGGTTGGACTAGATGACCTATGAGGTCCCTTCCAACCCTAGGATTCTATGATTCTATGATTCTCCCACAGGACTCCTGAGTGCTTGAAAGTGGGAAGGAAACCTAGTTATGGTGCCTGGGAGATGGGGGCCATGGCAGGTTAAATGTTCCTAAAATGTGGGAGAGCTCAAACCAAACATTTTGTTTATTTTAAGTGGAACCCCAAGGCAGCCTTGAAACTGGCCCTATCAGCTGCTAAAGACACCCAGCAGAAAGGTTACACAATGATAGGCTTTATGATACCTTTTGAATGTTCACAGTGTGCCTTTGAGAAATGTTTCAGAGTCATTGGCAGTTAGTAATTGTATTCCTGTACTACCTAGAAGTCCTGGTCACAGAGTAGGACTCCATTGTGCTAGCTGGTGACCAAAGATAGAGTAAGATGGTCACTGCTCTGCTAGATGGTGATATGGCAGATGGTTTTCCTAGTTCTGTTTATCCGAATGGAAAGCAGTTAGTTTTTTGAAGAAATGCCTGGTTTTAACTGTGGTACAGTTTTTATTTGGAGGTGAAAATATCACCAATAAAATATGCTTTAGCTAGTGGGACATTCTGCTAGTCACGCAAATACCTTGATGACACCATTTGCAAATAAGTAAAAGTAATACTTACTTTAATGTTGCAGCATCTTTTAATGTTTTGTTCCCTTGCATGATGGATATAACTTACAGGTAGCAGCTACTCCAAAAAAAAAAAAAAAAAACCAACCCAGAATTAGAGAGACTGAGAGTCTGTGGGACAGCTGGAAATCAAGCATCCTTACTCCCAATTTTCTATTCTAAGTACCGGACAATACCAGCATACAACATTTTACTGACTGAACATATGTCGGTGCCATATTGGTTTTAGAGGGAGAGAAGGGAAACAGCTCATCAGAAGGTACCAACTTCAAAAGAAAGAGAAGTCAAAAAGACAAAGAGCATTAACTTGGGACCTTGCCATTTCTGGCTGACAATGGCTGTATCAGATTGTTTTCAAAAAAATTCTAGAGATTTGCAGAGCCTTCACTGCAAAAAAATAAAAAATAAGTAAAGCCAGTTTTTCTATCTAATAAATGGTAATACAGGTTCAAAATGCTTACTGATCTGGATGCCCCAATCCTGTTCTGATTAAAGTCTTGCCAGACTGGTTCATAACTAGCAAGATTGGATGCTATCTAGCCAATCTTTTGAAAAGTAGAACTATGGTATTGCTCTTGCAATCCTTGCCCAGGAAAAAAGCTCCGGAGTTTCACTTGTAAAATGACTGCAGGATCACACCCCAAGTTATTTCTAACAATGCAAGGTATAACCTGCAGTGGACATTTAATGGTTTGATCACTTACTGCTGATGTTTTGTATCTTTCTCATTCTGCCATTTTACCACTGATTTTTACAAGAAAGTATTTTGGTTCATAGAATTGAACAGAAGTTCCATTACTAAGCAATTGTATACTGCAAGTGGTCTCCCAGCCCTTCTTCCTTCTTGGTCTTTCAAAAATGATAGCTTCTCCTTAATGTGAACACTCTTTTCATTCCCAGCATGCAATGACTGAGCTGGAATGCTATTAAACATTTTTAAGAGACATGATCTGCAGTAGTGCTGATATCTTAAATGATCAAGGCATTAAAATGGAACTGCATTTCTGTGAAGTGTGATACATTGTACATTCAATCATGTTTCTATCAAACAAAGTCAGTGGTATACTGTTCAGAATTAGGCATCTGGTATAGTACTCACATTCAAGAATTCTTTTCCTGCAGTGTGAAAATGACTGAATTTACTGTGATGATTTTAAAATGCACCAGAAATATTTGCTTTATGCACAGTTTTTCACTTTATGTTAAGGTTATAGAAAAAAAGAGAGACCTTTTTCTCTTACTTGGACCAAACATTTTAACAGACTATACAGCTGTGAGTCAAATGCTACTTTCCATATTAGCATGTATACTTCCTACTGCCTTTTAACAGGATTATTTGGATGAATAAACTGAGCAAGGATTTGGTCTTTATCCATCCTGGGCCTGATTGGACACCCACTGAAGTCAGTGGAAAGACTTTACCTGCTGTTTGGCAGAAATAAATTGAAGTTGCTTCAGGATACAAACCATCAAGTTAGTCTCCTCTCCTGGAAAAGGGAGGGGGAGTTCTTTTTCTGACATCATTTCCCACTTTCTCTTTCTATTGTGTAATCTGCACTAAAAACCAAGCAGGCTGGAATACAGTTCAGATAAAAATTTTAGGAATTGGTACAACCACTTCAGTTGCTTACAGGTATTCCAGGTAGATATCTCTTTCATTCCAGAACAACTCTTGTTATATTTTGCACCTATTCAAAGTAAATTTTCCTGTTGTGATGGCTTCTAACTTAAATATGTCTAAAGTAAAACAGCTTCCAATCTGTCATGAAAAGAACCAAAGCTAGAAATGACAAAATACAAAAGCAGTCCATCAGTTTAGAGAGGATAGGAAAACCTTTTAGATGAGTGAAATGATGATAAGTGAAAATACGACGGACATAATTCTCCTTTTCCTTCTAGTGTAAATGGTTCAGCATCAGGATGATAATAGATCTACTTAGGGACAACATGCTGCCTTATATATTTACTGTTTTTAAGGAGGTAGAAATTCTGAACCATGTAAATTAAAGACTGAAAAGTTCTATGAAGCCGAGTTTGGGGCTGAAGAGCAAGTTAAATGCCTTTACACTGGTTTAGACTTCGAGTCCTGCACTTACCTTCTTTACCAACATGTGATGGCCAGAGACTCCAAACTGGTGTAATCTACATGCTAAGGAGCTGGAGCATGGTGTAAAGTGGTGTAAATTAAAGTTAGGAGTGGCCTGATATATCAGCTGTTCTAACATACTACCTATTAGTAATTTTTCTTATTGCCATCCAACCTCTTGGAATATGAACTACCTCAATTTAGACTCAGTGAGATAAATTCAAAGATGATGTGGGGGGAGAAGGTGGTGAAATAACGTTGATAAGTGGGTATGAATAGAGCCCTGTAAATCCGTGGATATCCGCAGATATCCACCTTATATCCACATCCGAGGATACAACACAGATATCCACGGACCATTTCTTGTGGATGCAGGTCAGATACGGATCCACTTATTTGTATCCGCGCAGGGCTCTAGGTATGAGTCTCAAAGGATTCTAACAAATATAATATGCACACTGAGGGGGCTGGAAGATGGTATGGAACAGTGGTTCTCAACCTTTTGTGGGTTGACACACTCGGTGGCATGTTGTGAAGCTTTAGGATACACAAGTCCATCCACCCCCTGGCCAAATTCAGCCATCTCCATGGCTCTCCCTGACATACTCACCGCTGTGTGGCAACACAGTAATGTGTCCCAACACAGCCGTTGAGAACTGCTGGTATAGATTATTCGGATGTATGAATCTATCTAATGGTCTTAAACACCTTTGTGAATGTGGTCTAGTAGTGTGTTTTTTTCCCTGCAAATACAGGACTGTTCCCTTCAGTGAAACTGGAAGGAAGCCATGCATTTTTAACTTCCCAGCAGCAACTTCTTGAGAATCACTCCAGCATGGTTAGATCTGGATCCTAAGGTATTAGATACTTATGGGAGAACAGGTTCTTGAGATATTGCCCTGTTAAACTTGCATAATTGTAGTAAAAAATTACTAGAAAATGGTGTGAGGCCTCCTCTTCTCTCCTCTTGATTTGAAATAAGAAGAGAACAAAGTAGGCAGTGTGAAGGCGATGTTGACAAGAGGAGGTGTAGATGACCCTGCCTGATTCAATGAACATTTGTTCCTGGACTGAACAAATTACAGCTGCAAAAAAGTTATGGATGACTTTTGTGCAAATGCAGTCCAGAAAGAGGGTTGTACAGTATATTTCTTCAGTTAAATAGTTATACTATACTGCTCCTCACTTGAAGGACATGTGGTCTAGTGAATGCTCAAATTGGTGCCAGGAAATCCTGAGTGCTCATCTCAGTTTACATGGACCTCGTCACACAAGGACTGTGACCTTGTGTAAATTACTTAACCCTTCTGCTTCAGTTTCCCCATCTGTAGAATGGAGAAAATGATATCTACCACCTAGGGATATTTCAGAATTAATTAGTTAATGTTTGTAAAGTGCTTTGAAGATGTAAGTGCTCTTATTACTGTAATGCATTTAATTTTATGGGCTTAGGAGGGCAACCCATCATTTAGAATGTACTTGCCAATTGGTGGTCTACTGTAATGATCCCATAACATACAGCATTCAGAGCCATCCATGCAATCTTTAGGCTTGCTTATTATCTATCGTTTAATTACGTCAATAAATCTCCAGAATGGCCACTCTCTTTCCACTGTCAACTATTACCTAATTCTTCTTAGTAATTAATTATCACAATGAATTATGTCATTTTTTTTTTAAAAAAAGGATCAACGCTGTACACAGGTGCTAAAAAGTTTTACATGCTTCAGCATGATTTGTCACACAAGGCAGCTATAAAATGAGCTTCTCTATCAGGAATGATTCATATAATCTAGAGCACCTAATTTTCCAGGCAAACAGCAAAAGTCTATTTAGAAACGGGAGCAACTATTAAAATGAATTAAGTTTGAAACGTATACATTTATCTTGTGCTGGATCTGTGGAAGTCATTGTCAGGTATCGTTATAAATGTCTGTTCAGAGGTTTCAGACAAATAGACCTATATGATTTACACTGCAGCTTAATCTGCTACTGGTAGACCTCCCCAGCAAAAAGGAAACAATGAGAAATGTAGTTGAGACCCAGGGGTCCTGACTATATTTTCATAATATCTGGACACAAAGAATAAATTCTGATCTCAGGTAGTCCAGATTTACATCAATGAAATGTTCAGAATTTGGCCCAAGTTGTTTGATTTTTAACACAAGTAATTAGCAGAGTCATTCACTAGGATATATTTATGCTACAACACCTAGCAAGCCTCCTTGCATAGATAGACAGACTCATGCTTGCTTGGTTAGGCAGCACCACAGGCTCTCAAGTCCATCCAGCCTCCCTGGTCTGACAGCAGGTGTCTACCAGGCCCTGGCAGCTTGTTTTCAACTGTGGTTTGTAGTCCACATCTGGAAACAAGCCTCGAAACCCATGTAGACAGATACATACTAGCACTTGGACCCAGGGGATCATCAGTCAGCTGTGCAGCATGCACTACCCAATCCCCAACACGCAATCTACATGAGCAGCTGTGAGGGGGTGGCTCAAGCCAGCTGGCTTCACCCCACCTCTGGAATCCTTCGCTGGCTATTGAAGACAGCAGAATGGTGGTAGCACGCAGGGGTCCAGGACTAAGCCCATGGTCAACCTCAGATTAGTGTTGTTTTAGGGAGGAGACAGAGCGTTAATATTAGGAAATTGGAGTATAACCATCTGTACAGGATATAGAAGTCCTAGTCAGCTCATCCTCTGTAATTCTATTTCTATACAGTCTTTGGGCTTGTCTTCACAACATTTACAATTAAAAAGTGTTGTTGGCAAAACTACCTCTGTCAGAGGTGTGAAAAAGAAAGAAACAAAACAAAACAAAAAACCATGCTCCAATGACGTAGCTGTGCTGACAAAACCCCCTGTGTAAAAGCTGTTATCTAGGTATACGTGGTCAAAGTAAAGTTCCTACCTTGAGAGAAATGTTCCATTTGATGTAGGCTGTCTCTATACTCCAGGGCCATAGCAGCACAGGTATAAAGCAGGGGTCCCAAACATGCGGCCTGTGGGCCGCATGTAGCCCCTAAAGTGCTTTCCTGCGGCCCATAATGACACAATTGTTACCAATATTTGCAATATCATTGTATGGGAAGGTTTCAGTGGTATAGCTATTGGGCTACCGTACTAACACTCATGCAGCCCTCATGGTGCTTTGAGTTTGAGACCCCTAGTATAAAGCCATAGCTATGCCTGCATGGTTTCTGGCATGTAGACATTCCTTTAATGAGGCAAGGCAGGATGTAGATTAAGTGTAGACCCTACCACTGTGCCCTAAAAGTTCCAGAGTACACCGTGACATACAGCTGTTTCAAACAGGAGAAGATCAAAATGCACTGTGGGATTTTTTGTCCATGGTAGGCAGTGTGCTGCAAATTTACACCCCAGCTTGCTGCATGCTAACTCTCTGTTCAAGCCCTTTCTTTCTGGATTTTAGACATAAACAATGAGATTTTTACAATAGGCTCCAATAGTTAGGACAAGGTCCAGCAATACTTAATTCCTGGGACTAGTTCTTCATGGTGGCAGCAGACCTATTCAAATGAATGGAACTATTCCCATTACACGGGGTTTTCAGCACTGCATATCTAGCTTTGAACACACTCAGCCTAGTGTATCCTGGCACCACAGAGAGTTATATCAGTAGAGCAAATTGCCGGGGGGTGCCATCATTATTTTGGCTTCCCTATACTTCTTGGCAATTGGTATCTCGTCTATATTTTTCCTCTTATTTGCTGATAATGTAGAGACTGCTTAGTCATCTTTCTCTCCATAAGCTTCCCTAACCTGGAATCACTGAACCAAGTGGGACTGTTTTGTGATGATAATCCAAAAGGTTTTGCAGAGGAAGACAGCCAGGGCAAGATTCTTGCAACAATACATTGTTGGGGGAAAAAGAGGTAGGAGAGGAATATGGAAGCTATTCAGAAACACGGATAAAAACATAGCATGGAATTGTCCAAAAAATGCAACAGCTATAGTTTCTCACATATTACCCCATTGGGGAGCATGTACTAAGTAGGGCCTGTCCCCTGTAGAGTGGTCAAGGGTATAGCTTTGATATTTTGAAGCACAGATATGGAGAGAGAGGCAAAGAAGAAGTCACAAAAGGGATGGAGGGAGAGGCATACCAAATATCATAAGAAGGATACACTATAGAAAGAGGCATACAAGAGATCATAAGAGGTGCTGAAGGAAAATTCACAGTCACTCAGGTAGGGTTCAAGCACGAAAAAAGTGGGGGCTACTCCTTAACCTCCAAGACAGCTTAACTCTGTCAGTTGTGTTGCCTAGCAATAACCTGTGCTTGACTTGAAAACTATTTAGTGAGGGGTGTTTACATCAGAGTGGTAGAGGATTCTGCCCAAAGTTGAGGCTGAGACGAGTCAGTATCATCTTCCACAGGAAGTCCCCAGAAAATCTGAGGAGGGTCAGACAGTGGAGGTCCCCATATCCTGTCCCATCTACCACTCCAAATTCATGGAGCCCTAGATTTGTGGTAGGGCTTCTATAGTTTTGAGCTCTGACTTTGGCGGTGGTTTGTACTGCCTGAAGGCAGCTTCCCCTTTCTTCAGAGTGAATGTCCTGGATTTGTGCTCCATCCTCAACAGACCACACAGACCCTCGTAGTCTCAAACTTTGCCCTTCCTAAGGTTTGGAAGGAAACTCAAGACACAACACAACATAGACCTCATTCTGTGCTCCCTCTCTGAGCTTGTCTTTTTGTAAGGTTTCCTTCCGGGACCATCTCTGCTCTTACTTCTCATTAGTCCGCTCATGTCTCTTTTATAGACAGTTTGCAGATAACTGGACTTACCTGCCACTATTACTCAGGAGTAATTAGTTTGAATTGTAATACAAGATTGTGTCATGTGAGTAGAAGGCAATTCAGCAGCAGTGCCTGGCATTCCCATTTAGGATCTCAGTGTCTACCACTCTATAACATGTGGGTCCAAGATATTTTTATCCAATATTGGTACATATTTTTCCATGTAGTGAGTTGGAATTAGTTTAATAAATAATCTGAAGCCAATGAGAATTTTGCTGTGTAAGGCATGAACTCCTGGGGAATGAGTAAGTTTCATTCTGAATCTTGCATGAATTAATAGTAACAAGAATAAGGACTTCAGAGTTTGGCTCAGATTTAAGATACTTTAATTTCTAAAGACTTCCAAGTTTGCAATGAAGCATATAGTACTTCATTATCTGAATGAGCTTCCACAAGGGTTAGTTACTTAATGATCATGTTAGGAGTCAGAATGAGTTTCCTTTCCTGCAATTATTAGTTCACCAGTTTCCTGGCTTCTTGCAATCTCATTTTCTTCTGCAGTCTGTGTTCCATTCAGAGATATTGATAAATAATCATTATGGTCCTTGTTCATTAGTTTGCAGCCAAGTGAATCTGAGCAGGCTCTTCTCTGATCTTGCCATTGCTGAATGGAAGCTGAATATTCTCTCATGGTGGCATTGCTATAGGAAAGTTGAGTTGCTAAACCAACACAGTTTAGAAGATCTCAGGGTGCAAGCACTTGTCATCATGGCTGGACTGATCAACAACTTATTTCTAGACAGAAGACTTGCTAAGCAGGACTAAAGGTTAGGTTATTGATGTATAAGGTTAAGGCTAATGAACGTTACCAGAATGTTATAATTATGCCCCATACAAAGATTACCTGGCCCCACCTGATTAAAGAGCAATCGAAGAACATATTGCAACTGGCAGGATCTTGACTGTGGACTGGAGCCCAGTAACATGATGATGGGAGAAGAGCCAGCTTTCTAAGAAATTTGAGCCCTGCTGGGGGGGGGGGGATACTGCCCCTTTGATTGGCTCCCTGATCCACTTGTTCAAGCAGCCCAACAGAATTCTCTCCCCCTCCTCTGCCCTTCATTATCTTGTGGCCATTTTCACAAGAGGGCAGAGAGGAAGGAACAGAAATAGCTGCAGCAGTAAGGTATAGATACATGCAGTTAAGGTACCCAAACATGTGTCGCTCTATCCTGAACAGATGCTATGCAATAGCCATATCATTATAATTATAACATCCTGTGTCCCAGATCAGATTAAACTGATTTTTAGAAGCTAAATTAGGTTGTTTCATATTCTTCTCAAGGGATCACTACAGGGCAGTGTTAATTTGTCCTGCATGAATCATATTAGTGGTAATGATGCATGAGAGGCTAATGCCCTGTGTGTTTGAGTCTTGGATCGCTGGGGCTGATAAAAATACCGGAGACTAATTTTTTGTCTTTGGAGAGCACTAGATTACACCAGATGTGAGATCTTTATAAACTACTCCTTGGGGAGGTTACAGCTGGACCTTGTATTCCACTCTTAAACAAGAGTGCTTGAGAGAAATAGAGACGTAGATTGGAGACCAAGGCCTGCTCAACTGATAAGCAAATAAAGCAGTGGCTTTGGGTGCCACTGCCTTAGGGGTGGCCATTGGGCCGCACAGGGGGTCAGGGTGGGCTGGCTGAGAAGCCAGAACTGCGGTCTCGCCTTTCCCCGAGCTGGCCACTCTGCCCCCGGGAGCAGAGCAGGCCAGCCCCTGGGGTGGCCTCTGCTTTCTCGCCCCGCCTCTGGGCTGGCCCCCCCCGCCCCTAGGGAGGAACAACTGGCTTGGGGAGGGCAGGAGAAGGAAGTCCCACCTCTGGGCTGGCCTGCTCTGCTCCCATCCTGGAGGTGGGGTGAGCCAGCCAGAGTGGAGGCCAGGTTCTGTGCCCACTCACCCCTGCCCCACACGCAGGCACTGAACCAAAAGGCAGCTTGGGGACCCACAGCCCCTTGAGCCGGCCCTGTTGGAGATTATAGATTTAAAGTGGGATTCTCCAAAGGAATCAATGGAATTATGGACATGGGTGCCTAACTCTCCTTGGCCTCTTTGAAAATCTGAATCTAAAAGTCAACATCTAGCTCAAATGACAGTTATTGGACCCTGAGACCAAAAGGTGAATGTTCAGCTATTTTGTGAACCAAATGTGCTGAAAATGCTGACTAAACCAGGCTGATGCAGGACACCCAGTGTGCCCAGACAAGCTGACAGACAAGGAACAGAAGGATGGAAGAAGCATAGTTACAGAAGACTGGTTGAGTCAGAACAAAAGTAGTTTCAGTACTTTCCTGCCATAGTGAGGAATTCGTGGTGGTGGGCAGGGGCATCGCTGCCCCGGGGAATGACCCGGGGCATGGGCCCAGACCCTGCCCCCTGACTGCAGGCCATGCCCCTGGCTGGGGACAGGGAGGGGAACGGCAGCTGCGGCTGCAGGGTCGCCTGGCCTTTGAAGGGGCTGGAAGCGGCTGTGCCATGGGCGGCTGGGCCCTGGATCCCCGGCTGGGGACAGGGCCAGGAGCGGTGGCCGTGGCTGCGGGCAGCTGGGCCCCGGATCTCCGGCCCGATACGGCCAGAGACCAGGAGAGAAGGGGCCCCGCCAGGAGCCAGGCACTGGTGCTGGCATTCGGGGCACAGGCCCCCTGTGCCAGGTGCCAGCAACACCCCTGGTGGTGGGGGGGCATCTTTTGGTACAAAAATACCAATTAGACAAAACTATAATGTTGTGTGGGAAAACTGAGAAAGGTGTTGGTTCCATCCCCTTGTGGGACAACAAGAAAATTCAAAATATTGAAAATGTTTACAGGAGGGGGCAATCAGCTCTAGTTTGTGCTCCCTGTGCACAGCATCTGACCTTGGTCTGCAGTTGCTCCTGAGAGGCTGAGGCCTCAGAACCATATAATGCGGAAAAATGAGGTGGGTGGGGTAATATCCTTTATTAAAGCCACTTCTGTTGGTGGAAGGGACTAGCCTTTGAGATCACACACAACTTCTTCAGGGCTGGTCTGTATGGCTATGTCTACACTAGCAAATTCAAACTGAAAAAACACAGCTAGTTCAAACTAGCTTCAATCTACTCTGTTCAGACTACGTAAATCTGAACTAAGCTTTTAGTTGTAGACATAGCCTATAATACAGCCAGGACATTCGAATTGTCAGTGCTACAGGAGGTGTCAGACTTCCTGTGGAACTTAGTGGCAGCAAGATTGATGTGCGGTTGTGGCTGCCAAATGACCTTGCAGTGTTTCACACAATGTTCATGCTTAGTTCTGCTATAGGGATTGACAATACATGCTGCAAATAGTAATGCTCATGTTATTATGAACTCTTGGCCTCCTACCATGCATTAATGCCCTCTTCTCACTTGCCACTGAATAATTCACCACCTAGTGGCAGATTTACCCACTGGCACAACTAATGTTGGCAGCAGACTTTGGCTCCACACTTAGGTGAAGCGTTCTGTACAGAGATCTGGTTACAGAGGGAACCTGACTCAAATCCTGCATTCATACATCAGATTCCCCCAGCAGCTGGATAAAGCTGTGAAACAATTATGTATTTGAGAATGGTGCTATCATCTGTGGCTGCCAGAGAAAAAACCTCAGGTGAAGGGAGGAGATGGGGCGAGGAGAGCAGGGATGAATTTACACATTTGTGAAAAATTAATAGACCCCCAGTTCCTCCCCAATTCACTGTGCAGCGCCCCCTCCCCTGTCCTCTCCTCATCCTCTGAAGGATAAAAGGTTTAGAACAGGTCACAAAGAAAAAATGTTTGGGTGAGACAAGAGAGGTTTTGTTAAAATACTGGCAACACCAGATCTGCATGCAGGGTGAAATCCTGATCCAGTGAATTGGTGGGACTTTTGCCATATATTTTAATGGGGCAGGACTTCCCTCTGAGACTTTAATTCAAAACACATCAGAGAAAAGCTTTCCTTCTGGCACAGCTCTGTTCAAAGGACCATGCGTTCCACCAAACAGATTTAAAGAAATTAAACTTGTCTCTCCTCTGGGACTGGTCAGTTAAATTATAGTAAAATCTCAGCCATCTGTATTTAATTGAAGAAAAGTGATTTCCTCAGACATCTAAAGACCTGACTCAAAGTGGGGAGCCTTTACTTTCACTTTAGTGGGCTTTGTACCAGGCCCAGAGAACTGAAATCTCCTTCAAGAACACCATTAAATTCAAACAACTTCATTTAATAACCTTCAACCCAAGCCTACCTCTTTTAGAAAAGAAGGGCTTCTTTCCACATTTCTCCCTTTTTCCAAAACTCTGCCTTTGGCAGGAGAAAGAATTGTGATTCCCCTACCACCTAATTCCAACCCTTCTACCACTGAAGTTGGAGTAATGTCACGCTCAGGTTTATTCAGTTAATTCAGTCCATCAGCAAATTGAATCTAAGGTGCGGAGGGGGCCTAGAGCTCTTCTTCATGTAGCAGTTTGATAGACACATGCCAATCTGTTTCACATCAAAGCAAGTCAGAAGTAACTTCAGTGAGATCCAGTGAAATTGCAGTATAAAACCATTATGGGAATAGAAACAAACCCTCACAATGTTGTACTAGCCCTGATCTGTATTCTTACCCTAAAATTGAGTTTTGCTGCTCAAGCACTCTCCACTATATTTTACACGTACAAGGAATAGAAAAAAACCCAAGGAGTAGTGTGGCATGTAAAGACTAACATTTATTTTTTGCATGAGCTTTTGTGGGAGAAAATCCCACTTCATCAGATGCTTCGAAGATGGGTGAATTTACAGAATGCAATGAAAATACATGCAAGGGGGTGTAAAACATAGGATCAGGTCATACAGTAACAGCAAATCAGAGCAGTTGTTAGGTTCAAACCCTGGGAAGCCTGAAGTCAAATTACCTTTTGTAATGGGAAAAGATCCCATAGTCTCAATTCAATCTTGCTTTCACAATTTAATTTGCATATTAATTCGAGTTCAGCTGTTTCTCTTTGAAGTCTTGATGTCCCTGGTCACATCTCTGATGACAGTCATTAACAAATCATTTATCGAGTGATTAGAAAAATGGAAGTGCTCAGCAACTGGTTTTTTTGTTTCCCAAAGTCATCTACTACAGGAAAGGCCCAAGAAAGAAAACAGCAGAACACCACTAGTCACCGCATACAACTCTCAAGTCAGACCTCTGCAACAGATCATTAAGGCCCTACAGCCGGTTCTAAAAGATGATCTCTCACTCTTTCAAGCCTTGGGAGACAGACCTCTCCTTGCCTACAGACAGCCACCCACTCTTTAACAGATACTCACCAGCAACTAGAGATCTAACAACAGAAACATTAAAGCAGGCACACACCCGTGCAACAAACCATGCTGCCAGGTCTGCCCACATATCTGCACAATAGATACCATCATAGGTCCTAATCAAGCTTGCTACTCCATCAAAGGCTCATTTACCTGCTCATCTACTAATGTGATCTATGCCATCGTGTGCCAGAAATGCCCCAACACCTTATACATTGGACAAACAGGATGGTGCCTGTGCAAAAGAATAAATGATATCAGAAATCACAAAACAAAAAAACCAGTTGCTGAGCACTTCCATCTTTCTAATCACTTGATAAATGATTTGTTAATGACTGTTGTCAGAGATGTGGCTGGGACATCAAGACTTCAAAGTGAAACAGCTGAACTCGAATTAATATGCAAATTAAGTTCTGTGAAAGTAGGATTGAATTGAGACTATGGGTTCTTTTCACATTACAAAAGGTAATTTGACTTCAGGCCTCCCAGGGTTTGAACCTAACAACCGCTCTGATTTGCTGTTACTGTATGACCAGATCCTATGTTTTACACCCCTTTGCATTTATTTGCATTCTATTCTGTAAGTTCACCCATCTTCGAAGCATCTGATGAAGTGGGATTTTCTCCCACAAAAGCTCATGCGAAAAACAAATCTGTTACTCTTTAAGTGCCACACTATGCCTTGGTTTTTTTGCTGGACTAGACTAATACGGCTATCCCTTTGCAAATTGACAAGATAAAAGGAACAGAGCCCCCTGTGTAACTGGCTCCCCTTCCCCTGGGATGGTTGGAGTGCTATGGCAAACCAGCCATTTTTCGGATACAATACTTGCTAGCACAGCATGTGTTCCTTGACTCCAAGGCCAGCAGTAAGCTGTTAGGACCTACAGGCTCCAGAGCCTGGTGAGTCCCTCATAAGCACTCGCCAGTTACATCCAAATCACTCCCAGGTCCCTCAGACACTCCAACTAATTGCTCACTAGTCATTCCTCCACCTGCCATGTAGACTTCTCCCTTCAGATGACTTATGCCTGTTCTTCTTCATCATCATCATCATCATCATCATCATCATTCTATTTGACTCTGACTGTTAGCTCTCCCCTCAGAAAATCATTCCCTCCCATATTAATAAACTACATTAGGTTAGAATTAAAGATGAGAGTACATCTCAGTAATTTGGGATTTTAAAACATGCAAGAATTTGTAACAGTCCCCTGAATAATCATTTTAAACTCAGAAATTTTAAAGTGAACGTTAAAGTTAAAATATTTAAGGTACAAATTCAACCTTAACTCTGCCCTATAATGAAGCGATGCAATGACTGTACAATTACAAAATACATATTTAGATCCAGATTAGATTAAATTTATTTGGCATCAGTCTGCTGGTGCTATTGCCCATGCCTCTTCCCATCCTTCATGGACTGAGGATAGTGGACATAGACTCTGGTGGAATTAGCTGGAGCTGCGTCAGGCCCCCCACTGACACAGGGCTGCTCCCAGGTGCCTGACTGGTGCAGGGCTTGGGACAGCTGCGCCTCCACTCCAGTTGGAGCAGAGTTCAGGGCTGCTGCTCCACTCTGGTTGGGAAGAAGTTCAAGGGGTTGGAGAAAGCAGCTTGTGCCCAGCTTGGAACTTGGGGGGAGGTTCAGGTGGCTGAATTACTTCAATATTACCAAATCTTCGTGGATGCCCCTGTAATCTTTCACACCCCACAAGGGGGTCCCACTTCCCCCTTGCCCAGTTTGGCAATCATTGTTCTAAATAATCTCTTTCTCTGTTCCCACCCTGGTGTGTTTTATGGCTAACTCTGGGCTACTTCAGGACAGGTCTGTCATGTTTTACCACATGTTTTAGCATGTTTTTCTTGCTACAAAGTATCTGTAATTGGTATGACTAGTAACATTCAGAGATGACAGGGTTACTGCATTTTTATTGTCTCGTCTTCACTAGCTACCTATAGTATATTGGTCAAGGATTGCCAGTCATGAGGTAATTATTTATTAAACAAAATCCAGAAGCACCAAGCTGTGCCTGTTGTCAGCCTGTGTCATCTCACGATCCTACTGATGTTCCCCTTTTCCTCCTCTCCTTGTAACTAACACTCACTCGGTGTCCTTTGTTTTCTATTAGACTGCAGGTTCTTCAGGGCTGGGCCTGTGTCTTTGTATGTGTTTGTAAAGGACAATGGGGTTCCCTACCTGACAGGGCCTTTGACAGAGTTTGTGCAATACAACTAATAAAATTGTAATTATTATAGGAGAGGATAGTTCTTAGGGCATCTTTGGGAACTTTTTCCTTTTCAGGGTGGTCAGGGAGGAGGATTTGCTAGAAAAGGGCTGCTTGTCAATCCCAGCTGTTATCAGCTGATGCTGATTTCCTGATGTTCAGCAGTGAATGAATTTATGAGAAACATCAGTGCTAGCTGATAGTGGCTACCAGTGTGCCCAGTTCTGACAGCTCTGGAGTAGAAAGTAGAAATAGCACATGCACAGAACAATGCACATGTCATTGTTATGCTGTTATTTTTAAATTTTAATACATAATTATAGTATTTATTCACTGATCGATATGTTCTTTCATTACCTAGTCAATGGGTCATGCATCTTGCACTAGGTTTTTTCAATATGTGTTTGGTTGAGAACAAAGGGACTGATCTTTCTTCCAATCTCAAAATGACCTCACTTACACCTTCAGTTTTGCTGGTGCACATAACTGAAAGTACAGTCTGGAGTGTGCAATTGTATCTTCTGACGCAGTCACTTAGGCATCTCACTATTTAATTACAGCATACTGTATCAAGTTAGACAGACAACTAAATCACATTAGTGGCACTCACATATTAATGGAGGGACAAGAAGGGAGGACAAAAGGTTTGCTTACAGTGTAGGCTAAATGTATTTAAACCTCTTTTTTGTGTTGTTATGCTAAGTCAAGACCTAAAAGCTGGTAAGAAAATGTGATCAATTTTTATATATTTTGAAGCCTGAATGTATCAGTTTCCAGCTACTGCAGATCTTAAACATGATCAGTTATCCTGTGGTGAGACTATTTATTTCAGTTCTTTGGAGACTGAAAGCATAATGGAAAAGGTGTCAGGAGGCATAAAGAAAAATGTCTCTCAAAATTCCCAACAGCTGAAAATAATTTTTTTAAAACATATTGAATTTTAAATTGTGCAGAAAACATGAGCCATGCCATAGTTCTTGCAGCAAAAGGAAGCATGACTGGAAATACGAGAAATAATCAGATGTGTCTTCTTGCTGCTGAGGTGTATCCACTATCATAGAGCTTGGAGCTCATTGGAAAAGTTTATATCCGGATACAGTCACTGCTTATGTGGGGAGAGTTGGCAGAGATGCCAAGATTGTGACATTTACATTGCTTCAGCTGTCAGTGCGGAAACTGGAAAAAGGCCTCTGGGTTTTTATCATGCATGGATTCAGTTTCTCAGACAATGGGGAGAGCCAGAATTGCTCATTACTTCTGGAATATGTATGCCATATGATGGTTGTGAAATGTTAGAACAAACTGGTCCTTCATGGCTGAGATATGCATTGTGTGTTGGGGAGCAGGAGGTGAAGGAAGAGGTGAGAGGATAAAGTTTCACTGTGACTCTGCTGGGGCTATATGCAGTCACTGTCTCTGAACTCCCCTGAGACTAAGGGTTGTGGTTGTCTAGTAGCAAATATTATTTCTAATGGCCAGGAGAAAGCAGAGCCGTGTAACATGTCAGCTAGTAGAAATGGCCCGCTCTGTGGGCAGGAGAGATGCATTCTTGCCACAGGTGCAGTAGTGACAATGCTCTCACCGTATGCCTTGCAGCTCCTGAAACAGGTCTGCAGAATAGCTGGGTTAGTGCACCTCCACATCCCCTTGAAATGCCTTAAACCCAACCTTAAATGTACCGGAAGGCTGTAGGGCTGTGCATTAAATGCATAATATACAGTGGCCTTTATCCTGTGAGGAAATTTGGTTATAAAATACCAAAGCACCTTATCACAGACTTTTTGATGTAGAAAGGTGGCCACAGTGAGTCTGAGGGGGCATATTTTGGTGTGAGTGGCTGTGTTATGTCACTGATGTGTGGTTGTGGACAATTAGGCTACATCTGCATCAGCGAGGGAAATTATCTTGCAATTAGCATCTTAGTACCTTTCTAATCAGTTGTGCTTTAACGCAGTTCTTCTTTGAGCATTATCAGTACAGATCCCCACTGTTGAGATGCACCCTCACCCTGCAGCAAGACCCAGGACTGCTGGAAAGCTTCAACCACTAGGGCTATTAGTGTAGTTTAATGCAAGTGTTCAGAAACCACGATAATGGATGCAGTATAAGAACCAGTAAAACAAACAAGGAGTCCTGTGGCACTTAAAGACTAACAAATTTATTTATTTCATGAGCTCTCATGGGAGACAATCCCACTTTGTCAGATGATTTGAAGATGGGGTAACCTACAGAATGGGAGGAAATAAATGCAGGAAAGCGTAAGTGATGGGATCATGGGACTTACACTTGCCTGCATTTATTTCCTCCCATCCTCTAAGTCCCCCATCTCCAAAGCACCTGATGAAGTGGGATTTTCTCCCATGAAAGCTCATGAAATAAATAAATTTGTTAGTCTTTAAGTGCCATAGGATTCCTTGTTTGTTTTACTGAACTAGACTAACATAGCTGCCCCTTTGGAACTTGGAAACATATAAGAACCAGAGTGCAGTGAACTACAACAGTTTTCCTGGACAACAGGTAAAAGTACTAACTATATTGCTGTGTCCTGGTTAAACCAACTAGTCTGCTGTTCTCATAATGCAAAATATCAGGTCCCTAGATAAGTAGTAATACAGTTTAGTGAAATGGTTTATATGGTAAAAGAGTTAATCTTTGTATTCGCTGGCTGAAGGACTTAGGAAGCATCTTTTTAGAGCACAGTGTTTCAACATCATTCACTAAATAGGTATTAACATGGTTTCCCTTGCCAGGGCAGACAGGATATTAAGCACTGAAGTATTCCTAGCAACTTGCAGAGGCGGCTTTTGGGGTAAGCGAAGCAGGTGGTCGCCTAGGGCCCCAAGTAGTAAAGGGGCCCTGTAGCAGTCGCCTGCTTCACTTACCCATGCACTCGCAGGGTGGTGGGGGAGCAGGGGGCCACAGACTGCCAGGGCAGAAGCTGCACCACCCGCCCACCCAGAGAGTGTCTCTGCAGCCGGGGCGGAGCAGCATGCCCCATGTACACGCAGCCGGCTGTGCCTCCCCAGGAGGAGGGAAGAGAGTGGCCACTGCTGCACTGCAACTTGGCGGGAGTGGGGCCCGTGGAGTGGCCTGCTGCAAAGAGTTTGGGCCGCTTCATCTCTGGCCACCCCAGGCCTGAACCGGCATGATCCAGGGACTGGAGGCGAGGCAGCCTCTCTTCAGGCCTGGGATGGCTGGAGGTGAAGTGGCCAGAACTCTTTGGAGTGATCTGCTCCAGGGGGCCCCACTCCCAGCAATTGGCAGCGCTACGCCGGCCATTCCCCTTCCCCTAGGGAGGTGTGACCAGCTGCGGGTAGGCGGAGAGCTCTGCTCCGCCCCCACTGCAAACAGGCCAGGCAGGCAGCATAGCCTCTGGCCCTGGCAGTCCGTGCACCCCCCACCCGTGGGAGTTGGGACTGTGGGGGGGGGCAGTTAGGGCAGCAGTGGGGACCAGGGGCCCTGGAGAGGGTGGCATTCAGGGCCTATAGGGGGCCCCATAAAGGACCTTTGCTTAGGGCCCCCAATTGCCTAAGGCCGCCTCTGGCAACTTGTGTTACTAAATGGCCGTGCTACTATGTTCTGAATTAGCTAGAGCTATTTCAGCATGTGTCTTCCTTCCTATAGATGCATTTCAATAATCACACCTGCAAGTTATGAATGCATGGATCACCATGGTCAGATCTGTCTTCAGGACCAAACTGAAAAGATAAGACTTTGCTGAGGCAAATTTAGTGAGAAAACAATGGGACATGACAGCAATCAGTTGAACGTAAAATGTCATGCAGTAAAAGATTCAAGACTGAATCACAGGCTACTGACATATTTAAATACTATATTCCACTAAAATGCTCTTATTAACATACCCAGATGCACTTAGCTTCCTCTTAAAATTCATTTATACATTTCAGCCTTTGTCACTCCTTTACTGTACCTTCTCCATAGTTTTATGAAGGCAGTTAGTGTTTTCCTTATCGCCCTTAATCAATAGGCCTAAATTAATTCCTGGTGTAACTCCACTGACTTTAAGGTAATCACATCAGGGATGAATTGAGCCCAGAAACCAAAGATTTAATGAAAAAAACTCAACAAACACTCTGTCATATCACTTGTACATTCACTAGTCTGTTAGTGTAAAGATGACATAAATCACAAAAATCATAGAACTGTAGGACTGAAATGGACCTCAATAGGTCATCTAATCTAGTCTTTTGCATCAAGGCAAAGTATTATCTCTAGGCCATCCCTGGCAAGAGTTCATCTAACCTGTTCATAAAAGCCTTAAGTGACAGAGATTCCACAATCCTTCTAGGTAATTTGTTCCAGTGCTTACCTACCCTGACCATTAAAATTTTTTTCCCTAATGCCTAAAATAAATCTCCCTTGCTACATTAAAAGCCCATTGCTTCTTGTGCTGTCCTCAGTGGTTAAGGAGAATAATTTATCACCCTCCTCTTTATAATAGCCTTTTACGTACTTGAAGACTATTATCATGCCTCCTTTCAGTCTTCTTTTCTTCAGATTAAATAAACCTATTTTTTCAATCTTTCCTAAGAGGTTATGTTTTCTAGCCCTTTAATTATTTTGGTTTCTCTCACCTGGACTTTCGCCAATTTATCCATATATTTCCTGGAGTGTGGTGCCCAGAAATGGATACAGCATTCCAGATGAGGTCTTATCAGTGCTGAGTAGAATGGCAAAACTACTTCTTGAGTCTTGCTTACCATACTCCAGTTAATACACTGCAGAATGTTTGCCTTTTTTGCAACAGTATTACGATGTTGACTCATATGTAGCTTGTAATCTTTCCTAGGTGGTCATTTCCCACTTTGTAATTTTGCAATTGATTATTCCTTCCAAAGTGTAGTATTTTGCATTTGTTCTTATTGAATTTCATCTTATTTATTTCAGACCATCTCTTCAGCATGCTAAGATCATTTTGAATTCTAATCCTGTCCTCCAAATCACTTGAAACTCCTGTCAGCTTGATATTATCCACAAACTTTATACGTGCACTCTCTATGCCATTGTCCAAATTATGAAAATGTTGAGTAAAACTAGCCCTAGAACAGGTCCCTGTTGAACCTCATTCAGTATGCCCCTCCAGCTTGATTGTGAGACATTGATGATTACTCTCTGAGTATACTTTTCTAAACAGTTGTGCACTCATTTCTCGTAGATTCATTAAGGTTCTAGTTCTCTAGTTTGTTTATGAGAAGGTCTTGTGAGATAGTATCAAAATCCTTACTACAGTTGATATATACCACATCTACTGCTTCCGTCCATCCACAAGACTTGTTCCCTGTCAAAGAAGGGTCTTAGACTGGTTTGACAGGACTTGTTTTTGTCAAATGCACTTTGACTGTTACTTATCACCTTATTTCTTCTAGGTGTTTACAAACTGATTGATTATTTTCTCCATTATCTTTCCACACACTGAAGTTAAACTGACAAATCTGTCATTCCCTGGGTTGTCCTTTATCCCCTTTTTATATATAGATAATATCTTTGCTCTTTCTGATCCTCTGGGATCTTTCCCATCCTTCACAAAATCTCAGAAATAATCACTATGATTTCTTAAACAAGTTCCTTAAGCATCCTAGGAGGTATTTCATCAGGTCCTGCCAACTTGAAGACATCTAGCTTGCACAAGTAATTCTTAATTAATGTATGACATAAGTATGTATTCCACTGTCTGTATATGTAATTTCCTCCATTTTGAGGCCCCTTTATATTGTCAGAATGGTGTGAAGAGGTCTTGCTGTAAATGGGGATCTGTCCCACTGTCATTTGCATATGATTTAAAGTGGCCACTATAACTTTTTCCCCAAGTTTGTTAATGTAGTCACTCCCGGCCTAAGACAGTCTCATTCAGCCTCACACCATGAAAGGAAGCAGGGTTGTGACTTTTCACTCAGCAACAAACTCATTCCAGTGTAACATGGAATGTTACAGTTCATCATGTCTTCATTGTGGTGCAAAATCAGCTCTGAAGATATTTCAGGACTTTTCTAATACCTTGCCATATGGGTTGTCTGTGTGCAGGTTGGAACTGTTATTTGAAACACAGTGGGAGTGGTGGCCACCTTGTCAATACAACCCCCCTAAACATGGCTAAAGCCAACAAACCCCTTTGAAAATCTACCCTGACATATGGAAATCATACTGCTGAATTACAGACTTTTAAAAATAGAACATTACAATGGAAATGCTAAATGGTCCTCCGCACCATTAAATATAAGGTTAAAATATTGGCACTAATCTGTATGCTGCTTTGAGCACTCTTAGTGGCTATACAGCTATGTCACACATTGTATAACCTTGCAATATGTATAACCCAGGGACTGAGAGACTACAATCCTTCACAAATAGAAATCATGGCTCTATATTGATTTACGAATTGCTGCTGACAGAACTCATGACTTTGTCTAAACCAGCAAAAATAATATCCCTAAATGCCAGTGAAATCAATGGGCTAATAACTTGGAGAAAAGATTATTAAATTTCCTTATTTTAGGCAAGCAGACGTACAAAGGCACCCTACAACAATCGATACATTTGATTAAAAAGATGCGGAAAAGCTTCTGAGACCAGGCTGGCAGGAGTTCTCCTCGTTCTATAAAAAGTACTAGTTGTGTCACACAAAAGTTCCTCTGGAAAATACACTGGAAGAGAGACAGACTAAATGACTTAACAGCTTGTTTCCATCTCCAGTTTCTAGGATTTCTTTTAAGGACTGACTAGGGCAATTTTTCCCCAGTGGCTTATTTAATGACTATGTACTGTGAATGATTATTTCTAGATTCCATTTTCAGTACTTCTGATTTGGAGTACATGCCCATGCACAGGTAGTAGGAACTGCACACTTTCCAGAACAGGGAAGTGGGTGGGACAGGAGACAGGCAGAGCCTTTTTTCTACCCCACAGACTGCTAACCGCCAAAGAAGGCATAGGCCTAGTATAGGCCAGCAACAAGTTATCATCAGCCTCTGGCGTATGGGGAAAACAGGGGAGGAAGCATGTCTCAGAGGACTGTGCTTGAGCAGATACACTAGATTTGTCTTCGCTGATGGTGCCGAATTCACCACCATCAGTTTGAACTTACTGGTTCTGGCAAGACCTGCTTAGGTGATCAGCAGTTTGATATCTGAACACCATCCCAGAAACTGGGCAGTGCTGAGTTCAAAGGAGCCTTCTCCTTTCGACTCAGTGCAGGGGATTTACTGGAAATAGGAAAGTCGAACGCAAATACACAAATTATTTTAAGCAAGTTGAGTATCTCCCTTTACCTGCTGCTGATAAGAGCAGACAGTGTAGACCTGTCCACTGTCTCCTAGGCTGCTCCAGGAGTGGTACATTTCATACAGTTGCTCCAGGTAATACAAGCTCTTTGATTTGATAGACCTTATCTGGAAAGACTTATTCCAGGTCATCTGGGGACTTTGGTTGCAGTTTGTTAGCACCCCAATTTGTGTCATTGTGCAGTAACATAGTATGAAACCATACAGTGAGCCCACATGTTCATATCTTGTCCTCTTCTTTATGAATTTGGGACATGTTTGACACATCAGGCCAGCTCATCAGTTGGTGTAAACATTGTCTTTAACAGGTGTATGCTCTTTTACACCAGTTGGAGAGCTGACCATATTGTATCTTTACTGTGAATGACAAAGTATATCAGGCATCAAAGAGAATCTCCTTAAGGCAACTCTGTTTCTAGGATTTACATATGCAATATCATCATCAACCCATGTCTGTGCTTCCTCAGGCTGTAAGTATTTAGAGGAATGGTTCTCAACTTGTTTGTGGGTTGTGATACACTTGGCACTGTGTCATGAACCTACAGGACACAGCAGCCCACCCCCCACAGCAGAAGCATTTCTGACTCCGGGCTTACAGGGCTCAAGCCCTGAGTCCCAGAGGCCAAGCCCCAGGTCTGCTGCCGGGCCACCCGGTGACACACGAGCCCTGAATCTCAGCACACTGAGCCCCGGATCTTTTTCGGGGCCAGTGGTGCTCCTGCCCCACAGGCTGAATTCGGTCATCTTCCCAGTTCTCTGCGACACACTTATTGCTGTGTGGCAACACAGTAATGTGTCCCAACACAGTGGTTGAGAACTGCTGATCTAGAGGACAGAATGAACTGGTTCAAGGAATTGTAATGAGCAAGCATCATCCAGTTTTGGGCTCCCCACTACAAAAAAGATGTGGACAAATTACGAAGAGTCCAGTGGATGGATAAGTAGGGAGGTGGGGCACATGACTTTTGAGGAGAGACTGAAGGAACTAGGCTTATTAAGCCTGCAGAAGAGAAGACTGAGGAGGGATTTGATAGCGATCTTCAACCTTCAACTACTTGAAAGGGTGCTCCAGAAAGCAGGGAGCTAGGCTGTTCTCAGTTGTAACAGAGGATAGAACAAGGAGCAAAGGTTTCAAGATGCAGCTGGGGAGGTTGAGGTTGGATATTAGGAAAAACTTTCTCACTAGGCGAGTGGTGAAGCACTGGAATGGGTTGCCTAGGGAGCTGGTGGAATCTCCATCTTTGGAGATATTTAAGGTCCGGTTAGACAATACACTGGCTGGGATGATTTAGTGAAAGTGGTCCTGCTTTTAGCAGGGGGTTGGACCAGATGACCTCATGAGATTCATTTCAACCCTATTTTTCTATGATAACCTAGTAAATGACTACTGTTGTGCTGATATTGTGCATGTTTTCAGTATCATACCACAGTTGTTTTACATTCTCCTAGATTTGAATTAAGTGACCTAGCTTCTGTTCTGGTTCAGATGTAGGGGATTTGTTGGTACTCTATGTTCTTAATACCAGAGCTTTTAAAACTGTATTTATCCTCCACCTCCATGGCATCAGTTTCAGGTTCCACTTTAAAACAAATGAGGAGTCCTGTGGCATTTAAAGACTAAGAAATTTATTCATTGCATGAGATTTTGTGGGACGAAATCCCACTTCGTCAGACCCTTTTTCTTCAAAGTGGGATTTTCTCCCACGGAAGCTCATGCAATAAATACATTAGTTAAGTCTTTAAATGCCACAGGACTCCTTGTTTGTTTTACTGAACTAGACTAACACGGATGCTTCTTTGGAATTAGGTTATACTTTGTTTTCAAAAGTGTTTTCAAAGTGATTTCTTGTTTGCCACACACTTTTCCTAACCGCTTTAATCAGTTTGTGTGTTGGTAAGTAGAGGCAGGGAAAAAAGGTATATAGAGGGTATGAAGGACATAGAAAACTGAAACACTGTCAAAATGTACCAGTTCTAAAGGTGTAGCATTGTTAGTCTAATTCAGCAAAACAACAAAGGAGTCCTATGGCACTTTTAGACTAACACATTTTTTTATCACATGAGCTCTCATGGGAGAAAATCAATCATCAGCACTTACATGGTGCTCTTAAGCCATAGTTTTCAATGTACCTCATAAACTGTTCAAGTATCCTCATTATCCTCTTTTGGCACATGTGGAAATTGAGGGATTGACCAGAATAGAGCAAGATTTAAGTCACTCATGATTTTGGAGCCTTAATTTTTGAGTGTCCAATATGCTTTCAGAAGTGGGTGCTCCATACTTTCTGAGAAAATCTGACCTTTTACATTGGACACCCCAAAATTCAAGTACTCCAAATCACTACTCACTTTTGAAGATCTTGTCCAACGTGATTTTCCCAAAGTCACATATCATCACAGCTTTGAGGGAGTTGAGACTAGTAACCAGGTCTTTCAAACCCCAGTCTTGTATGCTAGCCACTGGACGCCACTGCTGTCCTCTTGGGATGTTGCCTAGTGAGCTGAACATGCAACAAATTGAGTCAATGGATTTATAGCTGTAAATCTTGCCTAAACGTCTGTATTGCCTGCATTATTATACACCTTGCCCTATGATCAGTGGTGAGAACAGCATGCACCTTAAGAAAAGACATAATGATCTTAAGTGAAATGATCCTCTTCGTGTCCATACTTGGCATAACTCGATGATAATTGTCATGGGACCCTATGACAGTGTTCAGGAGCTGAACCCTGTATTATTGTAATGGCATAGTCCCAGTTTTAGTGTGCTATGTGCATTGTTTTGCCAAGATATGGCATAAATCCCCATGTGCTGCACAAATCCATAGAAACGGCCATTTTCCTTGTCCTCTCCCATCTCTTAAGCTTGTTTCTTTGCCATTTTGGCTTCCTCTCAGCTTTCCTGCATTTTTCTGTTTTCCCCACAAGGGGGGGAAGTTCAGTGAGATTCCTGCATCTGCTCCAGTGCTGTTTCCCTTAAGAAGACAGGGAAGCAGAAAATGTCTGGTTATCCTGTGGATAGTAAGGACAGCAGCAAAGGTGAGAGTGACTTGCTCATCAGACCTTACCTCAGACCTAAGCTTGAAGCTGACTTGATGCAGGCGAAGGCAGAGCTGTTTGGGATCCCAAGTCATGCTGGAACAGATCCAAGCCTAACATGGCAGCCACCACCATGGTAGATGCATTTACTTTTTGGACAGCTTTTAAAGTAGTTTTACAAGATTTTGGAAGTTGCTGATTTGTGGGGGGGATCTACCCCTGCCATTTTTCGGCCATATATCATGTAGTAGTTTCCAAAGAATCAGGGCTGACAAGACAGATTTCACTTGCAATATGTTGCAGCTTTCTATGCCAGTGGGTTCTAGTCTGTGGCCCAGGGGCCAAAAGTTGTCAGTGGGGGCCTTCAGTGGCCCCTGACACCCCGTTCTGCTAGCTGCAGAAGGGAGCCACTGTCTAAGGACCCAGGTGTTGCTCTTGGATTCAGGGTTGGCCCACCGCAGGGTCTATAGGGGCTGAAGCCCCGGGTCCTGGCCTAAGGGGGCCCTTGGCTCCAGCCCCTAAGGCCATGGCATAAACTTGGTAACCCTTGCCACCCTGCTCAGCACCCATAGCACTGGAGGGGTTTGGGGGGAGGCTGCCTGCTGCTGAGGGGAGACAGAGACCTAGAACCAGACACTTGGCTCCACAACCTTCCTGCCCTGCCCCTGGACCCCTGCCCTGCCCCTGGTCAACCCCTTCCTGCCCTGCCCCTGGTCAGCTCCCCGGGTCAGGGCAGGTGCATCTTCACTCTGCTTTGAGGGCAAGGCTGGCTGGAGCACAATGCAGTCTCTGGCATGGCCTTTCAGGGAGAATTTATAGCATGGGAGGAAAAATAAATGCAGGGAAGTGAAAGTCATAGATCAGGTAAGACTGTTTCAGCAAATCAAAGCAGTTGTTTAGATTCAAACAGCGTGGAACAACATATTAGCAGGTGGGGACATAGAGAATCATTTACTGTCAAGCATTCATCCATGCAGTCTGATGTGACATCATCTGGGATAGCGTTCCTTATTCTGTAAATTCTCCATCTTCAAGCATCAGATAAAGTGGGATTTCTCCTATGAAAGCTCATGGATTCATTAAATTTGTTAGTCTTTAACAGTGACACGGGACTCCTTGTTTGTTTTGCTGCACCCAGGGACAGACCAGACAGACTGGGGCCTGCAAAGAGCGGCTCCAGGGCCCCCTCAGCTCCAGCCTACCCCCAGGCCACAGTGATGGGGGGCTGAGATCCCAGGATTGAGGGGGTGGGGCACAACGTTGGGTACAGGGCTCCAAGACCCCTTAATCCAGTCCTGCTTGAGTGACAAGGTATCTTTTATAATGAGAACATTGTAAAAGAGGTAACTGGTGTCTACTGCAGCCATACACCAGGGTTGCCTGACCAGCAAAAGCTTTATGGTATGGATGCAGAATTCCCATTCATTGCACCATGCAAAATTATCACAGCCCCGAAGAAGATTTCTTAATTATTCTATTGCATGAACTCTTGACTAAAGGTACTATAAATAATACAGAGCAGAACCTGAACTCCTGCTGCTTGAGGCAGACACACAATGTCATATGTTGGAGAACGGCTGATGAATGTTTTGAAAGCAAGCTTAGACCAGCAAAAACAAAACAAAACAGTCTATTCAACTGGTTTCCTTAAGAATGCAGTTTTATTTTTAATTTTGTCCTCTTGGGCAGTAAAACACTGCAGGTGTTTGCTGAGTAATACAGAGACATAAGAATATATAAAAGTGCAGTTCATAACTGAAAGTTTTTACTTAGAACAGTTCTTTGGGTTAATTTAGGCTATGTTCCCTCTAAGGTGTGCATGTGTGCTCATGTACACATGTTGTGAAGCCCATGTGTAACCCATGGGCTTAAAGGAGGAGTGTTTCTTTAAGAGTTTTGCTGGTGTCTGAGTTGCTCTTGCTGGGTCACTGTTGCTGGGAGGATTTAGCTGCCTAGACCCAGAAGTTCCAGCATGTGCTGTGTAGTTTGGAGCATGCTCAGCAAGGTTCCCTGCCAGCGCAGTGGTCAGAGGTCTGAGATGAAGCAGCCAGGCCAGTTGCACTGGGGAGAGTACTGGTGCTCTGTGCAAGGGGAGAAGCTGAGCCAGGAACAGATAGCAGGCTGTTTTTCCCAACTCTGAGGCATTTTGCTTCAGGTCAGTAGCCTTGTTAACCCTCCAGCAGGGAAGTCTGGAGGCAGGGGGTACAGAGAAGCAACTATTGGGAAAAGAAGGGAGGTTGCCTTCTAACTTTATACTCTGGGTTATGGGCTTAGCTACAGTTCTTTTGTGTAATAAGGGGAAAGAGATAATGATATTTTGTTATTGTCAGAGATGTATTTTTCCTTTGTAACAGGGTTTTTTATATATGTGTGTACGTAAATGAGTGTGGACTGAGTAAGCTGTGTGGACAGCAGTGCTCCCAGCAGAGGAAGAAAGGTTTTCCAGGACTCATACAGAGGATTTCTGCTGCCAAAGAGGAGGGAGATGCTGGCTCTAGCACAAGCCTTTGGACTTGGTGATTTGAGACCATAACAGACTCATGTGGATACTGCTAAATAGCCACTATGCATTATAGATCTGTATACTTATAATTTCTTCTGCTTTCATAGAAGGTTTATAAAGTTAATGTTTAATATAGTACATTGCTTTTGTTTATTTTTTTATGAATTCTGAACAGTCTTCACTGTGAGCCCCTTTACAGACTAGATCCTGGCTCTCCAGCTGCTTTTTGCAGGTCTCTGCTTTCTGTGAGGCACTGGAGAGGGGCAGATAAATGACTCTGAGCCCACCCTAGCAGGTTACACATGCACACAACACAATAAAGTGCGCATAAAAAAATTCAACAGTGCTAATATTTTTCTGCTACTTTAGGAAGGTCATTTCAAGCAGTGTGTTTCAAATAAGGTTTTGTAATTTATAACATTTCCATCACCATATCAAAATAAAATTTAGATACTATTTGTGTCATACATGCTTGCTTCTTTGCGCTCACAAGTTCGATCACACTCACTGGAGCGTGCACAAATTTGGACACTGGTTCCAAACATTTGCACAAAAGAAATTTTTTGCGCACATAGCCTATGAACAATTAGAGAGAACTTGTAGGTATAGATAATGTTTCGAAGAGCTGACTACAGAGCAAAAATGAGAGCCACATGTAGACTGTGTAAAATTTACTTCAATTCATAGAAATTCTGATCCTGATCAAAGGTTCAAAGCCCCCTGCAGTCACTCAGCCCTGGAGCTTAGACTATGTCTACATTAGCCAAACTTAGTTCAGACTTGCAAGTCCAAACTAAGAAGTTTGAGGTTAGTTCAAACTAACTGAGAACTTTTGAGTTTGAACTAACCACGTGTTCTAGTTCAAACTAATGCTTAGTTCAAACTTCTTAAGTTCAAACTAAGCCTTAGTTCGGGTCTTGCCTGCGCTTAGTTTGAACTGAAGTTCAGAGTAAGGTCGTTATTCCAAACTAACCCTGGTACTAACTAATTTGGCCTAAGCTTTCCCTAGAAATTTGTTCTAGGGAAAGCCTAGTGTGGCCAGGGGCTAAATTAGTCCAGACTAATTTGCCAGTGTAGACATAGCCTAAAAGCTTTTTAGTGTTTCATATGACAGCTGAAAGGCAGATGTCTTGTCTACTTTTTGTGAACATTAAATATCTTAAAGCAGGATTTACAAGAGCAGATATTTCTGGCCAAACTTCCTTTGTAAACCAGCAATAGGATGCCATTCACATTCCACTAGCTGTCCACTTGGCTGCTGTCCTCCTCCCCACAGGTGGAATCTTTTCAGTGATGCTGTATGTGTCCAGTGAATAAAGTGATTAGATCTTTTGGGAGGAAAGGTGCTACATCAATGTGAAATTATTATTATTTTGTTAGATTCCTTTTAGAACACTGTCATTTTCCAGTTGTCAAGTATTACTTGGACTAGAAAGTCATCTCTTATTCTTCACCCATGACAAGCCATTTCTTCTAGTCTACCTTTGCTCAAGAAGAGACATTAAATAAGGGTGTCCTTTTCCCCTGCAAATTGCTTGCTGTCTTTCTTCGGAATTTAGTCCTGGAGCTCAAAGCACTAAGAATTACAGTGTATCTGCAGAGAACAGAAATCCCAGTAGGATTGTACTGAACATACAATCCATTTTCAAGGAAATATGTTAAAGATGCTTCAAGCCATACACAGTCGCTTCCTCATCATTGAGGTATAATTACTCACTTTGGCTCATCATCTGACTGTTGGATTAAATGGTCATTTTAACCTTCTCAGAATCTAGTTCAGCACAAAGTAAACCAATTTCCTTTTGATGGTGTGACAGAGCCATGTGCACATGGGTGAATGTGGCTACATGAAGATCTTTGTGTATTCAGCAGGTCAATTTTGGTCTTTTATTTACTCACTTAAACTTAGATAACACATTGTGAAAATTATTACCCTCATCCTCTTCTTGGCAAACTAAGTACTTAAATAATGGGAAAGCTTCTTAATCCTGCCTGCAATTCCCAAATAGTTTCCCCATCAGCCAAATCTTGAGTTCCCATTGACATCAGTGAGAGGTCTTCTTCGAGCACTGCTCTGATACATTCAGAGGTAGGTGTCTCTGTACCGGAGCACCTGATAGGTCAGAACTTTTTGCCCTAGCCTCTCAGAAGAGGGCAGGTGGCCACCACTCCCCACGGCACCCTGTGGCTATATATGTGGCCGCCGCCTGACCCCCTCCCCAGTTTCATTTCTTCCACCTTCGCGTCAGTTGTGGAACTGCCTGCTCCTTCCGCTTCGCAAGCAGCCTATCCTTTATTCGCTTTATGAGCTTTTTGCCTAACTGGGAGCACCTATTTGTGGACTTAGTTCCACTGAAGAAGGTCTCCCCTCTCTGGCTGGAACATCGCGCTCCTCTGTCGTCCACCATGCCGGGGTTCGAACTCTGTGCCGAATGCAGCAAGGCCTTCCCATGGGACGATCCCCACAAGAAGTGCCTCCGGTGCCTGGGTGAAAGCCACATGGTCACCATGTGCTCCATCTGTCTGTCCTTCAAGCCAAGGACAATCAAGGACAGGGAGCAAAGGTGCTGTGCCCTGGCCTCCGAGCAGGCTCAGCACTCTTCCCCCGAGATTTTGGGGCCTCCTGCGGCACCATGTGCCAGTTCGGCACTGGACCCGCCCAGCACCGTGCTGACGGGCCAAAGGACAAGCTCAGTACTGACCTCAGTACCACGGCGCTGACACAGCCCCGCGTCTCCGGCACGGGGCTCTTCCCGGGACTGGTCATGTTCACCCCCGGTACCATGGCACTGACATAGCCCCGCGTCTTCGACATGGGGCGCCCCCCGGGACTGGTCGGGGTCAGTGCCAATCCTGACAACCCCGGAGGCAGTGGAGGCTGCCAGGGCACTCTTTCTGCTGCCTACACCTCCCTCCCTGGCGCCAGTTAGAAGGGCGAAGCTGGCCTTCATGTCGAGGGGCTGGGCACAGCACAAGCGGCACCGCTCTCCTTCCCCGCCACCTGCCCCAGGCTCTGAAGCTCCAGAGCCCATCACCCCCTTGGATCGTGGTATCGTGGAGCCGTCCCCTTGGCAGCATATCACCCTGCCATCTCCAGTACTGCCCCGTGGGTCCTGAGATGTGTCCCCCTCTTCCAGCCTGGGGGAAGGGGCTTCAAAGGACTCTAAAAGTCCTCGGCGCTGGGTGTTGGCGCCATCACCCTTCTGGTACCACCCTCACAAATGGTCTGCTCAGGAGGCTTCTGCGACTGCGCCAGTATCACCCCCAGCCTGGGGGGCCTGAAACCTGGTACTCTCCCCTTACATGGGCAATTTGTTGGCGCATTTTGATCTCCTGTGCCGCGTCTCAGCCCATGTGGGGATGGAGATCCAATCCTCTGAGGCGCCCTCTGATGCTTTATTCGGACCAGTGTTCTCAGCAGAACCGGTCACGGTTCCCCTCCACCCTAGCGTCTGAGACCTGACCTCCTCCCACTGGCAAAACCCTAGTTCCATCTCACCAGTCTCAGCTATGGCGGGTCTCAAGTGCAGGGTCCCGGGATCAGAGTTCCCCTCACTCACCCACCATCCAGTCCCACTTCGTGCTGTGGTGAAGGCGGCCTTAGGGCAGGTTCAGACTCCCCGCGATCCCCTCCCGACATGGAGGGATGCAAGGGAGTTGGAGTTACTGGAAGGAAAAGTATACTCTTCCTCGGCCTTCCAGTTGTGGGTCGCAAACAATCAGGCCCTAACAAGCAGATACATGCTGGACGTGTGGGAGTCAATAAACAAATTCAGACTTCTACTACCACCAGAAGCCAGGGAAGACTATGATGCCTTCTTGGAGGAAGGTAAAATAGCCTCCCAGGACCTCCTCTTGTCAGCCTGGGACGTGGTGGATACAGCAGCCTGTACTTTGGCCTCAGCGGTAACCCTGCTCCGCGCAGCCTGGCTACTGGAAGCCAGAGTGCCCCCGGCCTCTCAGCAGGTGGCCCTCGATCTCCCCTTTGGGGGTGACGCCCTCTTCCCACAAGAGACCTCAGCCATCTTGGAGACCGTTCGTAACCCCTGGGGGGAGTTAGAATATCTTGGCCTTCTCCTGACGGGTCCTTTTCCATGTCCTCCAGCCTCATAGGGCCCCATAATAGACTGATCCCACCTTCCCACCCTCTTCTCATTAGTTATTGGTGAGCACTTAATCCTCACCACCACAACTTCAGCTTGAAACCCACCTGGGGGACCTTCCTGGCAAGGCCCTCTCCCATGTAACTCCAGGAGGGACCCCGACCAGTCAATCAGCAGTATTGTTTATGATAACAGTCGTGCTGTCAATCATCTAAACTCTGCCACTGAGTGCCCTCTGCCTGGGTACCATTCCTCTGAGCTGACAGACAGCCCTCTCTCCCTCTCCATCTGGGTGAGGGCAGACGGTTCAGAGGTTATGTGCCCTCTCATCCTTCAAGTAGGATTACTCCCACTGTTTACCCTAATACACTCAATACCTGAGGGGGCTTTACCCTCCCATTACCCAAGCCTCCTTGACTATCATAGCAATCACAGTGGGATCTGCAGTCAAAATCCTGTGGGCAACCCTTAGAGAATGGGTTTTGCTCCCAGGACGCTATCACACCCTGTACACAAAGCCTCCCACTCTTTTGGGCGGCAGCTCCTTCACCTTCCGGGACATGTAAAAGTTCATGGAGCAGACTCCAAACATTGAGGAGTGTATAGCCCCATCAAT
The DNA here is from genome assembly GCA_007922195.1 of Podocnemis expansa. Classification (NCBI taxonomy): domain Eukaryota; kingdom Metazoa; phylum Chordata; order Testudines; family Podocnemididae; genus Podocnemis; species Podocnemis expansa. Next base: position 48,525,844 of record ML681994.1, on the reverse strand, counting down.
CCCTGCTCTGAACCAAACAGGGCCTTCCCCTTTTACTGCAACTATTTCCACACCAGTGAGTGTCACTCCCACACGATTCCCCGTGGAGAAAGCCCTACCATTCCACCCCCCAACCAGGTGGTCCAAGGCCCCCTTGTTGACCCTTGTTTCCTTCCCATAGAAGGCGTTGCTCCCCTGCCGCTAAAGTGGGGGGACCTCCCCACCCTTCTTAAGTGCCACCCTAACCAACTCTTTCTGATTGTCACTAATGGGATTAGATTAAACATAGCTTGCATCTGATTGACCCCACCAGGGTCCTAAGGTATGTGCCTCCAGCTCGGGATACGTCAACCCCTTCCTGAACCCCTACAGCAGGCATATTGCTTCCGCCTGTCAAGTACCAGACATGCAGGCTGGAGCCTGTCTAGGGACGCAGGCCTTTGATAACTCACTCACGGCTTCCATGACAGTGATGAAACCCCTACACTCACTACTACGAGCTGCTTCACAATGCGGTGAACAACTTGCTGAGGGGTCGCACCAACTGGGCCTCCACCTCATTTTCTGCCTACCCTAATGAGCAATGTCTTCTTTTCCCTCTCCAGGCCTGTCGTTCACAGCTACCCGGAATGTGCCATGAAGCCCGAACATCCGCACACGGGGTCTTCTTTGACAAGGTAGACTGGTATTACCTTCCCCTCCTCTTTCTCCTCACTTCTAATGTGCCCTTCCCCCCCCCCACACTCAAATGGGGGGGGGTCTTGGGTCACGGCCATCAAAGGAGATGACATAATAATACTGATGTTCCTCTCCCACTTTGCCCCTCAGTCAGAGCTGAACACACTCATCCGTCTGCCTTCCTCACCAAACTCACAGTCAAAACTGCTTGGTCAGTTCAGTGGATAGGCAAGATGTCTTTATCCCCAGAGTCAGGGGTCCAAGACCTGTGAAGGGCACCCCCGGCTAGGCTTCACCGGTATGGTCCACAGACCACTCCCGTAGGCAGGGTTCTACTCTGGTCCCAGTCATTGCCTTCTCTACCCAGTGGCGCCCCTCTCGTAGCTCCTTTCTTGGGGATGGCCATAGCACTGTGGTCATCCCGGCTCAGCTCCAGGACAACTCTGTTTGGGTGTGCCGTGGGTACAATGCCCTCTTCCTCATCACACTCCAAGGGTTCGCTAGCCCTAGTAGTTGCTACTTGGTTTTCTGCTTCTGTCCTAGGTGACTACTAGGGGCCTTTCTCACTGGATAGACCTCATATTACGCCCATCGTGAGATCCTGACCAGCCACTGGGAATTCGGGAACTAACCATCCCCTGATAGCATTCACTCTCAGGGTAGGATCTAATGACAACAGTAGCATGCTCATAGAAGACTCGTCAGATAAGCCGGAAGTCTCTTAAAGGAGACTGCATGATGTGCACCTTCAGGGTGGTGGACCTTCGCTCCACTCCCACAGAGGATGCTGCTCCCTCCTTCCATATATCCCGTTTTCTCACTAGGGGCCCTTCCTTCAGGGAGCCCCAATCCTGACACACACCTCTGTGCATTGCCAGGTCTAAGGTTGGCACTGTACTGGTTGGGCTTTTTCCAGTGGTACAATGTTGCATAAGCCAATGTGAGCCCAGTCCCATAGGCCATGGAGATCTGGCACCTGGGATTATCATACCTGTGAGCCTTCCCTTGGGCGTTGCTTCATTACAATCAACTCTTCGCCCCTATACTCCTTCAGCCGTTCACCACCAGCTGAATTCGAAAAAGAAAAGGGGGGAATAACCATAATGCCACTTTCTTGTGTCTTCAGAAGGTTATCAATACTGACAGTCCTCTTCAACAGGGACCGCCACGGGATCATCAGTATGCTGATGTAGGCCTGGGATATATTCATCAGGCTCATGGGAAGTTCTTTCCCTGGTCTGCTTTATATAGGGCCATTGGGTGGGTCAGGCACCTTCCTTTCCCCATGCCGATCTGGGTGCTTCATTCCCAAATGGGCTGTATCAGGTCGTCAGCTGCCACCTCCGGCTGTTCGCATCTTCCCCTTTTCTGTCTAGGATACAGTAATTCTCCTAGTCCCTACCCGCCTCTGGTAGCCCATCCCTTATACGGACACCAATCGTGCCAGATTCATGTTCCCATTTGGCTCATGGGCTGCAAGTACTTTACACTGCCCGACCGAGGGAAACACGGTCTACCTCCCCTCCACCGCTTATTGTGGTATTGGTACCCACCACTCCCAGCCCAACAACCCTATGGCCTTTTGAATTTCCGAATAGGAGGTGCATTAACTAACCTCTCTGGCATTCTCACGCCTCTGCCAATATGCTCTTAGGCAGAGTGGTTAGAGTCCCAGTCCTCGACTATAGCCACGATGCGCTGGTATCATGTTTATGCGTAAGGTGACCTCGGGTCCTGCTGCACAAGTGCGACAATTGGCGCTCGGACAGACTGACCTACTTCTCTCCACTGGGTTAGGTCCTGCAATCCCAGGTTACCCTTGCCTGGATGATGGTCCTTAGGTCGATTCCTTAGACCTCTCAAGGACCTTGCTCGTTGGACAACTACCCAAGACAGACACATGCTGTGCTGAAGGCAGAAGAGCCAACTCCACCCGCCATCCATCAGCATGGCTAGCAGTCACCTATTTCTGAATGTATCCGAGCAGTGCTCAAAGAAGAACGGTGGGTTACTTACCAGTAACCATCCTTCTTTGAGATGGGCTGCTTGGATTCATTCAGATCCCTCCCCCTGTCCCCGCATCTGGAGTTGGCGACTCCTCGGAACTGGGGAGGGGGGGTCAGGCGGTGGCCACATATATAGCCACGGGTTGGTGTTGGGGGGAGTTGGCTGCCTACCCTCTTCTGACAGGCTAGGGCAAAACGTTCTGACCAATCAGGTGCTCTGGCACGGAGACACTTATTTCTGAATGAATCCAAGCAGCCCAGCTCTAAAAAGGACGGTTACTGGTAAGTAACCCACCATTTTGTCTATGTAAAATCTGTGTGAGGAACTCAGAAGCAGTGATCTGCTCCAAACTGAAGTACTTTTTTGTTCCGTTCAACACGCAGTCATTTTGGCTTCTATCCTGCACCAGTGAAGTTAGTGGGACCAGGACCAAGCTCTACAGAAGGTGTTACACTATTTTAACATGAGGGCTTGCTACCCTTACTCAGGTCCTGCAACTCTTACCCAGTGTGAGCTCTCAGTGACTCCAGGGGAAAATTTACCTACCTTTGGCAGGTTGTAGAATCTCCTACATTGCAGGTTTTTAAGAGTAGGTTAGACAAACACCTGTCAGGGATGGTTAAATGGGGGTACTTGGTCCTACCATGAGTGCAGGGAACTGGAATCAATGACCTGTCCTGGTCCATTCCAGTCTCTATGATTATGTGATTCTAAGTAATTGAGCCCTATCATCAGGTTGTATTTCAGATTAATCTCCCAAGCTGTGTAAACAAATAGCTGAAATCTTTTTTTTCACCAGTAGTTTATGCTACACTTGGCTGGGAGGAAGGTTAGGTTTTTTTGGCTGCTGTCTCTGACCTCACTACGGTGCCCTACTGCAGCCTCGCTCCCAGGGCGGCTCTGGGATTTAACAAAGACAAGCTAGCCAGTTATCAGATAGAGAGGAAGAAAGAAACAGTGAGTGAGCACTTTCTGTTCCTGATAGCTGTGGTGAAAGTCTCCTTCATGCCGTGTTTCCCAGGATTTCAAGAATTCTGCTGCAGTTCCTCTCCTGGAGTTAATCCTCATAATTCCATGGAAAGCAATGGAGCTAAGAGAATTTGCACCATCTGGGAATCTGCCCCGGTATGTCTGCCTATTCTTGATACTGTTCTCATCACTGTACTAATATTGTTGGGTCTCTCATTGCCCGATGATACAACTCCTAGTTCACAACAAACATGAGGCCTTTAGCGTCCTCCAATATTATCTAATATCTACTTGTTGGAGAGGTCTTTATTTGGAACTGATGTCAGACTCTGTTGTTTATCTAGAAATGCATGAACCCATACACTTCCATGCATAAGAGTTCCTAGGAAAATCTTTGGTTTTGGCTTGTGCTGCCCATCACTTCATCCTCACTTTCCCTGTTAGATCTGGCTATGATCAAACCCTCAGATTCAAAGTGAGACAGAAGAAATGGTAAGTGTGACCTGCTATCACAGCAGACTGCAAACTTTACCTTCTTTTGTGTAAAACCACAATCAGGCCCAGGTTTGCTCAACTCAGGGTGTAAGTTGGCTTGAGAGGTTTGAGAGTCTCAGGTAATGTTTTGATTGGGTCAAGTCAGGTCACATGGACTCAAAAAAGATATTGGAGAAGAAAAAAGGAGTTTCAAACTGAGGCAATGGAAATGATTAGAGGCATAGAGAGAGTTCTGTGGAAATAGACTAAAAAGATTTAGATTCCGTTCAAGTCTTCTGGTGTATAGGGCCGAGGAGGCTGTTAATAGCTATTAGGTAGCAGAAACCTCTGGAATAGCCCCACAGCTGTTTCAGGGATGTAATATATTGGGTTGTCTTAGTAATAGATGGTGGGTTGCCATAATAATAGATGTAGGTAAAACCAGTTTGGCTGGCTCTCTGTGTTTTCTTAGTTTTGTCTGAATAAAGCCACACATTTTGGGCTCTCGTTGTATGTCTGTTTCTAACATCTTTTTGGATATAAGGTCACTAGGAAACAGGGGCGGAACCTTGCATCCTCTGCACAGACCCCTTGCCCTTAGCATCTCTACTCTGGGAGTTAAGTAGATGTCTGGGGTTCATAAAAATATACTCCCTGACTGAACCTGAAATGGAGTCTCCTCTTTCAATACCTTTTGATTCTGCTGTCTCCTACAGGTCATCTTGCTTCTTGCAGTATTTTGTAGATGTCTGTTAGCAGGTGTCTGCAGAGGGGGACTGCAGGCACCAGCAGAGACCAGCGCAGCCGGGCGCTGCACCCCCCACCCGGGCTGCCCCCAAAGTCCGCCGCGGGTCAGGGGTGCCCGGCTCATCCCGGGGCCGTGCTCACCCCAGCCATTGCAGTCCCCCTCTGCAGGCACCGGCGGGGTGTGGCGCGTGGCTGCGCTGCTCTCTGCCGGTGCCTGCAGTCCCCCTCTGCCGGCCAGGGGACACCCCTCAGCACTTACAGAATGAGAGGAAAATAAATGCAGGAAATATAAGTCATAGGGTCGGGTCACACTGTAACACTAAATCAAAACAGTGAAGATTCAAACACTAGGGAAAAGCATATAGAAGAGGAGGAGGTCAAATCACCTGTTGTAATGAGAAAAAAAAATCAAAGTCCTTATTTAGCCCTGAAGAAACAGTGTCATATTTGCACATGAATTGAAGTTCTGCAGTTTCTCTTTGAAGCTGTGAGTTGTTATTCATTACTCAGCACAGCTATTAGCAAATCATCAGTGTAGTGATCAGGAAGACTGATGTGCTCACTTACTAGATTTTGAACGTTGTGCTTTCTGATTTCAGATTTGTGCCCATTTATTCTTTCATGCAGAGAGTGCTCTGTTTGTCCAACATATAAAACGGGGACATTTCTGGCACAAGATGGAATAAATCACATCCATGGATGAGCAGGTGAACGAACCCTTGATGGAGCAGCTGGCTTGATTAGATCCGGTGATGGTGTCTTTTGTGCAGATATGTGGGCAAAGTTGGATGTGTGGTTTCTTGCAGGGATGTGTAACTGCTTGAATGGTTCTGTTATTTAGACTGTAGTTGCTGGTGAGTATCTGTTTAAGGTTGAAGGGCTGTGTGTAAGCAAGGAGAGGTCTGTCTTCCAAGGCTTCAGAGAGTGAGGGATCATCTTGTAGTATAGGCTGTAGATCCTTGATGATGTGCTGTAGAGGTCTGCATTGGGGGGCTGTAGGTGATGACTAGTGGCATTCTGTTGTTTTCTTTCTCGGGCTTCTGTAGTAGTTGACTTTGGGATATCTGCCTGGCTCTGTCGATTTGTTCCTTCACTTCCACAGATGGGTACTGTAGTTTTAAGAATGCTTGATAGAAATCCTGAAGGTGTCTGTCTCTGTGTGGGGGATCGGAGCAAATGAGATTCTATCTTAGGGCTTGGCTGTAGCTAATGGATTGTGTGGTGTGTTTTGGACAAAAGCTCAAGGGATGCAGGTAAGTATAACAATCAGTGGGCTTTTGGTGTAGGGTGGTGCTCGTGTGTCCGTCACTGATTTGTACTGTAGTGGCCAGAAAGTGGATCTTCCGAGTGGAGTGGCCCAGGCTAAGTTTAATTGTGGAGTGGAAATTGTTGAAATCTCTGTGGAAATCTTCAAGGGCATCGCTACCATGGGTCCAGATCAGTGGTTCCCAGCCTGTGGTCTGCAGACCCCTAAGGGGCCACAGAATTACTTAAAAGGGTCGATGGACAGGCTGGGAGCTGGGGCCCCACAATGCCGGGAAGGAGCTCCTCTGTCATGGGCTGGAAGTTTTCAGAACTCCTGCACTGCCCTAAGTATGCTCAGGGAGGGAACAAGCCTGTGTCATGGCCGCTTCCAGATCCAGTAGCAAGGTTAGGGGGCTAGGTGGTCAGGTTGGGGGGTGGTGTTGGCCTGGGGCAGTGGGGAAAGCCATTGGCAGGATGGGGTGGGGGAGGGAGTGGGTGCAATGATTCGGGGCTGAACCCCGCAGTGGGTGCTGCTGCTCTGTGGCGAGAGCACAGTTCTGCTGGCAACCCCCCCTGCCATGGCTCCATAGCTTCGCGGCAGGGGCAGGATTTCACTATGGCACCCCCTCCACAGCTTCTTGGCACAAGTTGGATGCCAGCTGCACCTGGGGGGGGTGCAAAATTTTTGGAGGGTGGGAAGGGATCCCTGCCCTTGAAAAGGGTGGAAACCTCTGGTCTAGATAATGAAGATGTCATCAGTGTAGCATAAGTAGAGGAGAGGTGCTTTGGGATGAGACTTGAGAAGGCATTCTAAGTCAGCCATAAAAATGTTGGCATATTGTGGGTTCATGCAGGTACCCATAACAGTGTTGCTGACTTGAAGGTATAAATTATCCTCAAATCTGAAATGGTTGTGGGTGAGTACAAAGTCACAAAGTTCAACCATGAGGTGTGCTGTGTAATCATCTGGGATGGTTCTTCTAATAGCTTGTAATCTGTCTTTGTGTGGGATGTTGGTATAAAGAGCATTTACATGCACAGTGGCCAGGATGATGTTTTCTGGAAGCTCACCAGGGGACTGGATTTTCTCAGGAAGTCCATGGTGTCTTGAAGATAGCCAGGAGCGTTGATAGCATAAGATTCTGAGACATGTACTGAAATAACACAATGGTAGATTTTTATTATATTGTTGGTTGGTTGGAATCGTCATGCTTTCATAATTTCATCTGCAGGGCCCAGGGTAACATGGGGGGAAAGAGGAATTACGGCAGGAAAGATCAGATTTCGTTCTAATATATTAAATCAATGAGAATAACGCTTTGCATTAACTGTACTAGCCTTTTTCATCAGAGGGTCTCAAAGACCTTTGCAGCATTAATCAATATCAATATATGTGAGACAGAAAAGTACTATTAATCATTGTAACTGTTTTATAAATAGCTAAGCAGAGATTGATTTGTTCAACATCTTGAAGGATATTAGGACAGAGTTGGACTAAAACCAAGAAGCCTGTTATGCTTCACACTCACACCAGTATAACAAACAAGAAGTCCTGCGGTACTTCTAAAGACTAACAAATGGATTTATCACATGAGTTTTCATGTGAGAAATCCCACTTTGTCAGATGCTTGAAGATGGGGAACTTACAGGATGGGAGGAAAAATAAATGCCTGGAAGTCTAAGTGATAGGATTGGTCAAACTTCTTCAGCAAATCAAAGCGGTTGTTTAGATTCACAGTGTGGAACAACATATTAGAAGGTTGGGAGGTAGAAATAGGGGAAAGTCACTAAGGCTATGTCTACACTAGCAAATTAGTTCCAATTAAGGAGCCTTAATTCAAACTAATTTGAGCCCCATCTCCACTTGGCTTTGCCTAGTTTGAACTAAAATATTTTTTAGTTCGAACTAAGCAAAGCTCAGTTCAAACTAGTTTGTTTGACTTGTTAGTCCGAATTAACTTCTTAAGTTCGAACTTGTTTTGAAATTTAGTTCAAGTTAGCACAATGTAGTCATGCTAGTTTGGACTAAATAAGTTTGAACTAACCACGCTTTTTTAGTTTGAACTAAAACATTAGTTTGAACTAAAAAACAGTGCTTAGTTCAAACTAACGTTGAACTACTTAGTTTGGACTAGCCAAGTCCAAACCAAGATTTTAGGTGTAGATATAAACGTAGCATTCAGCCACAAGGTGTTATATGCCATCATCTGGGATAATGTTCCTTATTCTGTAAGTTCTCCATCTTGAAGTGTCTGATGAAGTAGGATTTCTCCAATGAAAGCTCATGTGATAAATAAATTAGTTAGTCTTTAAAAGTGCCCCAGGACTCCTTGTTTGTTTTGCTGAACTAGACTAACATGACTGCCCTTCTGGAACTCTCACCAGAGTACATCAGTGGTAACTTCATTAAAATGATTGTGGTTACACCAATGTAAAACTGGTGAAAGAGGAGAATCTAGACTATGTCTGTGAGTCACAGGTTGTGAATTTATTTCTAATTGTCCTAGTGCAGTGCCACCAGTACTTGAAGCCACAAGTGCCAGAATGGAGATCAGAAGCAGTGCTTGTACAGCCAGGATAACTGAAGCAGCTCAGAAACTGAGAAAATCTGAAGTGTAGACAAGACCCATGTTCTGTCTTCCAACTGAGCCCTAGTTTCCATTTGGGGGAAATTTGGCGGCAGTTGACTGCCAGTTACACAAGAAATGCAAAATTCCTTGCGTAACTAGCAGCAAATTTTAAAGCCACTGCTACACATTAGGGAAAAGCCGACTGCAAGACCCTTGTGGTCAGCCTTTGCCTACACTCCCTGCCCCCCAGGACTTCTGGGAGTGGTGCAGCAAGTTCACACTCACCACGATCTTCTCCTGGAAGGGCAAATTGACAGTGGTGAAATTTCCGCTGTCACTGTAGACATATCCTAAGAGAGATGGGGCCTGATTCCCCTCTCACATCCTGTAAACTGGGAGGGCCATCTCTAGTGGTGGGTGGGTCCTAGGGCCAATTGGCCTGTGGGTGACCCAGCCTGCCCCTGGCACTGGGCGGGTGGGGTGGGCAGCACCACCCGGGGCCAGAGGCTGGGTTCCATGCTCTCACCCCACCCATAGGCTGGCTGGTCCACCACCAGGGGTGGGGTGAATCCTATTCACTCTGCTCTGTGGGTGGGGCCAAGGTCAGTTAGCATGTTGTATAGCTGCCGGCACAATCTTCCAGGGCCAGTGGCCCTAATGGGCCACACCAGAATCCGCATCGTGCACCGGTTAGTCTTGCAGGGCCCAAAAAGCACGGGGCCCAGAGCAGTCATCTCGGCTGCCCCCTTCCAAGGGTGGCCCTGATTGGGAGTGATCCCAATGATATCAATAAAGTTACACCAGTGGAAGTGAGAGGAGAATGAGTTTCATTCATTACCTCTCTTAAGCCAGATCCTGCCCCCGACTTCAGTTTCTGTCTGTAGGCTACATTTATTAAATTCATTTTGCATTCCAGGCACACACAGATGCTTTAAGCATCATCCAGTTGTTAATATCCAAAGGGGTATCCGTGTTTGTCTAGTTCAGTAAAACAAACAACCAAGGAGTCCTGTGGCACTTAAAGACTAGTAAATTCCCCCATCTTCAAAGCTTCTGATGAAGTGCGATTTTTCTCCCATGAAAGCTCATGCAAAAAATAAATTTGTTAGTCTTTAAGTGCCACAGGACTACTTGGTTGTTTGTTTTTCCAATTGTTAATAGTTAGCAAAGATAATAGAGGGGAACAGGGTCATAAAACCACATATTGTTATGCTATCAGCCGAAGGCCTGGGACATTAAAAAACACGTGGCATAGGACTGCTTCTGTTCCAATAAGAGATGGAGAATGAACTCCCAAGAAACCAAAAAAGAAATATTTATCTTTCTCCAAACTAATTTATTTTTGTGGAAGAAGTTCTTTTTACCCACAGCTCATTTTTATATTCCCTAAATTCTTCCCCTTCTACCATGGCCTTATCCAAAACCATTGAACTAAATGAGAAGATTTACATTAACTTCACTGACTTTGGATCAGACTCCTAAAGCAGTGGTTCTCAATTTTTTCAGACTATTGCACCCATTTGAGAGGTCTGATTTGTCTTATGTAACCTCAAATTTCACCTCACTTAAGCAGCTTATTTACAAAATCAGACATAAAAATACAAAAGTATCACAGCACACTGTTATGGAAAAATGGATTACTTTCTCATTTTTACCATGTAATTATAATACAAACCAGGGGCATCGCTGGCACCTGGCACATGGGGCCTGTGCCCTGAATGCTGGCGCCAGTGCCCTGGGTCCTGGCAGGGCCCCGCCTTTGCCAGTCTCTGGCTGGATCGGGACGGAGATCCAGGGCCTGGCCGCCTGCTGCAGCAGCAGCCGCTTCCGGCCGCTTCCTGGGCCAGGCGGCCCCGTGGCTGCGTCTGCCACTCCCAGCCCTGTCCCCGGCTGGGGGTGTGGCCTATGGGCAGAGAGTGGAGCCTGGGCCGGTGCCCCAGGTCATTCCCCAGGCAGCAACGCCCCTGATACAAACCAATTGGATTAAAAATATTTTACTTATATTTCTATATATAGCACATAGAGCAGTGTAAAACATCATTGGCTGTATGAAATTTTAGTTTGTACTGACTTTGTTAAAGCTTTTTAAATAGTCTACTGAAAACTAGGTAAATATCTAGATGAGTTGACGTACTTGCTCCTTGGAAGACCTCTGCAGGCCTCCGTGGGCACACATGCCCTTAGCTGAGAAACACAGCCCTAAAGTACTAATCAGGTCCAGAATATTCCCATTAAAGTGGATGCTTTGATCTGGTCTGTTGTAGCAAACAAAAAATACGGGACAAACTGCACCTTTGAGTGACATACCTGCAGTCTGCCCACTAAAGCATGTTTAACTCTGCAAACTATTGAACAGCTTCAACAACTGCCATTATAAAAAGAAGTCAGCGTTCCATAAAAAAAAGTTTAACTCTTTCCCCTAGTTTACTCCCCAAAATTAAAACAGTCATACAGGGTGGGTAAGAGTCAGACCTGGACCAGGGACAGGATTAAGGTCTGACATCTTGTGATCTTGCTGAGAGAAAAAAATGGAAGCTTTAAACATTTGGAAAGTGGCTATTTGCAGTTTCTGAAGGAGCCACAAAGCACTGGAAGGTCTTGAGGTATCAGACTTTGAAGTCAAGGCACCATTACATGTAGATTAGTTCTTTTGTAATATTTAGAAGGGTTTAAATACACCATAACATCATAGAGTTTAAGGCTAGAAGGGACCATCAAATCATCTAGTCTGAGCTGTATATCACAGGTCACTACTACCACCAATCACCCACAAACTAAACTCAGCAGCTGAAATTAGACCAAGGCATACAGGCCACAGGAGACTAGACTGTACATGTCACAGGAAGAGGGACTCAGATGGACCAGTGACGAAGGCCTCACAATGGCAGGGAAACGTTTAAGTGAGATATATCCAGGTAATCCTTGCCAGTGATCTGTATCTCATATCGCAAAACAGTGACCTTCTCCCCAAAGTCATAGCTAATCTGACCTGGAGGGTCACTAACTCCTAAGGTCATGGGGGGTCATTAACTCGTCCATTAACTCCTAAGTAGGGGAGCAAGACCCAGCTAATCAAGCACCTAAAAAAAGAGAATTCTTGGTGCCACCTCTGAGCCCTGGTTCATCTCATCCAGTGCCCCATCTCTGGATAAGGACATGCTTGACGCTGCAGATGATGGAGATTAAAAAATAATAAGAATATGTGGGAGGGAGTGGCACAATTTCTTCCTGACCCATACAGGTGGCCAGCAGAAATCCTGAATCATGAATTTTTGAGCAACGAGAGACATAAACTGGAAGTGAGATCCAGGGCTGCTGAAAGCTGCTTCATATCACATCTATTTTTAATTTCCATCTGATCCCCTGTACTGTTAGACTTGTGGGAGCAAAGGAAGCTGATCATAAGAAGTTTACAAGATACAGTTCCAGTAGTTTTTTTAAAGTGTTTTTTTTTTTAATCTGACTATAAATACTGTGGAGCAGTATGTTATTAAGAGTTCACTGGCATTCATTTGATATAACATGTTATTTCATGGTCATAAAACCTTCATTTCACACTGCAGTGCTGGGTACTCAGGAATTGCAATGTATATGTAAATCAAATGCATATATATTTACTGTGAAACTGTGCTGAGGACAGTATACTGTACTAAGAACAAGCTGCCATCGCTCCAGACCTTTCCTGGCTGACTGTCTAAACAGTAGGATAGTCATCAAGTTTTCATTTAACAAAGATTAAAACAAAACACAGCACAACAGGTTTGATTTGAAATAGCAATCACCGTATGATCATGGATAAGTGAGATTAGCCGTTCCTGAGCTAACTGAGAGATGACTGCTGTAGCCAGGTACCCATTTGCACTGCCTGCACCAGTCTTTGGGAAACACAAAAGTGGTGCGGTAGCTTTATTGTCTGGCCACATGGAGTTACCATGTTAGTTTTCCCTTCTTTCCATCCTAACACTTAGCATCAGAGTTTTAAAAAAACTTGGGGCTCCTCCACCTATGTTTAATACATCATTGAAGGAGCATTAGACCCTGATGGACTTAAACAGTGAGGCCGCAGCCTAATGATGGCAGCAAACTCTGTGAGAGATCCCGGCCATTGAGTGGATGAATTGTGCCAGAAGGTTCCCCTGGTGCTAGTGAAGTGGCTCCTTCCTCACTCATTTTTTGCTCCCTGGGATGGGGGTGTAGCAAGGGAGTCCCGATGTCTGAGAAGTTCCTAGATTCTTGAACAGCCCTTTAGTACCAAAGGGGTAGCCATGTTAGTCTATTTCAGCAAAACAAGCAAGGAGTCTTGGCCCTTACCAGCCAGGGCCAGATGCTAAGTAAGTTGCAGCCCAGGTCCAAAACAACAACCCCAGCATTGTATTGGGGAGGGAGCTTAAAGTCGCTCAGAGCCTCCTTAGTTCCTCATCTCTGCTGTATCAGGCACAGAAGGGATGCTTCTGTGGACTTAGCCCAGTGTTAACAAATTAGCAACTCAATTCTTCTCCCATGGAAGCCAACAGCAAACATCCCCTTGACTCTAATGGGACCAGGAGCATGTCTGAGGCTTTTGGAGTCTGATCCAGTGCCTGTCAAAATAAGTGGGATTCATTCCATCAACTTCAGTGGGCTTTAAGTCAGGAATTTGAAAGGTAGCCTAAAACGAGGGGAGTTAAATTGCTGTAGATGAGAAGAGAATCAGGACCTTAATATGTAAAGCTGCCAGATCCTCGCCATAAACTACATTTAAAAATGGAGTTGCACCAGAGATGAGTTTAATCCATTGTGTTTGTAGCACTGTAGTTCCAAGTTTCCTTTCTTTTACTTTTTATGTATTTTCAGTAAAATACTGTTCTACTATTTTTTTTAAATGCATATTGTCTCTTTGGTGCGTTAGCCATTATGTGGGACCTTGCTGGTTGCGCCTCTTATGACAAGAAATATATTGTCTAAGTAATGTATTTCTTTGGTACAGTCCTCTTTGTTTATAAAGAAAGTGCACAAAGTCCTGTTTCCCTGAACATTTTAGGAAGAAATACCAGCAGGCTGTTTCCTTACTCAGAGAGCTCCAAACCTGCTTTTTCAGCCAGTCTCGATTCTGAAGGAGCTATTCCTCTGCTCACTTGTAAAGTTTCTGTTGGCTTTCAGGCTCATTTTCTGCCTCTGCCACCTATGCAAACACATCAGCATCCAGTCAATGTTTCAGCCTGTGCATTTGCAATGTGCCCCTGGGACACCCTCTTGTTCCTCCTGAGTTACTTTTTGTGCAGGCTTTCCCAGTGCCTTGGGCAGTTCCTTAAGAACACAAGGATGGCTCAGAATTGGGGGGTTGGCTTATGCATGGATTGGCTTATACCCGAGTATATACGGTAGGTGGCCACATTGTATTAAGTCACCTTACTAAAGTCAACTTAATGCCTAAGTCAACTTAAAGAGTGAGAATTATTAAGTTGACTTCTGGAAGTGCTTATGTTGACTTAATGAACTCCAAATGTGACCAGGGCTTTGCTTAAGTTGACTTAAGTCAACTTAAGCCCATAGTGTAGAAATACCCTTTGCATGCTCCTTTAACATGTCAATCATCCAGTATTTCCACTGGTTGTTTAGCATTAGGCGTTTGGCTTCTGATGTATTTAGTGGTTTTTGGGTTGGTTTTTTTTGGGTTTTTTTTTGCTGGTCTGTTTTGAGTCTTTGGCTTCATTTTCCTCAAAAAGGTTTAATTTTCATTTTTTAAAGAATGCCTTTTTGTCTCTAACCACGTCTTTTACTTTGCTGTTTATCCACAGTGGCACTTTTTTGGTTGACTATGGTCCTCACTGGGTTTCAGTTATCTTACTCCCTAAGACTATGTCTACACTAGGAAAAATTAGTTCAAATTTGTTAATTTGAACTAAGTTCGATTTTAGTTCAAACTAAACTTGAACTTATTAGTTCGAATGAACAACATGGACTAATTTGATCTAACTTTAGTTCGAATTCGTCCACTTTGTGAATTCAAACTAACTGCCCTTAGTTCAAATGTATTGAGTTCAAATTAAGGGCTAATCTTTGTTTACATCATCCTAATTCGAACTGATGATTGAACTAAGGGCTTAGTTTGAACTAACTGGCAGGTCTTACTAGTTTGAACTAAGCTTTCATTAGTTTGAATTAAGGACTTCCTTAGTGAAAGGCTAGTTTAGACCATTCAGTCTGAAAGATGGGTGATTCTCAGAATAGGTTTAGTGTGATCTGTGATGGCCTCTAGCGCAAAAACACATTTAAAGTCAGTCATTAACAGTTTCCAGCATAACAATATTATTTTCAGTAAAACAAACAAGGAGTCCTGTGACACTTGAAGACTAACAAATTTATTTATTGCATGAACTTCTGTGGGAGAAAATCCCACTTTGTCAGACGCTTTGAAGATGGGGGGGACTTACAGAATGGGAGGAGATAAATGCAGGGGAGTGAAAGTCATGGGAACTGGTCACACTGTAACAGCAAATCAAACCAGTAAAGATTCAAACACCTGGGAATAGCATACAGAGGAAGATGAGGTCAAATCACCATCTTCAAAGCATCTGGGGAAGTGGGATCTTCTCCCACGAAAGCTCATGCAAAAAATAAATCTATTGGTCTTAAAGTGCAACATAACTCCTTGTTGTTTTTTTGTAATGAGAGAAAAATCCAATATCCCTATTAAGTCCTGAGGCAATGCAACTGAATTTGCAAATAAATTCTCAGCAGCTTCTCTTGGAAGCTTTGATCTAGTATTCATCTGTCTGAGCTCAGCAATTAGCAAATCATTAAAGAATGATCATGAAGATTGAAATGCTGACCCACTGGTTTTAGAATGTTGCGATTGCTGATGTCAGATTAGGGGCCATTTATTCTTTTGTGCAGAGAGACTGCTGAGTCTAGGCTGCTAAGCCCAGGTATTGGGATGTTCATACGTCTGTCCACAAAGCTGCTGCTTTTAATTTTTCCTTCTTATTAACTTAGCTAAAGCAGGGGATCTTTACCCTTCCTGGTTTTTCATTTCAGAAAGCAGTTGTAAGCACAGGGCAAATGATAAACTATTGTAATTTGCACTCCTGCTGTTTCAGGAGAAAACTAAAACTCAGTTCCTTGTAGTGGAGTTAGACCAGATTTAATATTCCTTACACCACACTGAATCTTGTTAAACTTCTTATAATCTTTTTTAATTAAAAAGAAAAATTAAAACTGGTACAGATACAGGGGAAAACTCCACCATCGACTCCACTGAGAATACGAGCCATGATTTTTCCTATGTATAGTTGGTCATAACTCACATGTTGGTTGCATACTGCCAATATTTGTTTCTAATGCAGGCTCCTAGTCCATCTTTCCTTGAAAGCTGGGGTCCTAATTTTGTACTAACCAGAATCAATGGCAAAACTCCTATTGATCTTAAAGATAGCAAGATAAGGCTGCAGGTCAAGCAATCAACAGTTCTTTGGTAGTTTAAAAAAAAAATCAGAAAGCGAAATGAGGCTTTGTTTGAATTAAAAAAAAGTAGCAAGTATTTTACGTTCCTAGATGCTAAAAAAATACATTGCTGAATTGCTTCTGATTGACTTGTTATAGAAGAAAAAAAATGCAAGGGATTCAGTGCTCCATTGCACAGTAAGCTGCTTTGCTGGTAACATGTCTGTAGTTGTTTTATATGAATCTCTGGTTGAATGCTAATATATAAGCCCTTACATTGTTTGCCTACACATGCCTATTAAGACATTATTTGATTCACCAGTTTAACACAGGGAAACAACCCACAACCTTCACATAGCTCTTTGTGAGAAAGAGGCGTTTTGGGCCACTGCCATGTACTCATTTTTGAAAAAGAGGGCAGTTAATGGCTAATAAACATGCACAGCAATATGACTGCAGTTGCATGGCAACGAAAACAGACAGTGGAGAATGAGCACACTGCAAAGAAACACATGAGAGTATGAGTACTAAATTCAGGTGCAGTGAGAGGACTCCCTGCTGGTTTAACATGACTGCTTTGTTAATGTTTTTGCTAACCAGCTGAAGGTAGGAATATTAACACTAATTATTTTGGCTGGACAATTATGTTTTTAACGCAATACATTAGCAATCCACCCCTTTTGCAAATGATAGTCTAGAAGCAGGTGGCTGACTTAAAAGAAATTATTTAGTTTTTAACTATAGCTGTCACATAGACACTAGTGCCATCTGGTGGAGAACAAGGGCAAGACTATTGTGTGGTTGCTAGTGGGATAGGATATGAATGCACAATCTGTCATCTCACTAAGTATCCAGTTGGTACATTCCACCTGGGTCATACCACTGCCCTGGGCAGGGGGCATCACCCATGGAGGAGCATGAGACAGGTGCATTTTGTGCACTGAAAAGCTGAGGTGCACAGTCTGCGCCATGCGTTAGAACCATGGTGGCCACTCACCGTGGTGCATGGTTTTCAGTGTGTAGGCTGGAAGGGGCAGACCATGGCCTTGTCTCCTCACCACTTCCTTTTTGATGACGTGCTCTGCATGGGAAAGCAGGACATGCACTCTCACAGAGGGACCGGGACTGTGAAGTGCCCGCCTTTTTGCCCATAGGCTCTGCAAGACCCTCTTGTAAACTGAGGAGCCGATTTATATTTTAGAACTTTTATTTAGAAGAGGTGAGGCACAAGATGGACAAACCGAGCTTGCATCTCAGAGCACAGACTGGGAGCAGATTTTTTCTTCTTCTGTGGTCTTCATTTGTGATTCTGGCTGCATGTAGGAACCATACAGCTGGTTCTGGGGAGAATTCGCTCAGCATCGGTACAGTGTAGTGCTCCTGTAAGCAGGGCCGGCTCAAGGGGCTGTGGTACCCCAAGCCACCTTTTGATTTGGTGCCCTTGGGGTTGGGGTGCAGAGTGTGGAGGGGAACAGCTAGCCCAGAGGCCAGGCTCCAGTCACTCGCCCCTCCCCTAGGCTGGCTGTTCCACACTAGGGGTGTGGAGGGCCAGCCCAGAGGTGGGGTGAGAGATGAGAGTCTGCCCCATGGTGGAGTGGCTGGCTCAGAAGAGGGGCAGGAGCATGGGGTCTGGCTTCTGGGCTGGCCTGCACCACCTCCCAGTGCCTCTAACCTGCAGCACCCCGAGCCAGTGCCTCATTGGGTCATGTGTAGAGCCAGCCTTGCCTGTAAGTTGCCTTACAATATTCCCTGCCCTCAACCTGCAGTGTCAGGAGTGTGTTGCTGGAATGGCGGTGGGAGCAGGCTAGTAAAGCAGAGTTCTGTAGTGATCCTGCCCCTGGATCAGCCCAGACTCAGGGAACAAAAGTGAAGTCAAACCTCCCAGAGGAACACAGTTGGACCCTTATTGTAGGGCTGTAAGTCAGGATTTATTCTTCTAGCCTTTTATTTGATAGAGCTAATTTAGTTCAGAAGTAGAAGGCATAGCGAAGGAGTTCATGAGCCCATATAACAATACCTATCTTACATAGTGCCTTTCATCAGTGGATTTCAAGGCACTTTACGAAGAAGGGCAGCATCATTACCCCCATGTTACAGATACAGAAGTGAAGGCACAGAGAGGAGAAATGACTTGCCCAGGGTCATCCAGGAGCAACTAAGGTGGGCATACTACCCAGGTCTCCAGAGTCTCATGTGGTTTAAGGCTATGGCTACATTACAACTTAAGTTGATTTAAGTTATGTGGCTCAGGGGTGGGAATTAGCCACCCCCCAGCAACATAACCTGTGCTGATTTAAAAGCCTATGTGGCCAGTACTATGTCAGCAGGAGAGCTCGTGTGGGCTGGGTAAGTACGCTGACAAGAGCACTGCTTCCTATCAACTTAGAATGCATATACTAGAGCTCATTCAATGCCAGCATCGTCCCTGTGAGCACGCTAGTATAGCTGGAGCTGAAGTGAAGCCAAGCCCTCCTGCAAGAGTGAATTTCACTCTGTAGTGGTTCCCTACCTTTTCAAGTCTGAAGACCACTTTATAACATGAAAAAAATTTCATGGCCCCTGCAAATGATAATAATTGTTATCAGGGACTGACTGCAGGTAGTGGTGCTGCAAAAGGGCAGTGGAGGACCTGGCCCCTGCCTACTCCCAAGGGGTGGGGACAGATCCAGGGTGTGGCTGCTCACAGCAGACAAATGCAATTCATTTAGAGCGGAGGTGTCAAACTCATTCAATGTGAGGGGGCCACACTGAAGGGCAGGACACCTGCTGCAAGGGCACGTGGACCGCATGGGCTCCCCAACCCTTTCCTCCTCCATATTCAGAGTGGCATTGGCTCCCCTTTCCCTGCAGGCTCTCCCACACCCTTTCTGCTGCCCTGTGGGCCCCCCCTTCCCCATGCTGGCTCTCAGCCCCCCCCCCCCAGTCCCTTCCCCTTTTCATGTCTCCTACCTTATGGTGGCAGGCAAAATCAGTCTCAGGCACAGGCAGCCATGCTGGGATCCAGCCTCTCCCATTCCTGGTCCACTTACTGTTAGTCATGCAGAATGCTGACTGTTGGTTGTCTCAGGCCCTGCTGGCCTTTGATTGGCTTGTTCCTACATAGGCCCCAGGCATTTTTTTCGATTTGTGCAATGTGTTGTCAATCAAATTAGCATGCTGACTGACAGCCAACAAACAGCTAGGATGAGGGGCAGTGTGATGGCTCTCTGGAGCCAGGCTAGCTGTCTGACTGAGACTCTTATTTGTTGGCAGACTACAGCAGCGTTGAGCTGGGATTGGCTGGAGCACTTCCTTTGTTCCTCTGTGCTGTGACTTGGATGATGTGAGTGAGTCAGAAGCATGCCTAGCCCTGCTGTGTCAGGAGTCTGTCTTTGGAGGTTGCTGCTGCAGAAAGCTTCCAGGCACAGTCTAGACAGCAGCTCCATGGGCTGGATCAGTACCTTTGGCAGGCAGGATCTGGCGCCACAGGTTGTAGGTGAGGCACCCCTGATTTAGCGCTCTCTCCAACATGATTGCTAGCCAGAAGCAGCTGGGGACTGATGTATTCATGGACCAGCTCCTTGCAATGGCTCCACAGACCCCCCCCCCCCAGGGATTCCCTGGACTACAGGTTGTTAACCACTGGTCTAGAAGAATGACTATTATTATCGAAGCACCAAGCATGGTTCCATAGTGAAGGGTACATTTTGGATGTAATTCATGTGTAATTGTTCACTCACCAATAAGAATTTTAAACACTGTGTTAAGTTTTCTTATAAACCAGGGGGCTCAAACATGTGTCCTGTAGGCCACATGCGCCCCCCCCCACCAAGCTATCTCCTGCGGCCTGCAACAACACGATTGTTACTGATATTTGCAATATTGTTGTATGAAAAGGTTTCAGTGGTGGGCCCTCAGGTCTCATATGGCCCTCAGTTAGTCCTCATGCAGCCCTCATGGTGATTTGAGCTTGAGACCCCTATTATAAACACTAACATTTTTAATCTCGTATTTGAAATTAAGAGCATTAGGCACAAGAAACTGGTAAAACCATATCTGAAACACTGCACACAGTTCAGATTAGATATGTTCAAGAAAGAACAATTCAAACTGGCACAGGTGTAGGGAAGGGCTATTAGGATGCTCAAGGAATGGAGGGCCTAATTTATGAGAGAAGACTAAAAGAGGTTGGGTCATTTAGTCTCTAAATATATCAAGAGGGTAAGCACCAGAGAGGGGAAAAAATATTGCTATTTAAATTAAAGGTCAATGTTAGATGAACAAAGAGGGTATAAACTGGCCACAAATAAAATTAGGCTGGAAATTAGGTTTCTAACCACTAGAGGAGTGAGGTTCTGGAACAGTCTTCCAGTAGGAGTATTGGAGCAAAAAACTTCTTTGGTTTTAAGACTGTGCTTGATAAAGAAAAGCTCTGTGTAGCTCGAAAATTTGTCTCTCACCTACAGAAACTGGTCCAGTGAATGATATTACCTCACCCAGCGTCCTGTGGCACTTAAAAGACTAACAGATTTATTTATCACATGAGCTTTTGTGGGAGAAAATCCCACTTCATTACTGTAGAGCTAGTCTTAATCGAGTCATTTATATTTGAGCTCACAAACTCTAATCTGCATCAAGTGAAGTACCAGTGAGCCTACCAGGGGCATCACTGCCCCGGGGCGGGACCTGGGCCACGGGCTCTGGCCCTGCCCCTGGCCCACAAGCCCCACCCCCGGCCTGCAGGCCACGGCCCCTAGTCAGGGCGGGGCTGGAGGTGGCCGTGGACTGCCACGTGCAGCTGGGCCTCGCGTCCCCAGCGGGGGCCAGGGCCGGAAGCAGCGGTGGGGGCTGGGCACCCAATTCCCAGCCAAGGACGGGGACGGAGCAGCCGCCGATGCTGCAGGCAGCTGAGCCCCGGATCTCTGGCCCAATTGGGCCGGAGAGCAGGAGAGGCGGGGCCCTGCCAGACCTGGGGCACTGGCGCGGGGATTTGGGGCACAGGCCCTGTGGGCCCGGTGCCAGCGACGCCCCTGGAGCCTACATTCTTTAACTGTTGAAACCACATGAGGATACAATCTGTATAAAAAAGCCCAGAGTTCAGTGGCACTTAAAAGACTAATGTATTTATCACATGAGCTTTTGTGGGAGAACAATCCCACTTCATCAGATACTTAGAATATGGGGGAACTTACACTACCCCGCATTTATTTCACTCCTGTTCTGCAAGTCAGGGGATCAGTTCACACTGTAACAGTGTGCAATAAATCAATTTGTTGGTCTTTAAGTTGTTTCACTGAACTACAACTTGGCTACCCCTTTGGACCTTTACAATTTGTATGAATAAGCACTGCAAAATACTTTTCTGGCAAGCAATTAAAACTGGAAACAGCCTTTGAAACAACCATTTAATATGGGCCTTGTTTCAGTCCTAAGCCGAAGAATCCCATTAAAATCAGGGAATGGCATGAGAAGTGTAGCCTCCTGTTCCATGTTTTTGGACAGGGTGGGGAAAAAGTCTCATTTGTACCCAAGTACGTTTGTGACTCATGGACAGAGTTGTGTTCTCCTGGGACATCGAGGCATTCAGTGACCAGGGTGATGCTCTGAAAAGGAGAAGACATAGCATCTACACCTATGGGGTGATATAGCAGGAAAGCAGGTTGGGTCCGCTCCTTTCTCTGCATCAGAGCCCGTTAGACTGTTTCCATCTTCGCAAAAGCCTTTCCGTAATACCCAGCTCAAGACATTACAGCTGCAAATAAACAGCTGGAGTGAAGCTTGGGACCAAGTTTTTCAGAGATAGAGCACACAATAGGCAGCTGAGGCTAACATGACTGAATCACACTTGTGCCCTTCTGATGGTGGACTGCTCCAGGAGCCAGAACACTCTCTAGCATAAATTTAGAGACCTAGAATTTGTGCAGCCTTACCCCTGCTGCTCTACTCCTGCCCACATCCCCTTAACATAAACACCGTATGAGGGAGTATGAAGGACAGCCACAGTTTCTGTGCTGGGACAGTTAGAGCCCCTTCACACTGCTCTGGGGCTTTTACCTAGTGTCCAGGAGCAACGAGGATATGAGAATCTGACCCATGGTAAGCACAGCTGCTGAACCTTGGAGACACTTTTTGGCACTCTACGGGGCACTCCATTATGGTATTTGATGCTCAGATGCTACAGAG
The DNA here is from genome assembly GCA_007922195.1 of Podocnemis expansa. Taxonomy (NCBI): domain Eukaryota; kingdom Metazoa; phylum Chordata; order Testudines; family Podocnemididae; genus Podocnemis; species Podocnemis expansa. The sequence goes on along the minus strand of ML681994.1, from coordinate 48,503,591 downwards.
ATAGGCAACCTGGATGCATTTTAGATAGATAAAAGCAAAAAGACCCTCCAGAATCCTTCCTTTTTTTCAGTTCAATTTTTATTGTTTTGTAAAGTTTAAGATTTGTCTAAAAGTTATTAAAAAAGGCAATCCAACAACAGTGTGCTTCTAATGAAGTTATATACAGGTAGATACAGAGAACATTGCTAGATAGGAGGAAAAAGAGGAAGTGACATCTAACTACTGAAGCAGCAATAAAATTAGTATCTATATAAAACTAGCAGTGCAATGATACAAACAGGATGCAGCTTTACAGTAAAAATACAGCTTTTTAAATACAGAAATAGCACCTTTTACAAAAGAAATTGAGAAATGTAAACCTGGTAGGTAGATTCAAGTATATAAATTATACACCTCCTCCTCTCCCGCAACACTTGTACCAGAACATAAAGATTTCACAAACCCTGCACAACATCGAGCATGTGCACTTTCCTCAGTGCAAATTCAAATCCGCTTTTCCTTAGCGGTTTCACTGATTTGTTTGACTGAACAGTGATAGGAAACGTAGACAGCCATTCCCTCTTGACCACCAGCAATACCCTGAATCTACTACTGCAAGTTGTTCTACATGTACCATGTTTGATAGGTTATTTTACACTCTGCAGTGGCCTTGCTCCTGTTTACCTGGGTTTTTTTGCCATTGACATAAATGGGACAGTGTTGAGTCCCACAGCAAACCTGTACTCTCTGTATATTACAAAAGCTAAGTAGGTCTGATTCTGTTCTCACCGTTATTTGTCTAATGCCACTGACTTCAGTAGAGTTACTCTTGACTTCCACTGGCGAAACTGAGATCAGAATCAGGCCAAGTGGTTTAGTGAAACATGTGGAAGCAGATACTGGCAACTGAAGATTTTCTGTCTCTGTATTTTCAAGTATAGCTAAGTTAGACATGAAACAGAACAGCCTTGCTGCCAAAATGAGGTGCTCTTTGCAATGATGATTCAACTGTGGAATAGAAAGGGTTAATGTTTTAGATCAAATCTTCCTCCTCCCTCCAAACTGCTCTTTCACTAACATGCTGCTCACAGGTAAAGGAGAAAAACAAATTATATGGAGAGCCCACATTAGTCACACTATCTGGAACAGAAGCAGTTTGTTTCAAGCCTGTGCATGTACTGGCATGTTCTAGCTGAGGAAGAGTCCCAGCATCAGTAGCTGCAATTTATACTTGGCAACATTAATGCTGTTAGTGACAGATTTCATTTCACTTTGGAAAGCAATTTGTAAGTGGGTGTATAAGAAACAATGATTCAAATACAATAATGTAAACTTGCAAAACTGTAGTGTAATATATAAAATGTTTAAAATTTAGCAGTGGCCAGATTTCTTTTTCCCACACCTGAAATTCTCTGTTGTAATTTTACTGTCAAGTTGGGTTTTTTTTTAGAAAGAGGGATTATAATACTCCTTCCTTTTAAGGCTATTATTGGTCTACATCTAACGTAAGGCCACCGTACCCCGGCTTCCAGCTTCACTAAAATTCATTCTTAAATTCCATATTGTAAGGACACATTTCATTATAAAAAACTCCACAAAACATCCTTCCCTCCCAAGACTAGAAAAGTAACATACTAGACTGTCAGCTCTCAAGAGGGCAATTCCAGTAAACACACAAACTTCTCATTATGTGAAAGAAGAGCTGATGTGGTTACCCATATGTTTGATAAAAATTTCAAAGTAACATGATGATATTAAAGAAAAAGGTCTGCAAAAATACAATTGCAGACTATGAAGTTTGTGAAAACACATCCCAAATCAGTACTAACCATTACATTATTTCCTATGGTATTAATTGTCTCAAGCACCATCCACTCACATTTGAGGACCTGAATGCTAAGTGTGACTTGTCCTTTCTTTCTTCCTACCTTCCTTCTAGGAATAAAGATAACTACCCCACCTTTTCCTCAACTTATGACTCATTAATATCCTCTTTCTACAGTTTAACCAGGTAGGTGTCTAAACACAAAGCCTCCCCTTTTCATGTGTATTCAATACACACTTCATGGGTGACCACCCTTGTCCTTAATCTCCAGCCACATTAAAAAAAACAAAAAAAACAAAACTTACTTGGAAAACCAATGAGAGTTACCAAAATCCACTCCTGTCATTGGTGAACAGCTGTGCACATAACTATTGGAAGTTGGATCTTTTCTTGTCATTAACTGTTCACTAGTGTAATTTGGCCTTAGAGAGGCTCCTCTAGACCATATATTTCAATAGGAAATGAAATCCTAACACACATTTCAGAGGTTCACTATTCCCAAATTAATATGTCAGACTGTGTTATTTAGGAACCAGCTTCTGGACTATTTGTCAATTAATTTGCCCAGAAAAAAATACATAAGACAAGGACTAATACAGTTCAGTACGCAACTACAAACAAAAAGTTAAGATTCACAGTTATTTTGGTCTTAATATTTCTTATATGTATACATTCATCCATACTGTAAGTTCATTAGGCTTCTGAAAACCAAGTGCAGGGCAAACCGTACAACAACCAATCAATATTCAAGTAGTCATACCCTGAGAAAATCTGTTATTTTGAGGCTGACCTTTTGCACTAAATCCCTTTCCAATGTACAAAATAAATAACAAGAAGCTGTACTGCTGACAGATTGGAACCCAGGAAGCAGCTGTTTCTATAACTGCAGGAGGTTACTGTTTTCACCACAGATTTACTCAGGGTAAGTAGAGAACATGTAAAAAAAAAGAAAGAAAGAAAAACAAACACTCATGCTTAGATAAGTGCTAGACAGCTCACTTAAAAAAAAGGGGGGGGGCGCCCACCCCGGGGGGGGGGCCGGACGATGGGGGACGACCTCCACGAAACTCCAATAAGTCTGTTTGCATTGCCTTACAACACTATGGTACTTTTCCGATTAAACCCACAAATGTAATTAGATGCTCTTTTCATTGCACCATGCACAAAGTTTGAATCCTAACTAGTATTAAATGAACAATTAATAACATATTTCAGTGATTGGGATGATTCACAAAGGAGAAAATTAAAAACTTATGGGCAAATACGCAGCAGGGAAATGTGCCAAGGGATGACATTTTAACGTGCTCCTCTTGTTATGCAATTGTTGCTTCTTTGTAACAACTATGATGTCATATTACAATATGACCACGCCTTTGCAATGAGCTGGATTACTCACTGCAGCTACTTGAGATTTCTAGTCTTCTCTGAACAGAACTAGCATTTCTGGTCTGGTTGCCTTCATTTTTTTTCCATGCAACGGGGTCTCCAAGGCTGCCAGGAGTTTTGAAAAATGCTTCATGATGTGTAGGACGAATGCTCTTCGGAGTAAGTGGGGCTGATGATGGCTAGTTATAAAAGTGAAAAAAGCAATTCAGAAGCGTCTTATAACACACACATTATTTGTCAGACATATGGCTAAAGTTTTCAAACCAGGCTCCTAAATCCATATATACACAGGTGTAAAGAAAAAACAAAAATCAAACAAACTGTTTTAAGTGCCTGCCCTAACTTCTTGTCAGGTGGATTTTAGGTGCTTAGTATTAGAAATCTGGTTTGAAAACTTTAGCAAGACCTTTATAAGATCATCACTTTCCTTGAATGTGCAGCCATTTTAATGGTTATATTGTGCCTGATTTTTTAATTCTGTTACATTTTTCATAAGTTTGCAAACATCCAAAATCCATAACTTATTTTGAACTGGCTCCGTCATTACCTACTAGCAAAATAAGTAATAATTTTAATAGTAAGACTAAAGTAAAAACAAGTATAGTAGATATGAGCATCAGGTAGTTATATACTTATACAGGGATGTGAAAATCAGGGAACTCAAGAGCCACACAAACTGATTATTAAAACTTTGTGAGCCACATTGAGGCATATAGCCACATACTTTTACCTATTCAAAAATTACTAAGTTTAAAATTCACTGCACACTTTAATTTTGTTGTAAAAAGAGGGCAAATATTGATCCTACTAATGTCAGACTCTACTAATTATTTAAGGTTACCATGAAAACTAGGCCTACAGTAAAAATGCTGCTCTTCTCCCTGCTATCCCTGGTCATGCCATGCTTCTCCCCACCATGCTCTTCCGTGAGCTGTACTTTTCTTTCAAGAGCAACATGTGGCTCGCGAGCCGCAGTTTGGCCATGCCTGTACTATAATGAAGGCAATTTAATCCCATGTTTTTACTCAATACAGCTGATTTTCTCCCTTGTTTTGAATTTTTATTTATGATTTCTTTTCTCAAGAAATGTGTTAATTTTTTACATTCAGACCTTGTTTTTTTATACATTTTAGAAAAATATTTTTGCCCAGCATTCACTAGGAGGCTGTATTACATAGTTGTTAAATTAAATGAGTTGAGGCTAAGGCCCGGAGAATATGTACTTTATACAACTTTTCAGTCATGTGGCTGAGTCAGAATTAGAAAGGAGAATCCTCCAGCATCGCACTTCCCCTGCCTTATTTATTTACTTTACACAATACAGCTTTTTCGTGACAGCACTTAACAGTAAGGCTATAAGAAAATTACTGTCAGCAATTTTATTGCAAAACCTTTTAAAATATAATGCAACTTTTTTATAGTTGCCGCAAATATTAGTCATGCAAATTAACATGATTCTGTGTTCTGGTTGCAATTCTACTTGCTCATGTCATGTGGAGGGGTGACCAGGCCACATCTGAGTGAGTGGTATACTGACCTGGAGCACAAAATTTTACCTGGCTGCCTCACTGTCATGTTTGCCTTTGAGAGCCAAGCAACCTGCACCATGCCTTGCACCACAACTTAAGCCCTTTCCACCCCTCACAAAAACCCCACTACTTTTTTATAGCCTCACCAGAGAATCAGAGCCCTGGGAAACAGCAGAAACTCTGATTTCTGAGGATTATTTTTTTCCTATTTGAGCCTATTTTAAAAATATAGCTATTTATTATTTGGTGCTAGCAAACTTGCAGATACAGATTATCTGTCTAATGTTATATTTCAGCCTGTCTTTTATTTATTTATTTATTTATTTAAAAATGTAGTAGTGAACATAGCCACTATGCCAGTTTATCCTTTCTCACACACAGATACACATACTCTGAAGCAAAGCAAATCCTCAAACTCATTCACCTTTCTACAGTCTCAGCTAGTCAGGTCATGTTTTTGTATAGCCTCCCTTTAATTAATCTTATTTCTCACCTGTGGTCGATTCAGAAGGGTGACTGGATGCCGTGGACAAACTGGGGATTCCAATTTAACAGTGCTGCAAGACTTTCCAAGGACAGGGCTCACATGTGCAGCAGAAGGAAGCGGCTGCTGTGAATCCATGGAAGGTATAGTTGAGGCCTTTGGAGTAATCACTGCTGTGGTGCCAATAAAGACAGGTGTTGTTGACGTAAGGCCAGGCACACTGAAATTCAGGGAAGCAGCATTTGGCAAAGAGCCAGCAGGAGCAGAAGAAAGCGGACTGGTGATTGCCGGAGAACAGATAAGAGGAAAGGGTGCCACGGCTGTAGAAGGCACCACCACACAGGGGACACTTAGAGATGGCAACTGGCTGGCAGACAGACCAACAGCACCAGGGGGTTGATTTGCAGAAAACAGGAAGTTAAAACCACTTAATCCTAAACCAAAAAGAGAACAAATTAAGTAATTAATGCAGTTTTCTAATTGACATTAACCATATACACAGTTATTCAATGAAAGGGAGAAAGTGGGGTTGTCTATGAAGCAGCAAAACATGACAGTGACAAACTACATGCCTGAACAGATCTGCACAGTCTCTCTACATTTGTTGTACCTCCAACCTTTGCTCTTTCTCCTTCTATTTTTCTCTATGTAGGTAAGCATCTGTAAAGCAAAGTGTGCTATTGTACATAAAGTTAGCACTTGTTTCCCCACTGAACAAATAATTTCTGAATGAAACTTATGTAAAGCTGTAAAGAAATAATATTTTCTAAAAAAAACAAAAAAAAATATCCACGAGTCCATCAAACTACCTGAAGTCAATGGACAGATTTTCCTTGTCTTTAGCAGGAATTGAATTGGTCCCCAATTTATCAGATCTTCTAAACACCTTGATCAATGTTTTCATTCTAAGACTCTCCATCCTGTAAGTTGCTCTACAGAGGCAAACCCCTGCATCCATGTGGGGGCTTTAGTGTCTTTGACTCTGTGACACAAAGGGATTAAATTCCAAGGCAGCAACCTCTCCATTCCAAGGCAGCTTTACTCAGTTGCCATAAAATCATCTTCCCTCAGTCCTGCAAGGTAGCTGGAAAGAAGAATGCTTGTAACTGGGTTTAGGAGAGTAACTTAGCTCCCTGAACCTCAGATGCTTAACTCAACAGCCTAGTCCATTAGTTTCACACACTTTTGGCTGCAAGCTGAATTTCAGCTCTGGCTCTCCTGGCTCCATGGACTAGCGCCTAACACTGAGATGTAAGTGATTGACCCTTGCAGCAAATGCAAACTGATCCTGGCAGAGCAGGAAGCCAGGAAACAAGAATTTGTGTTTGGCAACAAGAAGACAAATTCTGCACCAGAAATGATATCCTAGGAAAAAAACCCAGCAGATTCCATGAGCAGAATCCACAAAGCTATGCATGAGAGGAAGGAAGCAATTCACATCTGGTAGAGCTAGTACTTCAGGCTTACAAAGACATCAGACGCTAAGGCTATGTCCACACTAGAAAAAGTTAGGTCAAATTTGTTAATTTGAACCAATAAGTTTGACTTTAATTCCAGCTAAACTCAACCTTATTAAGTCAAATTAATGAAGTGGACTAAATTGACATAAAGTTAAATCGATTTAGTCCACTTTGTAAATTTGACCTAAATGCCCTTAATAAAGTCAAATTAAGGTTAATGCAGGTCTACACTGTCCTTAGTTTAAACAAAGGAGTCAAATCAAGGCTTAGTTTGAACTAACAGGTGGTTCTTATTAATTTGAATTAAGCTTTCATTAAGGCGAATTAAGGAATTTCTTAATTCGCCTTAATGAATCTAGTGTAGACAGGGACTAGTTTAGTTTGAATTAAGCCTCCTTAATTCGACCTAAATTGCCAGTGTTGCCAGTGTAGACCTAGCCTAAGGCTATGTCTGCACCTCCAAGAGATGCACTGGCACAGCTACAGTTGCACTACTATAGTGTAGACACTACAGTGACAGAAAGGGTTTTTCTGCTACTGTAGTAAATCCAGCCACTCAAGAGGTGGGAGCTAGATTGACCTAACTGTGTCTGCAGTGGTGATTGAATCACTAACTACATCATACTGAGCAGTTTTTCACATTCTTGAGCAACGTGGCTAGGTCAACCCTGGTTTTAGGTAGACAGACCCACGTACATCTTTTCAAGTTTCTCTACAGTCAGAACAGCTAAATCATAATTTAAAATAAATAAATAAATAAAAACAAAACAAGCTCAGGTTCCAACGAATTGGGAAGGATATTGGGAAGGATAATGTGGGGTCCTGGTTATTCACCGTAATTTATAGTTGAGTATCTGAATACAAGTATAGTGGTTTTCAGAGTTCCTGAGCACAAGCAGTTCCCATGGACTTGCATGGGATTTGTGAGCAATCAGGTCTTCTGAAATTCAGGCCACTTTTATTTAGGCTCCCAACTTTGGATTTAAGAATCTAATTTAAGATGCCTAAACTTTCAATTTTAGGCCTTCGACATTTAGCTTTAGTGTATCTTTGTGTAGCTCTGTAGTCCTTACCAGCAGCTGGCTGCAGACAGAGATATTGTGGAAAGAATGTTTGTTTGGTATTTTCTTGAGAGATGTGCTCTTTTTCCTGTGAGGGATCTTCAAAGCCTTTATTCTGACATTGCATTTCCTGCTCCTGAGAATCTAAAGGTTTAGTTGTATCCTCTTCTGCAGCCTCCTCCTCAGCAGCAGGAGTTCCTAAATCAAGATGAAAAGCTCCTATATGCACATTAGAGGCACAGCTGCTTCCCAGGGGATATTCCACATCAGGTGGCTCAAAACGCTTCTGAGCGAAACAGAAAGAGAAGAGTCCAAATTAAAATAGAACATGGGGACTAGCATTTCGTGCATGCCTTCCTTAACTGCAGAGTGACAAGCATCCTGGTACAGAGGGGCAGCACAAGGCCTATCCACCACCTAAGTTTTAGTGTGAGGACTGAAGTGACACTCAAGTGGTACATGAACTACCTGTACAGGGCTAAATTTTACTTAAGTGCTCAGGCACATTAAACAGATTTATTTCTTCTTCAAAAATATCTCCCTGCCCCCTCCCTGAGGAGGGTGTGCTTATTTTTTTTTTTTTTTTAATTTGAAGGAAAAAAGCTCTCTGAGGGTTGTAGATCCCTTGTAGATGCCCCAGACAACTCAGATACAAACACTGACTTGGGACCCAGACATACTCCATACTTCAGCACTTGCTGTGGACTCCGGGTGTGATCCTCCTTCCTTCACAGAAGGTGCCTCATTGGCCTCCAAAGCCCTGTCCCCTCCTCACTCACTCAACTTGCTAAGGGTAAAGTTTGGGATTGGAGGATGGAACAAGGAGGTCAGACAGGGAAGAGGTGGGATGCATATTATTTCCCCTGTGGCTTTGTAGAATGAGCGATGCTCCCAGGTGAACCCTGCTGGGACAACAGCTGGTGTAGCTTTTCATGGAACTGCAGGTTTGAGAGGCAGATCTAGTGATGGGACAATGTGGAAAGGAAACCTCACAGCTTTCTTCCCCTCCTGCAGATTTTTCAGTGGAAAGGATTTGATCTGGTGCTTGGCTCTGGGGAATGGGTGATCCACGCCTCATTATGAGGCAGTCAGTCATTTTTCACCAGAGGAAGTGTACACGTCTTCTAATTAATGCTTCACCAAATATACTGCTCCCCCAACCCCAAGTACAGTTGTGGAGGGGGGAGGTGGAACTTGTCTTTCTAAATAGGCATCTACAGTGAATGTTCATCTGTAGAAAAGTCTATGTCAAGTAACGTAAGTATCTCTCCCTGCTCTCAGTGCTAGCAACAAACCTGGCTGTTAATTAAAGGCATCTCCTACCTTGGGTAGCACCAGTGAGAGGGGGACATCACTAGGATCCAAACTCTGCCTTTTAGTAGCTGGCTCTTGGCTGTCTGCAGGCGTGGAGGAAGATGCACATTTCTGGGAACTACGCTTGTGGCAGTTAAAGTCACAAGCTGCTGTGTTTGCAGTTAAGGCTGGGGCCTGCCCCTCAGGGCTTCCATTGCACTTTTCTCCTGCAGTAGGAAGATTCTCCCTCAACAGACCTTCCTGTGGACTGCCACAAAGCATGAAGAGAGATGCAGAGGGGATGCAAACAAAAGGCTGGTTGTGAAGCAGAACAGGTTTCCCAGTCTCTCCTTTGGAGGCTGCCAAAGTGGGAGTCTGCAGAACTTGGCCGTTTATACCATTTGGCAGAGAGAGGTGTGACATGTTTGAGTGAACAACAGGAATTATTGGGTGAGGCAAGGGTTTAAGGCAATAATCAGAGTCCCCAGGATCCGGAAAAACATAAAAAGGAGAGATTATGGCCGAGTTTGTTGATGAATTGAAGACTGTTTCGGTGGCACAGATTTTATTCCTAAAAAGACAAAGAAAGACAAAAATGTTTAGTCTGGAATGACATCGCCATAAACCATCCTTAAAATAAATCAGTGATGTTCTCTGGGTTAAGTGTGGTGACTAGCCGACAGAGTACCATAATCATCAGATGCTTTATGAAGATGGCTACTTACATACTGTGTCAGAAAAGTGGAATCAGATTCTTTTGCTGTGCTACTATTCAGCTCCTTCAGTTAGTGCTAGCAGGGAGATTGAGCATGCATCTGCAAGTTAGGGACCCCATGCTATTCTCGCCTACGTTACGAGCATGTTTGGAATTTGATAGTAGAGTTGGACAGCTCTTGCAGCATGTTTACCCCTTCCCTCCACAAAAGCCTCTCCTAGGGGTTTGGCCCCCACCTTTTTAGATGGAGAAGGGACAGTTGCTGTCATTAGCATATTCTGGCAAATTAATAAGTGAGTATTAACTTGCACAGAGAGCTGGTCAAAAACCTCAAAAAACTGTCAGTCTGTTGAAATACTTCGTTTTACTTTCGTGGGAAGAATCTTGTTTGCTCTTTGTTTTTACCATTCTCCCTCCTTTTTCCTCTGGAGAGAGTTTTTGTCAAAAGCAAGAAGAATTATTTCTTCACAGTTCCAAAATGGAAGTTTTCTCAAATCTTTTGCTTCAAAAAATGCTGCTGAAAGCTAAATGCCAAAGGAAAAGAAACGAAAAAAGAAAAAGAAAAGAAAAAAAGAGAAGAGAGAATACAGGTTCAGCTTTCTTGCCCCACTGAGGTGGATAAAGCTTTCTCCTGGTAGGGGACCTTGTGCTCTAAGCTTCCAATATATTGCATGAAATTTTCAAAGCATTCCGACAGGATTTAGACATACAATGCCCATTAATTTTACTGGAAGATGTGCCAAAATCCCCTAGACTGCTTTGCAGATCTCAGTAGTTATTTTACTTCTATATTTAAACTGAAGTCATATTAGTGTGAATCTTTACATGCACTTGGGAGAACAAAAGCTATCCTGAGAGCCAATTTTTGTTCTCTGATCGAAGTCACTGGCAATTGTGCACCTTCATCCCAATGACAGAATTTGACCTTTAATTAAAATGCACAGGGCAGGGAAGTGAGCAGCATGCAAGTTTTAGGAATGAACTTACTTTGTATCATTTTCCATCTTCTGTCTGCAGACAGCTGCCAGGTTTATCATTTTGGAGCAGTATTCATCTGAATCTACAGTGCAAGCTAGAAGAACAATTGGACATTGAATGAATTAATCACAAAGATTTACTAAGCAGTTTCCCATTGGTAGTATAAAGAGTGGAACACAGTTGGTCTACCGAGGCATATATTTATAACATTCACTTCTCAGTTTCAGCAGTACCTTCCAAATGCTGAGCACCCTTATGTCCATGAAAGAAGCATTCAGCACCTGTTTGCATGGAATTCTAGAAGGAGTTGTGTGGCACTTTAAGATTAAGAGATTTATTAGTCTTAAAGTGCCACACAACTCCTTGTTGTTTTTTTACTGGACTAGACTAACACGGCTATCCCTTTTGAAATTCTAGAAGGACCTGTGATTTATCATCCCTTTAAAATTGTAACTGGATTGTTACAGGAAATTCAATCTAACCAAGAACTATAAAATAAAAATCTGTTCTCTTTCTATTTAAAGAATCTTAATCTGTTTGTGCCAAATTTCAACAGAAGAAATAGCACCATACTTCCGCTGTGTAGAGAGCAGAAAGTTTACCGGAAAATACGAGCATTGTTCCAATGCTGAAAGTTAGGAAAGAACAACTCTTCTTGGTAGTTACCTTGCCTCTCCCTATGTGGGCTGTTGGGTTCAGAGCTGACCTTCCTTTTGGTCGTTTCAGAAGGCTGAAGAGTGTTAAATGAAGCATGTCGGGCAAACCTCTGTTTCCCATTAACACAGGTCTGATGTTGGGCACATGCACCTCTTTTCAGTTCTGGTAAAGCAGATGACGTTGGAATGTCAACTCTTGGTTCATCTAAAGGAACAGGTTTCCATAAATCATCATCTGAAGTATGCTTCCTGTCACTGTAGCTTCTGCCACATCATGGAGCTTCACTATGGGCATAACAAGGGAAAACCCCTCCAAAGCCTGCACTATTCTAATTGCACAAAATTATGTGAGAATAAGATGAAGGGACCCCTCCATCACCACGACTCCAGGACTGCATCAAGACTCTATTTGGAGCAACTGTGGGGAGCAAAATGCAAAGGAGGAAGGAAGCAACATTAATATTAACCTTTACGTCCCCTTGATTCCGGGATTGTCCAGCCCTAAGTATACTTTGAGCTGTCTCCTAAGGGCATGTCTAGGAGCCAACGATTGTCAAAAAGTAGACACACCACAGCCATGCCCTTTTGCTTCTCAACAAACCAGCTGTATGAGAGGACAGCAGGCAAAGGAACAGCTCCTAGGTGTTTCCCTATGTCAGGAGAATATTCAGCTGCCAATTTAGGGCAGATTTATGGGCCCATGGAGTAGACCAGAATGTGGCCCTGGGGACCCGATTTTCCATTGGCTTACACTTTTAATTAGTGTAACATGCAAAAACCAAGTGAATCTATAAATATCTCCAATCTCTCCCATTTTGCTTACATTCCAGGAGGGACAGTTTTTAAGGTTGCCTAACCAGGTAATAAACATTAGGAAATTCAGACTACATGTTTATGGCTCCAGAAGGTAATGAATTCTGACTCAAACAGAAAACAATCATGTAAAAATTGGAAAAGAGCAGGATGAATAAAGAAAATTGATTTTTGTTGAGAAAAAAAATCTAATTTAAATAAAAACTATGATTTTATTTATTTAAATTATGTTTTTCTTTTTTAAAATAAGCAGTTTAAAAAGAAAATCTGAAATTAATATAAAATGTGTTAAGTTCTAAACTGATTATAATCTCTTAAAACATTTAAATAAAAAATAAAATATCCATGAGTCCCTTCAAAACAGTTAACTTAAAAGTCTGCTTTTCTATATAAAGAAAGAATCAAGGGAAAAACATTTAACTTTTGAGGGCAAGCATTTGGCACAATAGGTCATGTACCGTATTAAGGTCTTACGTTGTATTAAGAAAAATAAATGTTAGAGGCTGTTGTTGTTTAATTAAATTCCAGTTACTACCCTAAAGCAGTTTTAACCAAATCATGAGCAAAGTTAATTATGTAGTAAATAAGCAATATATCATTTCCCATTTTCTAACATACTAAGAATGTGCAATTAATAAATAAGAATCTGATATTAAGCTATATAATTGCTTAAATAGATGTATATAGTTATTCTGTACCCTCCTAAGTAGCAAAAAGATGCACCAAATCTAATGTAAAGGCTCTATTTAATTATAAGTCAATTTATTTTAATGGTAATATTAACCAAGGAGAATGTACCTTTCTTCAGAAAACAGCTGAAGTACAAATGGAAAAGCTGATTAAAATCGATGATTGTAACTGAGGTTTTCCACCTGGTGATTTAAATCAATTCACCCTGGAAGAGAATTCCAGAAAACAAACAGCCAAGCCTCCCCCTCCTAATTTACACAAATTACCACTATTTCCGCTGAATTCCACGGGGCCAATCCATTTGAAGGCTGGCTTGCGACCCCTTTCTTCTGTAACATGCACTTTCTTTATGAGTCCTAGGCTGGTCAGAACGTTGGCAATGTCATACAGTCTTCGTACTTTTGCTGAAAGGTGAACATAAGTGTAAAGAAATACATTGTAAATACAACTGTATAAACTAAGTATAGTCTCCCAAGATAGCTTTTGGGAACATCTTAAAAGAGGTATGCCAGTTTATGCAGAAGTTGCCTTTGGAAAGAATCGTCTTTTCCTTCTCCCCAGTGGATGAAGTTCTTAGTCACGACAGAAGCAGAGACAAAAAGGTTTGTATGCATTACCGTGGCATAGAAAAGTTGGTATGGAAGGCATGTGTGCATGTTTGTGAACCCCAAATCTCATTTAATATATGCATTGGATCTATATCTATTGGTCTTCAAATATAACCAAGTCTGTGCATATAAAAGGAAAATTATTTAATTTTACAGAACTGCTTGATATTTATTTCATCCCATCTTGAATTCAGCAGCATAGAGAGGACTCACATCTCTTCATTATTTGTCTTTATAATCCCTACAACTCCAATTAATTAATGATATAGCTGAATGGCCACACTCAGAAAAATTGTGCAGCAGAACTCTTCTTTCCCTCAATATATCAAAAGTTAGGGCAGGAGGGTTTTTGATTTATATTTCATAATTAAAAACTTCAATCACAGATCATTCTATCCATGCTGCCTGAGATTAAAAAAATATCTCAGATGTCAATCTGAATGTGCCTCCATTTTCCTTGCTGACTGGGTGATTAATCCATTTCCTAACAGCGATACTTACTTTTAAACTTGCTGTGATCTGCTGCATCCTGGCTTTCTTCTATCAGTATTTTTGCTGCTATGTCAAGAGTGACTATCTTGGTTTTCGAGACAAGAAACAGCATGACAAACTTTTGGCTCATAATTCGCAATGATTTGTCCTTTCTGCTGTTTGCAGACGCTGCATTGCAAACAAAATGAGAATCTCTTAGCAGATGTCGTCTATCACAGCCAAGAAAGCATTAAGGAGGTTTCTCATGCACAACGAGGGTAAAATACTTCCTTAATGGAAAGCAGAAATCTTTTCATAGGCAGCAGATAATTGAGTAAGGCAGATGGACAATGGCATCTTAGCCTTTTTCCAAAAAAGTAATACAAATTAAAGCATAAAGAATTGGTTTTAAATGTAACAGAGTTTGGACCTGATTCCCTGCTCCATTACAGCACTTTGGAGCCAGTGTAACTATTGAGTGCCATAGAGTTTATATCAACATATACTCAGTATAACAGAGTAGAGGATCTGGTCCTGCAATAGAAAAGGATGAAATACGAGTTACCAGTCCGCCTTAGGAGTGACTGGATGGGATGGTGGCACATATAGGTGGGAGAGAAACAATGTATTTCATGAAGTCCTTTACAAAAGCTGTTATGGAAACTAGAGAGACATGAGGTGGGTAAGGTAAAATCTTTCACTGGACCAAGTTCTGTTTGTGAGAGAAATAAGTCTTCAGGCTTACACAGAGCTCTTCTCCAGGTTTGAGCAATTTATGCAGCTACATACAAGGAGGAACAGAGATCATTTAGCATAAGTAGTTAACACGCATTTCAAGGGACCTGTCACGGATGGGCTATGAGTGTGAAAGGAAAGACTGCAGTTGCTGCCATCTGTGCTGTGCTCTGCACTGTGGATAAAATAAGGAGCCTTGTCTCCAAAGTACTGAATTCAACACCTTTCACAAGCAACATGTAATTTACAGTGAAAATAAATAATTTAAATCAGGAAAAAGCTACACTGGACTCCAGGACTGCATCTGTACACATCATCAACCATTGGTCAGCTTACCAGAGGGGCAATCTGCCTCTGAAAAGTCAAGTAATTGTCTGTCTTGAGAATCTGGAAAGGTCTCCTTTTTACATTCCCCAGATTTATACTCGAGGTCCTGCTCTTTAGCCTGGAAGTAAGCCATCTGTTCTTCGTACTTCTGGAGCTCCCCTATTTCCTGAAGGTTTTTCAGGGTTTGACTGAGGGTGTGTCGTCCGTGCCAATGGTATTGATTCTTGGCCACACGGCTAACGAGTTGCAACGATTCCAGAACATTCACTATGTCATAGATGCGCCTACGCTCAACTCCTGTTTTAAGGAAGAAAGACAGATTTTAAAAACATGTCCATTTTAAACATGCTCTTCTGCAGAATGAGGATAAGAAGAGCTTCTCTCACACCTCCTTTTCACATATGCATGCATAAGATGTACTCTGACGAGCACAGCAAGCTCTTACTCTCTTTCACTACTATTTCCCTGGGTAAGTCAGTCTGCTGCTATAGAAATCAGTGAGAGCATAGCCACTGGGATGATTGTTTACTGTCTTGCACTTGTGCAGTGCTTTGTAAATGACAGGCACAGTGGTTGTCAAATACTTCACAGAATGTAAAGCGATGGAGAACTGGGCCCACAGTTTTCAGTAAGAGCACGAGCAGGACTTTAATCTCTGCCCTTGTTTACACAAAGGAAAGTTTTCAAGAACTGGCATTCATTATAGATCAGCTCTACAGGTACACCTACACTTGCAAGTTAGTTCAAATTAAGGAGGCTTAATTCGAACTAACTTAGTACCTGTCTACACTAGGCTTTCATTACTTCAAATTGGTAAGACCTGCCAGTTAGTTCAACCCAAGCCCCTAGTTCAATCCTTAGTTCGAACTAAGGATGGTGTAGACTAGGATTAACCCTTAGTTTGAATTTAATAAATTCAAATTAAGGGCAGTTAGTTCAAAATAACAAAATGAATTAATTCGACTTAACATAAAGTCGAATTAGTCCGTTTTGTTAATTAGGACTAATAAGTTCAAGTTTAGTTTGACCTAAACTTCTGTACTAACTTTTCCTAATGTTAACATAGCCAACCAGTTTTGGGAGCTTGACCCCAAAGTGCAGACCAATAGCTTCGGTCAGCATTTAAACACAATCATCTAAGCCCGCTAGGGCTGGTCCAGATGAGTGAGTACTGGCAACAGCTGCCTGACATATGGCTCACAGTACTGCTAACTGCAATGGAGCTGAACCAGATGAAGCTTTGGTAATGGTGGGAACTTTGAGTTTTGAAAGATTTCCCTAAAATAGATAGGGCCTCCATGTGCATGTTTTACCCATCTGTAAAGTCTCTAAATGATAATATTTACCAGTTTCAGGTGGGTATTGGGACTTTCAATTTGTCAGCATTTTACAGTGCATGAAGACTCTTGAATGAAATGTGCCACAAAAGTGGCAAGTGCTATGTATCGAGAGACATATTTTGCAAGGGTAGCTCCTTTGAGTACCAGCACCATAAACCCTCATCTACTTAATTCTTAACTGCCCAGCACAGTGGTGGTATGTTGATGGGAAGGGCCAAGAAATGCAAGATTAGATCAGGGATGTAACTACAGCAGGGCGAAAGGGGCAAGGCCGCGGGCGCCAATTTGAAAGGGCGTCAGACACTTCCTGGCACATGGTATTTGCACCTCTGCCTTCTCTCATGGGTTCAGTCAAAGAGGTGCAGGTTTAATCTGTGGCCAGAGAACTACTGGGAACCCTGCTAATGGAGGCTGCCCAGGAAATCCCCAGGTACAGTTAGCTCTGAGCAGAGGCTGGGAAGCAGTGTGTACTGCTGAAACCTGTAAATGGATTTTTCACAGTCAGAGCTGTCTGAATACACCTTGGATATTAACAGCAAAATACTAAGAGCCATTTATTTGCTACACAAAGATTAGCAGTAGTATAGGAAACGAAAACCAAAGAGAAAGACAAACCACTCTTTAAAATAAGACATAAATCCTGCTCATACATTTAAAAAAAAAAAATCCTTTGGTTTTAGTCAGCAATGAAATATTTTTCAGAAGGAAAAGCCCAAATAATTTCGTTTCCAGTTATGAGTGGAGAGCTACCTGTGTTCAGTTTCACGAGGTCAGAGCACTGCTATTTCACACTAAATGGGGACAACTATAATGTCACTTCAAACAACTCTGGTTTCGAATTTTGTTTTTAAAAAATAATTACCACCACAGAAGTGACCAGACCATTGGATTTTTTTGAAAGTTCTTATTTAATTTGCTAATCTTCTTCCTCTGAAACATATCTGTAATCTGAATACATATTTCTCTAATGTAATACACCACATTTATTCAGGCTTAGTCTTATTTTTCTATTTCCTATCTTTATTGTCTAGATCAGTGGTTCCCAACCAGTGTGCCGGGGCACACTGGTGTGCCGCAGCAACACCCAAAGTGTGCTGCGAGCATCCCCGAGAGCTGGAGTTAAAGTTCCCTCCCTGCTCAGCCCAGCCACGTGGGCTGTGCAGGGCTGGGAAAAGGCAAGGGTTAAAGTAAGGGGGAAGGCACTGGAACACAGTTCTGGGACCCCCTATTTTTAGGCAGGCAGCATTCCAGCCCCCCTAAAAATAGAGGAAGCCACCGGAACGTGGCGTTCCCCTGGTCCCCCTAAAAATAGCACAAGCAGTCGGAAAGCAGCTTTTCGGTGGCTCCACCTTAAACCCCACTCTACCTTAAGCCCAGCCAGCAGAGAGCTGCGGGAGGCCAGGAGTGTGTGAATCTCCCCCTGCAGGGCAGAGCAGCTTGTGTCAGGCAGCCTGCAAATAGCCCAGGTAAGGGCTTTGGGGGGGACGGTTGCTGAGGGTTGTGTGGGGCAGCTGTGTGTGTGTGTAGCGGAGGGTGTATAGCTGGGATTGTGGGCTGGCTATGTGTGGGGGGGTGTAGCTGGGGGCTGGAGGCCTAGTTCTGGCCCCTGCAGTGATGGGAGGGTCCATGACAGACAGAAGCAGACTGGGGAAGGGGAGGACAGCAGCGGGGCGAAGATTTGCCCTGGGTGGCAGGGAGCCACTGTGGAGAAGGGGGGACTAGGTGCTGTGCCATGCTCCCCTGCCCTACCTTCCCACTCCCCAGGTTCCCTTCTGCCCCCCCCCCCAACAACGCCACTCCTGTTCTCCCTTCTTTTCTCCTCTCTTGCCACCCTTGTGCTGTTCTCCACATGGCTGCCCTTGTCCTCTTTTGCCACCCCTGCCCTGCTCTGCTCTCCACACTCACTCCTGCCAGTCCTGCTGACCTCCCGTGTTTTGCCACCTCTGCTCTGCTACTCCTACTACCCCACACAGCAGCATTTCTGAAACACTGTGCCATAGTTCATGAATATTCATAATTAATTTAAGTTAATTTGAATATTCATGAGTTTTTTAATGGTGTGCCTCAAAAAGTTTGAAGGTATCAAGGTGTGCCACTGCAGAGAAAAGATTGGGAACCACTGGTCTAGATTCTGCAGGATCTGCGTCCCTTTGTGTTATTCCTTTGCCTTAGATGAGGTCAGCAATAGCTGTCAGTTAAATCTCACTTGCAAGCTTAGTTAACATGTGCTTTTACTACATCTAAATAAATAAAGAGAACATTAAAGAAAACCAAACCTACTGATCCCTTAGCCACACCACTAGATGCCTCCACCTAATTCAACACATTGACATTTATCATGTCCTTTTTTTGCAGTCCTTTCTGCCAGTTTTCAATATGCAAGACAGTGTTCATATCCAAGACAATGGCTATGTGAGCTTCTGGAAGATATTGTATCAGAGGATTTACTGAAATGAAGATATAAAACCTACTGATTTCCTTCATCTCTCAATTTGTAGTTCTCACCAAAAATTCACCACAGTTTTTACATGATTTGTTCTTTTTAAACCTTGCTGCTTATTGCTCAGAGTTCAGTTAGCATGAAAATAAAAATCTAGTCATACATATTTAACAGCAGGCTTAGTTCATCATGACAGCACTCAAAAGTGGGTTTGCAACCAGTTATTTTTTTAAATTACATGGTAGTGGTGGTGCAGCACTTTTGTTAAGTACTAAGCACTTGCAGCTTTTGCTTTATTTAATGAGAAGGATGCATCCAGCACTTAAACACCAAACAACCAACCCCCCCATCCAACCCACACCTTAAATGTATCCCGTGAACAAGTCAGTCCTTTAATTTGTTAAAATGGGACTGTGACGGGGCAGGCCCGCCCCGCACTGAAGCGGGCCTATATGCCCGGAAGAGAAGGGAAGCCCCGCCCCTCAGGCCCTGCTGGGCATGCTCAAACAGCTGCCCAGCTATAAAAGGCTGCGATTCCCCTCAGTTGGGGGCTGGCCAGCGGAGGGAGCAGATGCAGGCTAGAGGCTCTCGCTCAGACTCTGGTCTGGCTCCTGCCTCAACGGGGCAGACGCCGGGAACGCTAGAGGCACAGAACTCGGAAGGCACTGCTGACCAAGGCGCCCTCGGCCGTGAGGATCCAAGGACCCCGACTGAACAAGGCACCTGACCAGGTGGACGTCAAGAGTCCAGGTGGGGCACCTCATAACGGCCAGGTAGGAAGTAGCCCAGGGCTGGGTAAATCGGGGGTGAGCATTGGCCACACCCGGGCCTCAGTCGGTGTGTTGCGGTTTGGATCCCCGCTGACCGGGCCAGGGTTCCCGTACACCCCAGGGCCCTGGGCTGGGGTTCAGAGGAGTGGGAGGGCCTGAACCCCCCTACCTGGGCCTACGTCCCTCAGGGCGCCCAGCCAGGGCTGAGGCTCATTGACTCTGGCCAGTGGGCCACACTGCCCTGACGTTAGGGGCTGAGGCTCATTGACTCTGGCCAGTGGGCCGCACTGCCCTGATGAGAAGGGCTGGGACTCATTGTCTCTAGCCAGCGAGCCATACCGCCCTGCCCGCAAAGCACCCCGTGGACAGGGTCGGTAACCATAGGGCCATCCGGCCTTAGACTGAGAGCCGCCCGGCTCGAGAGCACGCGGAGCTAAAACACTCTGCGACAGGGACCTACTTTACTCTACGTGGTAAACATATCTTAAAAGACTGAAGTTATCCAAGTCTTGCAGCATTTATTTCAGGCATACATACCAAGACTAGAAGCCACTTCATCCAAAGAAATAGTCGACTTTTCTGCTGACAATGGGTAGCTAGGATAGCGAGCTAGAAACTTTTGGCACAAGAGTCCTAAGCTCTTCTGTTTTCTGCTGGGCCGCTGTTTTTCAAATTCATCCACTGTGCCATCATCTACCAGATCATACTGTTGAAAAACAAACATGATCCTTTTACTGTACAGCTTGAACATGCATAATGACAGAAAAATGGAATATTTCCATTCTAACATTCAAGATAGACTACTCTTAAATGAAATACACCTATCCAAGCACAGCCTTCATACAGGCTTAGAATGTGATCTTTTTTCTAAGCACTTGAGTCACGTTTTAGCTCTTAGGCTTGTTTTATCCGAGATTCAGATACAGTGGTGGCCATTAGGAGAGCATTGTAAGGACATCAGTGGCCAGGTGTTGAAAGATACAGCACATGTATCTTCCATCATTAACAGATAAAACCACTTTATTTGGAAGCAATATTCCCTTGTGAGACAGTAAGAATCATAGGGTTAGAATGGATCAGAAGTGTCATCTAGTCTGATACCCTGCCAACATGCAGGATTGGTTATTTCTAGCCATCCAGGACAATGACCATAGCTGTCTACCAATCAATCTGGGGAGCGCTCCTGAAAAAAACCTCTGCACACAAATTCCACCATCCCTCTGCCATGGGTGTATCTCTTTGAGAGCCAAGAGGCATGCGACCCTAGTCCTGGGGGATAAAACGCAGTTTTCTGCAGCATCCTGGCCTTTTTAACATTCTGGCAAACCATTAACTGAATGAAATCCTATAGGCTATGTCTACATTGCCCTGCAATTTCGAAAAAACTTTTTTCAAGATGAGTATTCCAAAATAATTATCTTGAAAGCTTTTTTTTCTTCAAAAATGCTATTTCAGGACAACAGTCGGGGGACCACTCATTGTCCCGAAATACCACGGGTTTTTTTTTTATTTTATTTTCAAAAAAGAAAGTCTACACTGGACTTGCCTTTTTCTTTAAAAAAAAAAAAAAAAAAAAAAAAAGCCTTTTCCGTGTCTAGGGATGGCTTTTTTCGAAAGTTACCTCGAAAAAGGCTTTTTTCAAAATAAAACAAGGTTTAGCGATCCCGAAAAAGCACTCCAGTATTTTGAGATGCGCAGTGCTTTTTCAAAAAAGCTAAATCCGTCAGCTTTATCTAAATAAAAAGCCTTTTTCGAGGTAGCTTTTTCAAAAAAAAGCCATCCCTGGACACGGAAAAGGCTTTTTTTTTTTTTTTTTTTCTTCTTTTTTTCAAAAAAGCCTCCCTATCTCTTCCATTGCCTTGCTTTTTTTTCCCCCCCAAAAAAGAAAGTTCGGTGTAGACTTTCTTTTTTGAAATAAAAAAAGCGGCAGTGTTTCGGGACAACAGACTGTTGTCCTGAAATAGTATTTCTGACAAAGTTTTTTTTGAGATAATTATTTCAAAATACTTATCTCGAAAAAAGTTTTCAAAATTGCAGGGCAGTGTAGATGTGCCCATGGAGAATAGCTAGTAGTATTCCTGAAAGCTGGAGACCCCAGGTCCATATAGGAAGGTATGTTTGTCACAGTAGTCCCTAAACAATGAACCTGATTGCAACTTTTATTTGGACTAGTAATTTCTAAGTATTGGTTCTTTTACTGGAGAAAAAAGTTGGCCATGTTGGTTGCTTGTGAACTTTTTACTCTTATGACTTGCAGTATCTAAACTACCCCTTGCTAGAGCAGGAGTAAGGGACCCCCTTGCAGCAGATCATGCTCTGGAATAAATGCCCTTGGTTTTTAAGTGGTGTGATAACTGCATTTAATGTTTTTGTAAGCTGTTTTTCCACAGACAATATTTAGTTTGTGAATTTAAATGGCTGAGTGCCGATAAGTTTAAGAAACTGAAATATGGACTATTAAAT
Organism: Podocnemis expansa; assembly: GCA_007922195.1. Taxonomy (NCBI): domain Eukaryota; kingdom Metazoa; phylum Chordata; order Testudines; family Podocnemididae; genus Podocnemis; species Podocnemis expansa. Next base: position 48,481,568 of record ML681994.1, on the reverse strand, counting down.
GCTTCAAGTAACATACTGGAGAATACTGGGAGCAGCCCATGTGGACAACAGCTGAATTGAACTCCATTTTAAACGAACTTTGCAATACTGTTGAGCCACTACTTTTTAAAATGCTTAATAACAAGACCTATGCTGCTTTTCATCTGTAGCTCTCACAGTACTGTATAAAGGAGGTCTACATAAACTACCCATTTTACAGATGGGCACACTGAGGCACAAAGATGTCGTGATTTATCCAGGTCACCCAGCAGGCCAGTAAAGAATAAAACCTAAGGCTCTTTTGGTCTCAGACCACTGCTTTATTTGGTAAGCCACATTACTTCATTAAACCTAGGAATTATTTCAGTTATCCTTTTGGAGAAAGAAATTCAACTGAAATTTAATGGAGCACACTTCTGCACACATTGCTTGTTGGAAGCTATGTGAAGAGTGACCTCTTGATAATTTGGCTAATGTGTGTGTCCCAACCCTATTTCTCATTCCTCAGTACTGCTCAAATAGGGAGCACAGGGATTCTCAACCTTTTTTGGGTTATGACACACTTGGCAGTAGGGTTGCATCCCACAGGACATACCAGCCTACTTCCCCCTGGATGAATCTAGTCATCTCCCTGGTTCTCCACAACACACTTCCCACTGTGTGATCACAGAGCAGTTGGGAACCACTGCTCTAGTAAAATAAACTTTTCATGCAAAATCCTGCTTACACCTGAAAGGTTTTGTGGTCAATTTTTGACTACTCTCACCAAAACCGTAAGATGTGGAGGTAAGTGTGTTTTGCTGAATAAGATATAAATATGGTTTGACAAACCAGTGTGGTTAAGGTATATTATTTCTAAAACCCTATTCTTGAAAATGCCCAAGGCTTGGTTAGTCTATCTTTTAAACAGTTACACATTGGCTAAACAAGCTGTTAGGCTGAGTCTGTTTACAACTGACTTGGCAGTTTTCTTCTCATTGTGGCAGTTTAGCAAGGAAGAGGAAGTAATCATATTCAGTTTGGTTATCTGAAGAAACACTGAAGAGAGAACTTTTTAAGGTGGTGGTCTTTTGTCTGAAATAGCTTGCACACTGCTGGTGATATAAAGATGGTCATCTTTGAGGATGCTTTCAGATATGCTGCTCTCCAATACTAGTAGAGGCAAGGAGACTGAGGAAGCAATAATGTATTTAAACCAAGTAACAATATATCAGTTAATTGGTCAGCCTATTGCGGGTAGAAAGTATTGTTTTTAAGTTATATATATTCTTACCAGGTTAAGTGTCTTACCTGTACAGGATCAGGAAAAGCATCATTCTGCTCACTGTTCTCAATTGGTCTGAAGAGCTCTTTCTTCTTTTCCCTGTCTCTCATGTCAGGGCTAGCAGCACTAATAAGCATCTTCAGGTTAGCTGTAGGGGTCCATGGATCTGCCAGCGGTTTGTCGGCAAGCTTAACAGGTGTAATTGGATTTCTTTCTGGCGTGCAGCCTTTTTGTTTTGATAAATCAATTGGTTCATTTTTCATGGGGGTTTTTGGGGTCATTCTGGATTGATCAAGTATGTTTTCCTGTTTAAAAAAAATAGGATTGTTTCAGGCTCAAAAGAAGCAACACAGTCCACCAGTCAATGCCGTTGTTCACAGGAGGGCAGTGAATGCCATCAGGAACTGAGTCTTATGTTTATATTTAGCACAGCTCTTTTTAATGTCAGATGCAGCAAAGTATATTCCATAAGTCAGTATACTGTATCTAATGCAGATAAGATACCACCATGAATTGCTTGAGATGAAGTCAACCAGAGAGGAACTTGTCTGTCAGACTTCTATGTTCTGCCTTTTCATATAAGCCAAATGTACCACAATTGTTACCCAGCTGGTCCAAATCATGAACCCAGTTTATTGGCTGGAGCCATACGTGTTCTTGCTGAATTTAAACTAAACCTTAAATAGTTCACTAGGTATGTTGCACTTAGAAAAAACACAGCATTCTGTTCTGGAATCACCATAATGGAAAGCCCATCATTAGGACTTCACTGCAGGCTACTCAGACCAGATGGGACATGGTCCTAATGGACAGAGCCCTGTGAGGATATTAATGTGTGGATCTGAATCTGATCTGCATCCACAAGAAATGGTCCACAGACATCTGCATTGTATTCACAGATGCGGATATAATGCAGATATCTACAGATTTGCAGGGCGCTACTCATCTGTAGAGCCCTGTGCGAATACATATGCGTAGACCCGCCTCCAATCTGCTTCTACAAGTAATAGTCCATGGATATCCGCACCACATCCAGAGATATAATGGAAGCAAATTAATTGCTTATATATCTATTTGCTCAAAACAATGTAAATCTACATCTAAAGAAGTGTTAATAACTATAGTCTAGCAAGCCTCTAGGAAGGGAAGTCTTATATATAACTTATTCTCAAAGTCAGGTAAGAATAAGAATTCTCTCCTTGTCCCCAGCTACATGATCTGATACTCAGTTTTCACCTAGGTTCTTATGAAGTTACTGGACTGAGGCTGTATCTATCCTTTCTGTCCCTTTCGCTATCCCAGAAGTTGTATTATGGACCACCTTCCAGCTAACTTAGCTGCATTGACGCAAGCAGCCATCAATTTAATTCCTTAATTAGTGGTAAAAAAAAGCTGCTTTTGAGTAATAGGTTCTATTTGTTGAACAGATTTCTCACTCTATACTAAACAAGTCAAAGAGGGACAGAATGAGATTTTTACTTGGGTTTCCTTTGGTGCATCAGAGTAGTATCGGTGGGCAACAGAACCTTAAGTTAATCTACTTAAAGTGAACTGACTTTAGTTAACTGAAAGTCAATGGACCTAATCTGTTCACTGAACTTGCCAGCTATCACTGATCTTTCTTTGTTACTGTTCTGATCACTGATCTGAACTGACCAGTACCTGAAGAAAGCCATTGCTACTAAATGATCAACCAAAAATTTTCTAGCCCTGAGATATGTAAAATCTATCCAGTTACCACTTAGTAACTTTCTGTGATTCACAGGGACTAAAAATTGCAGTTTTGGGCTTTCAAATAGCATGACTCAGCTTCTTGATCCAGCAGTTTAAAATAATGGTTGCAAATATCTCAGAACAAGTGAACAGTATGAGATGAAGAAAGAAAAATGTTAACTAGAAATTAATGCCAGATTTCACAACTTGTTGTTCTTAGAAGCCAAGTCTTTGGTATTACTGGAAAGTGTTCTTAAATTGTAAGGGCTAGAAATCAGACCTTGTAACCATTACTGGTCTCTTAGTCTAGCCATGTTCTTGATGGTCATCCTGAACTGAACATAAATTCTTAAACCCCAGATTAGTGGTGTTTTAAACTCCTTGAAAAATGGTCTTTAAAAACATAACCAATTATACACAAGAGAGCTTTTAGGTAGTTAGCAGTCTCATTTTCACTGATGGTGGTGTAAATTCAAACAAGTGTACAAGATGGGAAAGCTACCTAAAGGCACATGTTAAGTTTCTATATGAATTTAACCTAAAGCTACTGCCTATTTAATTCTCAGTGGCTCAAGAACTATAGCTAACGGATAAGGAGTCGTTATGGAATTATGTTTAAGCTATTGTGCTTATTTTATCCAATTTAACTGGAATGCAGAAAATGGATTTTAAAATTAAAAAAACTAGCTTGATATTACTTCTCCAAATACAAAGCCTTCCACAGTTTGCCATCTGGGGATGAGGATAGGGATCCAAAGTGAAGAAAAAGGCCCCGCACTCAGAGCATTCAGAAAGATTACATAAAATATTATAATAGCAAATTAGATAATCCACAAGGATGCAATGGGAAATATTTTTATTTCAGGTAAATGTTGTGACTTAATACATTTTGACAAGAAAGTGTCAAGGTAGGAGCCATGGTGCTTCCTGCTATACGTGTTCAGTAGAGTAACCCACATAGTATGTTCTTGCAATTTCAAATTTGGCAAAGATTTAGCACAATCTATAAGAGGTGAAAAAAAATCTCCACCTTCATATAAAACTGTTGTTTATTATGCTCAGTGATAATAGAGTGATGACCAAAGCAAACACCTACAACTAGCAATCTAGTTATTTGAAAGTTTTCCCACTGAGAATATAATATTCATACACACAGGCATTCTATCAAGCAGCAATAAGTGATGACTGTAACTGTAAATGGGTGCAGAACATGTGCTACCTACCCTTGAAACCTTCCTCCTCCTTACTGTTTCACCTGTCCCTATTTATCTTAGAAATGGTTCTGTCTGTCTCCAGTCCCATATGATCTTTGGGAGGTCTTTAGTTTCTATGTTTGCTTTGTTATCCTGGAGCTGCATTCACGTTATGTGAAAAGAGATGCCACTGACACAACCATGAGAGATTCTGGAGTGCTTCTTGCTCCAAGGAGAGAAAGTGGGTTGAAAATACAAGGGGAATGGGGGACAGGTAACCAAAATGACTCCCTCTGTAAACACGAATAAAAATATCTTTAAAAGAACAGGAAATGGGCAAGTCTCACAGTGCTGGATCTGTCATTCATAAGGGGTATGTCTACACTTAGAGCAGAATTCAAATTGACTGTCACTGAGGCACTCCTCAGTTCGAATGGATGAAAGCTGACTTTGAATTTGTCAAACCTCGTTTGACATTGAAGTCAGGGTCAATTCAAACCCAGTAGTTTGAATTGACCCAGTTGTGGCCATGTCAATTCAAACTCATTAAGTTTGAATTGACAAGGGATGACCTTACTTCCAGGATGCCATGCACCCTGGGAGGAACACCAACCCTTCAGCACCTGGGGCCAGCAGCTCCAAAGGTGCCTTCACTTCCACCAGCCACATCCGGCTGGGGGGAGCAATGGGGTTCCTGTCCCCTTGCTGGGGACAGGGACCACAGCCTCCACTTCAGCCTGGCTGGCCAGCTACCAGGTAGACACCCCTGCACATGGCTCCTGCGGAGCTGGCTGCCCGCCGGGAACGCAACCCCGCAGGTGGCTCTGTCGCGATCAGCAGGGAGGGAGCCGCCTGCAGGGGGTGCGTTCCCGGCGGGCGGCCAGCGCCGTAGAAGCTGCCTGCCGGGCTGTCTTCCCAGCGGGCAGCCGGCTGTGCAGGAGCTGCATGCCCGAGTATCTTCCCGGCACACAGCTCCCTGAGGAGAAGCTCCCCCGCCCTTGCAAGGGAAACTTCCCCTGCCAGGCTCTAGCACTCTGAGCCCGGCATGGGGTAAAGCATCCCTTCCCCAGCTTTAGCCCCACTGGGGCTGGAGCTGGGCAGGGGATGCTTTACCCTGTGCCCAGCTCAGAGTGCCACAGCCTGGCAGGGGATTGGCTGTGGCAGTGGCCGTTTTACAAGGCCATCTTGCCACACTTCCCATCTTGCCCCCCTCCAATTGGAATTGGCAAGTCCAGTCCATGGACATGCCAATTCAAATTGGAATTTCTGGTATGGCCATGTCAATTCGAATTTACTGAATTTGAATTAATAATTATTAATTTGAATTGACTAATTCAAATTGAAATACTGAGTGTAGACATAGCCAAGAAGACTGTAGCATATAATTTAGGCTCTTGCTAGTTTTTAATGTGGCGCTGGAAAATCTTTACTTGACTAGACCTTCCTTCACTAAATTTTACTGACTGGGGATCCACTGCAGATTTTTGACTTTTGCATATTGGCAAGTAAAATGGTTATACACAAGCATCATTCCTGTTTTGTCCATTTATTTGGACAACTGTAGCACAGTTTTACACTTATTTTACTGAAATATCCTTTGTAAAATTAAATCTCAATAGTATGAGACTTCATTACGTGGTCAGTCATTAAATCTCAGTTGAAGATGGGAAGTCTTCTAGCTCTGTGTATATAATGTAATGTTTTATCAGGAGTAAAGTGTAATAGTGAAGTGGTCAAGTTGTAAGCTAAGATACTACATCAACCTATGTAAAGACTAGTTGGAGTGTGATACAGCTGTCTGGTCACTTTGAACTGGCAAATGGAAGTATTGCCGATTCTGAAAGCTTTTTAAAAACATGTAGACTGGTAAGATGTTAATCTTAATGCACACAACCAGCTCCCAGTGCTCATGTATATTCTATGTTTTAGTAAGCCAGCAAAAAGTTTACTGAAATGCCCTGGGGAGGAGATATTCCTGACTAATGGGAAGCACGTCTTGAGACTCATCCCTTTATTGCTCACCTTGGATAGTGACCTGCTTCAAAACTCTTTTGGCTGGGTCCAGCCCTGTCTGATCTAAGCCTATTGTTTCTGCTTCTTTTCACAACCATATGTGATTGTGACTCAGTGTACTCCATATATGGTTGGGCAATATGGCTTCATAGATAGGATTTTATGTAATCCTTTCCCCAAATGGCAAAGGTCTTTTTACTGTCCTCTTCAATTATCCCTGACTAAATTCTTGACTACTTCCTTGAATGGGAAAGAGGAGGAAAAATGGGACTTTCACAGAATTTAAAGCCACAATGTTTCCTGATTCCCAACCCAAAATGTATAAATGTGACAAACTGGAAAGAGCACCTGATCTGGGAAAGATGGAAACTACAGTGGCAGGGGGAGGGAAGACTATCACAATGCTAAAAGAGAAATATAAGACAGCAAGCTTATGACCTTGGACCTTATCTTAAAGGTCAGTGAGGGCTAGACAAATATTGCTGTGAAGAATAGTTTTGTATTCTTAAATAGGCACAGACCAGTTACATAGCCACAGGTCAGTAAGGGCTAGACAAATATTGCTGTGAAAAATGGTTTTGTATTCTTAAAGAGCCACAGACCACTACACTCCCCTGATGTGCCAAAACCTTTTTTCAGAACCTAGCACAGTCCCCGCACCTGGAACGAAATAGTGCACGTAGTTTACGGCAGAACACATTTTGCCACAAACTTCCACATGGTGGGTTTGATGTTTCCGCAGGGCCCCCAACCTTACTCAAAAACACAGTTCAGCACTCGTCTGTGGCCATTTCCTCACCTTTTGTGCATTTTTCCCATCTTCATCTGCAAGATAGATTCTCGTGTGCCTGGGGCTGATCAGGTCTTTTAGTGTTAAGCAGTTGACCTCCATCTGTAAGTATGAAAGTTGCACGAGGGGTTAGATTTCACCTCTGGAAAGAAAACAAAACCAAACCCACTCCACCAACGCAGCTCACCCCTCTTTCCATCCTTTCCCTCCTACCCCCCAAAAGCAAGCTCGGCAGCCAGTCACCTTCCCGGCTTAGCCGGGGGCACTGAGCCTTTCCCACCCGCTAGGCTGTAAAACCAGCCCCTTGGGAGAAGGCGGCAGCAGCGAGCGGGCGGGCGGGCGGGCGGCGAGGGAGTCTCCCGCGGGGCAGTTAGTTTTGGCGCAAAGAGCCTGGAGGAGCCCGCGGCTTTGAATGCAGGACGGGACGGAGGAGCGGCCGGGCGGGGGCCCCCTGGCACCGCGCCCCCGACTCCCCCGGCCTGGGGGGCTCGAGGCCCGGCTGCAGCGGGAGGCTCGATGCAGCGCAGCCGCCCGCGCCCCCTCCTCGGGGGTGAAGCGGCTGGCTGGGGGGCGGGCTGCCTCCTTCCCGCGGGCTCCCCGGCACTGACCTCTGGGGCTGGCTGGCTGGCTCACACCGGGCCCCGCGCTCCGGAGCAGCCGCGCCGCGGCGGGTGCATGGGGCGAGCGCTCCGCTCCGCGCCGGCCCCGAGACCCGCGCCCGCGCCCGCGCCCGGCTGCCACTCGGCGCTCAAGCTTCTATTCTGGCGCCCTGAGACTCACTTTTACAATCCGGCCAATCAGGCGCCGCGCGCGGGGGGGGACTCGCGCGGCGGGACCCGCCAATCAGAGGCGCCGCCCGGCTCGGAGCGAGTTGGCGCTACAGTCGGCGCCTTCTTCTCCCTCCCGCCGGCCGCGCGCCCGCCTGCCGCCCCGCCGCACTGCCTGCCATGCTGCCGGGGCCGCCCGCCCGCCCCGCCCCGCGCCTTGCTCCGGCCTCACCCGGGGCCCGGGCGGGGAACAGATGGAGCCCGGCAGCCGGCTGTGGAGGGCTCTTCCGCCCCTGCCTGGCATTTAGGTTCCCGGGGACGCCCCCCTCCAGGATTTCCCTACACCCCCCGAATTTCCCGACTGCCCCCCAGTCTCCCTATCACCCCCCCTCACATCCCCCTGCATTTCCCAACAGCCCCCAGTTTCCCTAACACCCCCCTGAATTTCCCAACGCCCCTGTTTCCCTAACACCCCCCCTCACACCCCCCTGCATTTCCCAACAGCCCCCAGTTTCCATAACACCCCCCCTGAATTTCCCAACGCCCCTGTTTCCCTAACACCCCCCTCACACCCCCCTGCATTTCCCAACAGCCCCCGTTTCCCTTACACCCCCCTGAATTTCCCAACACCCCTGTTTCCCTAACACCCCCCTTACACCTCCCTGAATTTCCCAACAGCCCCCAGTTTCCCTAACACCGACCTTACACCCCCTGAATTTCCAAACAGCTCCCCAGTTTCCCTAACACCCCCCTTAAACCTCCCTGAATTTCCCAACACCCTCAGTTTCCCTAACACCCCCTTACACCAGCCTCCCCAGTTTCCCTAATACCCCCTTTACACCCTCTGAATTCCCCAACATCCCCTCAGTTTCCATAACACACACCTTACACCCCCTGAATTTCCCAACACCCCCACAGTTTCCCTAACACTCCTTTACACCCCCCTGAATTTCAAAACACCCCCCATTTCACTAACACCCCCTTACATCCTCCTGAATTTCCCTCCCCCCCTGTTGAATTTCCCAACACGCCCCAGTTTCCCTAATACCCCCTTAAACCCCTCCTGAATTTCCCAACAGCCCCCAGCTGTCAGCTAGTAACAGTTTTATACCAACTTAGTAAGCACCCCAATACCCCCCACAACCCCCTGATTTCAAGTCCTGGAGAGAATACTGCACCCCCCCAACCCGGGCCTGGAGGCGGAGCACAAATCCTTAACCCACTACTGAAATAAAACCAGAGGCCTGGCTGATGAGCGCTGAGCTTATCAAAATTTTAGGGTACAATGGTACAGCAGAGCAGGGATTTTCCTAACATCCCTTACACCCCCATTGCACCTCCCTTGAATTCCTCCACCCCAGCTGTCAGGTAAGAGTGTTATACCAAATTGGTGAGCATCCCTTACAAGCCCCCAAAACCTCCCACTACCCCCCCCCCCTTTCAAGTCCTGGGGAGAACACTGCAGCAGAGTGTGAGAACATCAGCATGGCAGAGGACAGAGCTGGGGCAGGGAGGTTTGCCAACAGGTTAGAGCTAAAATTCAAAATCCGAAGGGGGCAGCCCTGTTAGTCTACTTAACAGGGATTTCCCTAACACCCCCCTGCACCCTTCTTGAATTTCCCAACACTCCCCCAATTGTCAGCTAGTAACAATGTTATGTCAATTTAGTGAGCTCCCCAACATCCCCCATACCTCCTCCTACACCCCTCAATTTCAAGTCCTGGAGAGAATACTGCTAGTTCAGTAAAACAAACAAGGAGTCCCAGTGGCCCTTACATTGCAGAACTGGGCTATAGACACAGAATGAAATGCAACAAAGACAAATGCAAGGTCTCACACTTTTAGGGAAGAAGAAACAAATACAGATGGGGTGATCACGCTTAGCTGCACCACTGTTGAGATGATCTGGATGTTGGGGTGTTTTGGCAGACCATGTCAACCAGCTAACATTAATTCTGTTCCTATACACATAGTAGTCACATAAGCAGTGATTTGGCCTGTGTTTTAGAGACTGGAGTCTACCACACAGGATGGATCCAGGCCCACAGGTTCTCCAGGTTTTGGGAGATTTGAATTCAGGCAGCTTTGAGACCTTACGAGGAGTCAACAATGCTTTATTGCAAAAAAGTAAATTCAGTTTTGGAGCTCATTAAGAGGCATGTAAGTCATGGGATATCATCGCATCACTCTGTTCAGCACTGGTTAGGCCTCAGCGGGAATACTTTGTCCAAGTTTTGTCACAAATGTATAGAAAGGATGTAGACACTGGAAAAGATTCAGAGACAAGTGACAGATGATAAAAGGGATGGACTGCAAGCCAAATGAAGACAGTCTGAAGCAATTGGGTATGTTTCGTTTAGCAAAGAGGAGATTAAGGAGGGACATGAGAGCAGTCTTCAAATACTTTAAAAGGCTGCTCTAAAAAAGATGGAGGAAACAAGTTTTTTCTTGATACCAGGCAGGACATGAGGCAATCAGTTCAAACTCCAGCACAGCAGATTTAGATTAAATCTCAGGAAAAATTTCTAACGGTAAGAACAATTGGACAATGGAATTAACTACTTACGGAAATCATGGAAGCTCTTTCACAAGAGATTTTCAGAAGGAGGCTGGGCAGCCATCTGTCTTGGATGGTCTAATCGTAACAAATCCTGCCTCTTGGTTGGGGGTTAGATGAGATGCCCTTTGTGGGCCCTTCTAAGCCTATGTTTCTATGATTCAAAGAGAGTGCAGTCTCAGGAAAGAAGGAGGAAACCAAAGGTTCCCTGATTCAAATTCCCACAGACTTGGAGGGATGTTGGTCAGGATCCAGACTGGGTAGCAGCCTCCAGTTTCTGCAAACAGGCCAGGTCACCACTCGTAATTGCAGTGTGTTTATGAACAGGATCGATGGTAGCTGGTTAACATAGCATCATAGAGACAGGTTTAGAAAGGATCATCTAGTCTAATCCTCATGAATTCCAATCAGCAGATGCATGCAAGTGAAAAGGGGCATCTACAACATAGTGCTTAGAACTTTAAATATGAGGTAATTCCTCACAATCTCATTGAGGCTAGCTGGAAAGTTAAATGCTAAAATGAATAGACACTTCTATGGATGCACAGGTCTTGACAGAAATCATGAAATTCATAAAGTGGTGGGTCATTCCCTCTAGAGTGATTCCCCCATCCCGTTCAAACAACTAAACATAGATGTCCAAATGTCCTCTCAAAGACCAGAAAAATTATCCATCCTGGAAAAGTTCGTCCTAACAAGATGGTGCACTCTGCCTGTGATTTTTTCTTTTTCCAGAGATCAGCTTCAAACAGTATGCCTCCATGAATGGACAGTTGCTCGTTGTACTATATGCATGGAAAGAAACTGGGATAACTGCAGATTTTTAATCGATGACAGTAATGTAGGGAGCATAGATGAGCACTATCTCTCTGGCATCAACAGAAGGCAAGGAAGGACAGTATATTGCCCAGATTTCAGTCTGGTGGCACCTCAAATGCTTTAACTAGGGAGAGCTGCAGCTACTAATGATAGGGTTTGTGTTCCTGTTTTTCAAGACTGCAGAGGCTCATTGTCAACTACAAGTTCAAAGGGAATGGGAAAAATGACAATGTAATTGAGGTCTGCTATACAACTGTATAGTAAACTTTTAAAAGTTCAGACTAAACTTCTCTTACATTTAAGATTATTTAGAGTATTCCTGAACTACTGAATGCAATATTATTAGTGATTTATTTTTCTATGCTGTTTATATTTAAGATAATTTGTGTTTTGCTGGCTTAGTGCAAATGTACTGATGCACCACTTTTCGTTTTTGTTTTTTCTTTCTAGAAGGATTCCCTTTGTGAGTTACTTGTGACTCCTGTGCGAGTTCTCACATATGATTAAAATCACTAATTCTGATAATAACTTGTAATGACAAGAGAGTAATACTGTATTTTACATAGCATTTATTGTTCAGACATCAGCTTTGAGTTTAATTTTATTTCACAAGTCTAATCACTAGGAAACAGGATTATGAGTGGTATTGAATGGCACAGATAGTTTTAATTTATTCATTCGTACCAAGAATGGTACCCTGCTCTATTCTATTCTTCTTTCAAGATTGCTTACTGAGAATGTTCCCAGGTCAGTATAATTTGTTCAACTGAATGAAACATGAACTCCTGAGGAATCATTCCTTTCTATAAAAAGACCCTGGAATTCTTTAATTGCACTTCACTGGCATATGGGAAAATGCATGCTAATTTGTGATCCACAATTTAAGGTAGTCTCTTATTAAAATGTACACATTATTTGTAATTCTGCATTCATATCAGTAATAGCTGGTTGCCATTACATCCTCGGGGTGGGGTGGGGGGGGAAGCATTATTCTACTCAACAGGTAAACTAATATAGCTCCAAGCCCCTTTCTGTTCAAGAAACATATTAAACTAAAAAAATTCACAGTCATGGGAAGTCATGTTCTAGTTACCAAAAAGGCCAATGGCATACTTGTTCTGCATCAGTAGATGTGTTGCCAGCATATTGAGGGATGTGATTATTCCCCTCTATTCGGCACTGGTGAGGCCGCATCAGGAATTCTGTGTCCAGTTTTGGGCTCCCCACTACAAAAAGGATGTGGACAAATTAGAAAGAGTCCAGCGGCAGGCAACAAAAATGATCAAGGGGCTAGAGCACAAGACTTACGAAGAGAGACTGAAGGAACTAGACTTATTTAGCCTGCAGAAGAGAAGACTGAGGGGGGATTTGATAGCAACCTTCAACTACTTGAAGGCATGCTCCAGAGAGGAGGGAGGTAGGCTGTTCTCAGTAGTAACAGGAGACAGAACAGGGAGCAATGGTTTCAAGTTATAGCTGGGAGGTCGAGGTTGGATATTAGGAAAAACTTTCTTACTAGGAGGGTGGTGAAGCATTGGAATGGGCTCCATCTTTGGAGATATTTAAGGCTCGGTTAGACAAAACCCTGGCTGGGATGATTTAGTGACAGTGGTTCTGATTTTTTTGCAGGGGGTTGGACTAGATGACCTCAAGAGGTCCCTTCTAACCCTATGGTTCTATGAAAGGCCAAGAAGCAAGAATCTTTCACCACATTTTACTTTAGTCAGATACTGGTTTTGACAGGGTGTTGGAGGAAGAGGTGGAAGCAAGTTCAGGAGCTGAGGACCTTTCTGGGTGAGCTGCGCTCCTCTAGAAGGCTGATAAAATGAACCTGCTAGCTTACACATGCATTGTTTATCCTGATACAGTCACTTTCATCTTAATTGATATTTTATCTCTGTTGTTAAACTATAGATTTTATTAATTAATCCAACAGCTGCACATTAATTACTACTTTGGAAAAAATGTGAATATATTAAGAGCAATTGCTTTCACTGTAAATGGCATGAATTGCATTGGCTATACTTCTAAAACAATGACCTTCTGGTTGCTTACAGGTTCAATGATGGTTATGGGCTTGATGCAGGAATTGCTTGGTGAAATTCTATGGCCTATATTATTCAAGAGGACAAATTAGATGATCCCCACAATCCTTTTTGGTCTGCAAGTGATTAAACAAAAGTAGAGGAATTTATAGCTTAATTTGAGATGAGGGAGTCACAAAACCAGGTAGGCTACACTATGTGTCTCTTTTAAAAATGCTACTGATTTCTACTGTCTTCAGCTGGCTGTTGTACTGGTCCCAGCGCCTTTAATAGACACTTGGGTCACTGTCTCTTGCTCTAGTTTAAAGCTACCTCAATATACATTTCTTTGGCCATGTTTCCACCAGAGAATTTTTGTGATATAAGTTATACCAGTGATAAAAAGTGCTTGTGTGCATCCACCGGCGGACAGAGGGCAGACCCAACAGAGGGCGTGAGCGGCCAGCGGAAGGCTGAAGAGTGTGAGTGACCAGCAGGTGGTGCCAGTGGACAGCTGGCATGAACATTCTCTACGCACGGGGGTGGAGAGGGTGCTATATTTTGTTTTGTGAGACTTCTGTTCTGCCCTGGTTCTCCAGATCAGGGACGTTTTTGCTATTGTTTCTTTGCATTCTTTTATGCTTGTGGGGTTTTGGCGGAAATCCTGTTCTGCACTGATTCTCCAGATCAGTGCTGATTTTCCTATTGTGTTTTTACATTCTTTTACTCTACTGTTAAAAGTTCTGTATACTACGCTCAGACTTGTGCTTGCAAGTGGGGAAACACCCTTTGGGGTGTGCAGGGAATAGTGCATGATTTCCCAGAAGACTAGGTGGGGGCTTGAGCTGGTTGGTGCTGTAACATTATTGGGAAACCCCTAGATAGAGAACCCAGCCATTGTTCTGCCATCTAGCCCTGGCAGAAGAGCTACACACTGAAAACTTGCAGTGCTGCTGACAGACTCCTACGTAATATCCAGAACTGGTCTTGCACGTTTTTATGAGACAGTTAGAACTTGCTGTTTTCATAGGATCTTGAATATTTTACTCTAGTGTTTCTTATTCATTAGTGGTGTGTGTTAACAAAATAAACATTTCTAAGCACTGCTACTAAAACTCTCTTCCCTCTGATTCAGATGTCACTTGCTTGTCATATGCATCAGTAATAAACTCAACTTGTATTAGCACTTCATCTGGTTATGTTTTGAAGGGGCAGTTGTGTTAATCTAGTTCAGTAAAACAAACAAGGAGACCTGTGGCACTTAAAGACTAGCAAATTTATTTATTGCATGAGCTTTCATGGGAGAAAATCCCACTTCGTCAAATGCTTTGAAGATGGGGGAACATACAGTATGGGAGGAAATAAATGCAGGGAAGTGTAAATCATGGGAACAGGTCACACTGTAACAGCCAATCAGAACAATTGTAAAGATTCAAACACTGGGGACCTGCGTACAGGGGAAGATGAAGTCAAATCACCTGCTGCAATGAGAGAAAAATCCAATGTCTCTATTAAGTCCTGAAGCAATGCAATTGAATTTGCAAATAAATTTGATCTCAGCAGCTTCTCTTTGAACTCTTGATCTGGTATTCATCTGTCTGAGCATCGCAATTAGAACATCATTAATGGAGTGATCAGGAAGATTGAATGCTGACCCACTGGTTTTAGAATTAAAAGGGGTAACCGTGTTAGTCTAGCTCAGTAAAACAAACAAATGAGTTCTGTGGCAGTTAACGACTACCAAATTTATTTTTTGCATGAGCTTTTGGGGGAGAAAATCCCACTTCATCAGACGCTTTGAAGATCTTCAAAGCGTCTGACGAAGTGGGATTTTCTCCCATGAAAACATGCAAAAAATACATTTGTTAGTCTTTAAGTGCTGCAGGACTCCTTGTTTGTTGGTTTTAGAATGTCATGGTTATGGTCTTCCAGGAATAAGGGCGGGACAACAACTCAAGCTCTAATATAAAGCAAAACAAAACGACTATATTATGGCAGCCAAAGCTCACAGTCAGGACTGAAGCCTTATTATAGTTGGCATTGTCAAGAAATAGAGGCAGGCTCTGCCCTAGAGAGTTTACAATCCAACAAAAATGGGAAACATTTGAGATATTCTTTGCACCCCATAAAGAAACAGGAGAACATTACCCTTTTTCTTTCATTCCACATTTCTTTAAGGAACAGAAATGAAAACAAGTGTTTATTTCTTTTTTTTTTTTTTTTTGTATTGCATTAGATCTCTAAATCTGGTGGCCCATTGTGCTGATTGCTGATAGAGATAAAATAAGATGATCCCAAAGTCTGTACAGTCTCAACTGATTTTAACTTTAATCCCAGATTTGTAAATTTGCACACTCTGCTATGTAACTCCAGTAAAATAACAATGCACAACCATTCCTGCATAATGTTAATAGTTTAATAAAATGTAATAGGGTGAACATCTTGTTCTTCAAATATTCAGTACTCTTTGCTGTTTTAACTGCTACTTTGTCATTGCACAAAATGCCAGAGAGGCTAGTTCTCTCTATGACCATTACAAAGTTTTTTTTGCAGCTACTTGAAAGTTCAGCTTTTTAAATTGTGGTCCAAAAAGGAAAAAACCCACCTTTTTACAGCAGAATATTTTTTTCCCACAATTTCAACTAAAAAGTGGGACAACAGATTTATTTAATCATTTAAAAAAATTCTTGAGACTAAGCATCGAAAACATTATCTGAAAAGGAATTTTTTTTCTGAAAGTTATCAGCACAAAAATAGGTTATAATGGAAGTACCTGTGTAAGCCTAAATAGCAGCATGTGCTACCAATAGAATTCTGTAAAGATCACACAGCAAAATTGTTATATTGAAGCTATCTAACTCTTCAACAAACTATTTGAGGAATACAATCAAGATGAAGCCAGGCAAGAATAAAATCAGTTAGGGATGCTCAAGGGTGGTACTCAGTTTCTTACCACTCATGTCTCTGGTTTGGTTCCATTTAGTTCTGGGAATGAATACCATTTCATCTTTTCTTTAGTTTTCTTCTACTTTTCTTTTTGTCTTACCATTCTACTGTCTTTTCTTGGAAAATGCCCTAGAGTTTTCAGGCCCATTGGAAGGGACCATTGCATCATCATCTCTAGCATCATACAGGCCTTTAAATTTCACTGTTACCTCCTACAATGATCCTAGTAATTTATGCTTCTGTTGAACACAACTTTCATACAGGCATCCTGTTTTGATTTGAAAATGGCAAGAGACAGAAAATTCACCACTTCCTTAGTCATTGGGTCTAATGGTTAATTGCCCTCACTGGTAAAAATTTGTGCATTATTTCTAATTTGAACTTGTCTGGCTTCAGCTTCTAGCCATTGAGTCTTGTTACTTCCTTGATCTAGTGTAGAAAGAGTGCTCTGGTACCTGGTATTTTCTCCCTCTGAAGGTGCTTTTTACTCTAATCAAGTCACTTCTCAGTCTTTTTTGATCAACTAGAGATCGAGCCTTTTAAGTTTCTCCCTGTAAAGCAATTCCTGCAGCCCTTGCACAATTCTTGTGGCTCTTTTTTGCACCATCACCAATATGCAACATCCTTTTTTAAGAACATGGATACCACAAGTGCACAGCATTCCAGCATCAGTCCCATCACCAATGCCAAATACAGAGGTAAAATCACCTCCCTACTTTCACTTATTAGTTCCCCATAAAGTGAGTCGGGAAGTGCATGGCGCTGTTTGTTTGTCTGTTTGTTTGTTTGTCTATCCAAGAAAAATCAGAGATTTCCAAAAATTGGGATGAAAATTTCACAAACTAAAAATTTTGCTTTGGGTCAGCTGAAACATTTTGTTTTGAGTCTGCTCTTGAAATCATTACAATTTTCAGTCTACCCTGTCCTTCTCATTACTTTCTACTTTGTTAATTTTTGTCATCTGCAATTTTCTCAGTAGTAATTTTATATGTACTTCCAGAATGTGTGCTATGTCCCAAAATACCAGGTTCCCACCTCTTATTTGAAATCTGTCCTCAACTCAGTGGTGCCACAAGCTAGCCCACACCAATAAAAATGGCACTGCCCATCCATCAATTTAAAATAAAATGGTGAAAGCAGTTCCAAGATGGTCTCATGGGCTTTTGTTATTGTTGTCTCTTCAGGCTCTGATCCTGCGTTCAAGTCACATGGGCACACTGTTACACCTACTTGAAGCATTATTGCAGAACAGGGCCTACTGCTGTAAGCTCTTCAGGTCTGGGGTACTGTTCAGTTCTGTGTTTTGTACAGGGACAAAACAAATAACAAAATGAGGGGAGTACGTTTTCCATCAGCAAAAATGCTACAATAGAATCCAGTTACCTGCAGGCTTCAGGTAACTCTCATTTTTTTTATGAATTCCATTTTCTAGTACAAATAAGTTATGGTTATTTTGCACATGGAAGTACATTTTTTAGCCCTACCTTGAATTAAAAGGCCTAAAACTAGTTATCTGAACTTAGCACTCCTTGGTCCTTACAAAACTTGACATGCCTGGATAAAAATGGACTTGTATCCAAAAGCAATCACAAGTGACCATTTAAAAAAAGTTGTTAAGCAATGGCATTAAAAGGTAAGCACTTTAAACATTTCCTTTGTGGAGAGCAGCAGTTCATTTCTTTGGACCCCTACCTGCATTAGGAA
The DNA here is from genome assembly GCA_007922195.1 of Podocnemis expansa. Lineage (NCBI taxonomy): Eukaryota > Metazoa > Chordata > Testudines > Podocnemididae > Podocnemis > Podocnemis expansa. The sequence goes on along the minus strand of ML681994.1, from coordinate 48,463,799 downwards.
AGGGTGATGCTGTCTGGAGTATGAGTGACCATTTATACTCTTATTTAATACCAATAGGACAAAACCAATGATTGTTACAAGATATGCTCTGTCAGGTTCCTTCGGAACAGTTACAATTTGCTAATATTGGATAATATTGTATGTGTGTATATCATCTTTGTATTGTAAGTTATGGCTATGTGTGATATTTGAATCCAAAAACTTGTACTGTGCTATTGGGTTATACCCCCCAGGCAGGTTAGGGGCAGCACTGATGACTCGTGGAGGGCCATTTGCAATACAGTGAGCCCAGCTTAAAAAACCAGGAGCAGGGTTACACGCAGCTATGAGTCATCAGGACACATAGCTTTTTGCAGTTCATCTGCTAGGATCCTGTTCTGGAAACACAGGATTTACAAGTCATATGGCAGAAACTCTAAAATGCAGCTTCACCATCTCCGTTTTGTGTTCATTCCTGCTTCCTATCTCTGGATTAACTATTCTATGTCAGAAGCAATGAAACAAAGAAAGGACTGAGATGCATCGAGGTACTGAACTCCAGAGGAACTGTACAAACCTGCAAACTACACATTATTTCTAAGAATCTGGTATATATGGACTTTGAAGTCGTTTGTAGGTATCTGATTGCTTTGATCATCAAAAATCTCTCATCTTGTTTGTTTCTTTCCTTTTCTAATAAACCTTTAGTTTCAGTTACAAAGGATTGGCTGGCAGCATGGTGTCTTGGGTAAGATCCAGACCAATATTGAGCTGGTAATGTTGTTGGCTGTTTGAGGATTAGGAGAACTTTTTGTAAAGGGAATAGAGTTTTAAATAACTTACCTGCCACAGACTGAAATGAAATGAAATAAAGGGGTGGTGGTGGTGTGTGGGGGGGTGTAATTTCTTGTTTTAGCTTCTTGATAATCAGGAACACTGCTTGTGATTGGTTGAATGTAATATTAGCCATCAATGTGGGAGAATCTGCTCTCCTTTTTGTAGCCTGCCATGACCTTGGCATTTTCAAAAGGACTACCTTAGTTACATACAGGTCACAGAAGGCATTCAGCACTTTGCAAAATCAGGTCATTGCTTCACTGCCTTTAGTGATTGTGATGGGTTGGGCTTACCTAGCACTGAAAGAGTTAATCACACACTATGGATGGCAGAAGTCCTGCCCTCCAGGCTCTGCTGGGCATGCTCCAAATGCTATCCTAGTATAAAAGAGAGCAGCCCAGCTCATTGCAGGTAGAGTGCTGAGGAGGAAGGATGGTTGTTGGAGTCTCAAAGTGAGGAGCTGCTTCAGCCCCCAGCTGAGGGAAATGGAAACTGGCTGCCCACGGCCAATTGTCTGGAGTCAGATGCTGCGGAAGTTACTGATGCCAGTGGACCCAAAGGCTCTGATGAGACCTGGATGACAGCAGTGAGAGGCATGGTAGGAATTGGCCCAATGGGATGGTGTGAGTCAGTGTTTGAGGTGTAATCCCTGCTGACCTGGGTGGGGATCACCCCCTTCATGAATAGGACCCTGGACTGGAATATGGTGGAGATGGACAGACCTGTGTCCTCCTACCCTCCTACCAGCCTCCTTGGGGTGCCAGCAACCCCCTATCTGAGATTCAGATTGCAGAGGTGTGCAATTCTGTGCTATAGCTATAGACCAGGGGTGGGCAAACTTTTGGGCCTGAGGACCACATCTGCTCTTTGATGGGTCACCCGTGGTGGAGGTGGATGGGGAAGGGGCTGGGCTTAGAGACGGTGGAGTGGCCACCCCTCTGAATCCTGCCCCCTCCTACCCTAATACAGCTAACTATGCATACTTAAATATAAATAAGCAAAAAATGTACTTACTGTCCACTTTTTTTTTGAACTGTCCTTTTTTTATTTTCATTTTTTGTACTTTTTTGGTACTGTGGGGGGAAGTGGTGGAGCCAGGAGAGAGGAGCTGGTCATACCAGGCCCTGTATCCTGGGGGGGAGTCGCCACTGTATTCCCCGCAGGGCACCACAGAGCCCATCTGCAGGAGTAAAGGGTGGCAGAGGGAACAGACTCTGCGCTCTGGCCAGAGTACTGCAGGGCCTGCCTGCAGAAGGAAAGTATGGAGCTGGGAGGGAGGAGGAAGTGGCTGCCATACTGCAGCCAACATCATTCTAGTAAATTGTGTGTCCTTGTGGGTGCCTCGCACCTGCCTTCATCCCCCACCCTCAAACTCTCCTGCCAGTAGGGGACAGAGTGGACTTATCCCATTTGCCTGTCCTTTAAACCTAGGACAATCAAGGACAGGGAGCACAGGCGCTTTGCCCTAGCCTCCAAGCAAGCTCAGCACTCTTCCCCCGAGGCATCAGGGTCTTCTGTGGCACCACATGCCAGCTTGGCACCAGAGCCCCTCTGGCACCATGCTAATAGGGGCTGTAGGACCAGCTTGGTACTGATATTGGTACTGCGGCGCCGGCACCATTCCACATCTTTGACATGGGACTCCCCACAGGACCAGGCAGGGTTGGTGCCGATTCCGACAACCCTGGAGGCAGTCAAGGCAGCAAGGGCGCTCCTCTTACTGCCTATACCTCCCTCTCTGGTGCCCGCTAGAAGGGGAAAACCAGCTTTCATTTTGAAGGCCTGGATGCAGTGTAAACAGCAGTGTATGTCTTCTCCACTGTCAGGGCCGGGCTCCCCAACATTGGAGCCCACTACCTCCTTGAGCCCCGATACCGTTGAGCCATCTCCTCGGTGCCATATCACCCTGCCGTCCCCAGTACTGTCCCGAGATGCTTCCCTCCCTCCCCGCCCAGGGGAAGGGGCCTCAAAGGGCTCCAAACGGCTCCGGCACAGACCTTTGGTGCCGTCACCTTTTCGTACTGCCCTCATGAATGGTCCCCACAAGAGACAATCATGCCCATGTCAGTACTGTCCCACTCAGAACCAGTCAGGGCGCTAAACCTGGTGCCATGCTCTTACATGGGGGACCTATCAGCACATTTTGGCCTCCTGCGCCGTGTCTCAGCCCACGTGGGAATGGAGGTCCAGTCCTTCAAAGGCCCACAGACACCTTATTCGGGCCAGTGTTCTCTTTGGCAGAACCAGTCACAGTTCCCCTCCACCCCAGCGTTTGGGGCTTGGCCTCATCTCGCTGGCAGAACCTGGGCTACATGTCCCTGGTTTCAGACATGGCGGGCCTCACGTACTGAGTTCCAGGATCAGAGTTCCCCTCACTCACCCATCCCCCAGTCCCACCTCAAGCAATGGTAGAGATGGCCTTAGGGCCAGGGCAGGCTCCTTGCGACCCCCTCTCAACATTGAGGGATGCAAAGGAGTTAGAGTTACTGGGCCAGAAGGTATACTCTTCCTCAGCCTTCTAGTTATGTGTTGCAAATAACCAGGCCCTGGTGGGCAGATATATGTTGGATGTTTGGGAGTCAATAAATAAATTTAGACATCTACTCCCACATGAGGCATGGGAAGAGTATGATGCCTTCCTTGACGAGGGTAAAATAGCCTCCCAGGACCTCCTCCTGTCAGCCTGGGATGCTGTGGATATGGTGGCCCGCACTATGGCCTCGGCTGTATCCCTGCGCCGTGAAGCATGGCTACGGGAAGCTAGAGTGCCCCCAGCCTCCCAACAGGTGGCCCTTGATCTTCCCTTCAGGGACAATGCCCTCTTCCCACCAGAGACCTCTGCTGTCTTGGGTACCGCTCGTGACCCCTGGGGGGAATTAAAATATCTGGGCCTTCTTCCCACGTGGCCTCTTCCACATTCCCCAGCCCCATAAGGCCCGGTAGTAAACCAGCCCCCCCACTTCAACAGCCGTTGGTGAGGACTTAATCCCCACCACCACAACTTCAGTTCAAAATCCAGTTGGGGGACCTTCCCATAAAGGTCCTTCCCCCACAACTCCGGGGAGGGATCCCAACCTGCTAATCAGCGGTATTGGTTATAACCAGTCAGACTGATTGCCAGTCACCTCCCCCAAAACCCCTGCCGTGGAAAGCCCACTGACTTGGGACCCTTCCTATGAGCTGACAGACAGCCCTCCCTTTCCCTCTCTGTTGGAATGAGTGGTTCAGAGGTTAAAGCAGCCCTCTTTCTTTCAGGTAGGACCAAGGTATAACCCCATATTCATACCCTCTCTATTGATCCTAATACTTCCAATGACTGAGAGGACTCGACCATCTCGTTATCCAAGCCCCCACTACTATCTTAGCGGATAGAATGGAGGTCTGTGGCCTGAACCCATTCGGGCAGCCTCTAGCTAATGGGTCTGACTCCAACCCCAGGGGCTACCATGTCCTTGTACCTGACACTCCACCAGGGGGGAAAGCCCCTACTCCCCTGCTTCCTTGTACGGCGCCTCCCTTGCCTTCTCCGCATGGAGCACACTCCAAACATTAAAGAGTGTACTGCCTCACCTATGCCCATTCCCAACTAAACTGGGTTCTCCCCGTGGGTGCCATTTGCTTACCGGGGAACTACGCTCACACACATTCCCTCGTGGGCAAGATCTTATCTTCCTATCTTTCGAAACAGATGTTCAGGAGACCCTTCATTGGCTCTTCACTCCCCTCTTCATGGAAGGCGCTTGCTTCCCTATCCGCAAGGTTGGGGGGAGCCCTCCACCCTTTCTTATACACCGCCCTAACCAACTCTTCTCCTATGTCACCAGCGGGAATTAGCTGGTGCTCAAATATAGCTCGCATTCAGTCAATCCCCAACCAGGGTTCTAAGATATGTGCTTATAGCTTGGTGGTACTCCAACCCCTTCCTGAACCCAAGGAGCAGGCAAACTGTCCCCGCCTGCCAAGTACTCGATGCAAATGTTGGAGCTCGGCCACCAGGTGCAAGCATTTGGCCAATCATTCGTGGCTTCCATTGGGGAGATGAACCCTCTGGTACTCACTACCACCAGCTGGTCCACAGCTTGGGTGAGCGCACTTGACTAAGGTCGCACTAGCTGGGTCCTCTACCTCATTTACTCTACCCTCCCTTTTCCCATACGGGAAAGAGGCTACATTAACAAACAATGAATCACTTCCCCCTGGCTTGCGATCACCGCTACCTGGGAGGTGTCCTAAAGTCAGACCCCTGTATATGAGATTTGTGCCTGACAAAGTGGACTGGTGCTACTCCCCTTTCTCTCTCTCTCTAAGGTGGCCACTTTCTTCCACTTAAATCAGGAGATCCTCAGGTCACGGAGAACCAGAGGAGATGACATAGTAATAATATCAACTGGATCCCACCCCTTTGCCATTCGATCAAAGGTGGAGAAACTTGTCCCTCTGCCTTCCTTGCTATACCCAGTCACCGCTTGGTGGGGTACGAGTCTGGGCCAAATCATCATTTCCCAAAGTTTTATCCAGCGGTGCCTCTCATGTAGCTCACCTTCCAGGAATGGCCATAGCGCCGCGGTTACCCCAGCCTAGCTCTGGGAGACTCTCGCTCAGGAGTCCCGTGGGTACAGCTCCTTCTTCCTCATCATGATCCGAAGATCACCTAGCCTTAGTAGGCATGACTTGGCATATTATACTCCTGTCCTAAGCGACTACTAGGTTCCTTCTCACTTGATATAGCTTAACATTAAACCCACCCTGAAGTTCCTAAAAGTAACCCAGAATTTGGGAACTAGCTGACCTTAATAGAATTCTCCTTCCCCGGTAAGATCTAATAACAACAATAGAACGTTCATAGAGGGCACTTCAGATAAACCACAAGTGTCTTAAAGAGAGACAGCCAGATGTGCCCCATTGGGGTGGTGTACCTTGCTCTGCTCCTATTGGAGGAAATGCCTTCCTCGTCTCTTACATCCCGATTCTCCCTTGTGGTCCCTTCTCACAGGGAGCCTCAAACCTGATACACACCCCTGTGCATCACCAGGCTTAAAGTCGGTGCCATATCAGGGTGGGTCTTTCCTGGCAGTATGAGGCTATGTTGGCCAAAGTGAGTTTGGTCCCGTGGGCTGTGGGGACTGGCATCTGGGGCTCTTAGGGCACGTGAGCCTACTCCTCAGGCACCGGCTTTATTGCATCAGCTCCTCGCCCCTTATATTCCTTCAGCCATTTGCCAGCCACTGAATACAAATAGTAATAGTAAAAAAAAAAAAAAGGAGAAATAGCAATAATACCTTTTCCTTGTGTCTTTGCAATGTTACGGATGCTGACAGTCCACCTGAAAAAGGGACCATCACGGTGTCATTGGTAAGCTTACGTAGGCCTGGGGTATACTCTTCAGGCCTGTAGGAAGTCCCACCTGTGTCTATCTTATATAGTGCCATAGTGTGGGTCAAGCACCTGGCTTTTCCCATGCCGGTCCGAATGCATCACTTATAAGTGTGCTGTATGAGGTTGTCAGCTTCTCGCCTTCGGTCTCTCGCGTTCCTCCTTAAACCAGGATGAAGTAAACTCTCCTAGATCCTCCTCACTTGCTCGTGGTAGCCCATCCCTGCTGCGGGTTACCGAGTGTGCCAGATTCATGTACTTGTCTGGCCCATGGCCTGCATGTGCTTTACACTGCCGGACTGAGGGGAAAGACAGTCTCCCTCCCTTCCACCGCTTCTTGCACTGTCCAGTAACCACCACTGTCAGCCTGGCAATCCTAAGGCCATATGAAACTCCCTCATAGAATTAAGCCAACATGTGCTGCTGCCAGAATACTAAATCCTCTGACCTCCACATGCCTCTGCCAATACCCTCTCAGGTAGAGCAATTAGAGACACATTCCTTGACCATAGCCACGATGCATTTGTACCACACCTATGTGTAGGGTGACCTCAGGCCATCCCATCCATGCACACCAATTGGTGCTCGGACAAACTGGGCCTACTTCTCTCCACTGGGTTAGATCCTGCAATCCCAGGCCACCTTTGCCTGGATCAGGGTCCTTAGGTCAATTCCTTAGACCCCTCATGGCCCTTGCTTGTTGGACATCTACCTCTGTCAGAGATATGTTGCGTTGAAGGTGGAAGAGCCAACTCCACCCACCATCCATCAGCATGGCTAGCAGTCACTTATTATTGAATGTATCCAAGCAGCGCTCAAAGAAGAACGGTGGGTTACTTACCAGTAACTGTCCTTCTTCTAGATGGGCTGCTCAGATTCATTCAGATCCCTCCCCCCATCCCCGCACTTGGAGTCGGCAACTACTAGGAACTGGGGAGGGGCCGAGTGGCGGCCACATATATAGCCACGGGGTGGCGGGGGGGGGGGCGGTGGCAGCCTGCCCTCTTCTGACAGGCTAGGGCAAAAAGTTCCGACCAATCAGGTGCTCCAGCATGGATACACCTATTATTGAATGAATCCAAGCAGCCCATCTCGAAGAAGGATGGTTACTGGTAAGTAACCCACCGTTCTCTCTTATCTCCCCCCATTTTTTCATTTTTTTTAACATCCTCCTCCTATATTGTAAGTAATAGGAAGTAAATGAAAATAAATTGAGGTATCTGGATTGTTTCTGTAGTTAAACTTTTTCCACAGACCACTTGAAAATTGCTGAGGGTCTTGGCAGACCACTTAATGATCTTTCCAAATGCTGTTTGTATGGTTAGCTAACTAATATAAAGCACCTTGGAAGGAAAAATCAAATGCACAACTACAAAATTAAGAATAATTGCATAGGTGGTAGTACTGCTGCAAAGAAGCTAGGTGTTATAGTGGATCACAAAGTAATCATGAGTCAACAATGTGATGCAGTTGAAAAAAACTTATTGTTCTGAGTTGTATGAACCGGAGTCTTACATCTAAGACATGGGAGGTAATTCTTCTATTCTACTCAGCTCTCGTGAGCTTCCGCTGGATTATGGTGTCCAGTTCTGGGTACTGCAGTCTAAGACAAGTGTGTCCAAACTGAAGAGGATTCAGAAGAAATCAGCAAAAATGATAAAGTGGTTAGAAAATCTTTTCTTATAGGTCAGGCTTAAAAATAAAAACTGGATGTTTTTAGACCTGAGAAAAGAAGACTGAGCAGGGGACCTGATAAGCCTTCAGCTATGTTAAGAGCTACTATAAAGAGGATTGATCAGTTTTCCATATACATCAAGGAGGACAAAAAGTAATCTGCTTAATTTGCAGCAAGGCAGGTTTAGGTTAGATGTATATAAAAACTTTTTAACTACCAGGCTAATTAAGTACTGGAATAGGCTTCTAAGGACACATCTGTTGGGGTGTCCCTGTGACTGGTAGTTTTAAGAACTGGTTAGACAAACACCAGTCAGTTATACTTTTTCGTACTTCAGCTCAGTGGGCTGGACTAGACGATATCATATTCCTATGATTTCAAGCAAGCATAGAAAGAAAGCCTGGCTTTTATTATTGGTACACTGTGGATGTGATTTGCTGAAAGTTCTGCACTGATACAGGCAGAAGTCTCCCTGAACCTCTTTTTTTTTTCTTAAAAAAAACAAAACAAAACAAAAACAAAACAACCAAGGAGTCCTGTGGCACTTTTAAAGACTAACAAATTTATTTATCGCATGTGCTTCTGTCTGACAAAGTGGGATTTTCTCTAGTGAAAGCTCATGCAATAAATAAATTTGTTAGTTTTTAAAAGTGACACAGGATTCCTTGTTTGTTTTGCTGAACTAGACTAACATGGCTACCCCTTTGGAATTCATTTCTAAAGTAGAGTAAACAGAAATGCCTACCTGCAATAGGTTGTCTATGGCCATTCAACAAGATCACTCTTAAACTTTTTCTTATTCTATATGGAGATCTCAGAGTTCCACTCTAAGCTCAGGTGACTTGTTAAATCCAAGGCTGGTTACAGCCTTGGTATGAACCATGTCAGATGTTGGGAGGCAAAGATGAGAACAGTATTACTTGGGAGATGCAAATAAAGCATGCAGTAATATTTTTAAGCAGCTTGCCTCCTTATAATACTTTATATTGTGTGGTATCATTTTAAAGAATTATCCTGATTTAGCTTGATTTTAAACCCATAATATCTATACAGCTATTTTAAACATTCTAACTCAATCTGAGTTAGCACCATTTTGTCTACACGTTCTGGGAATCACACCCACTAGTGGATATACCCTATCGAGTCTGCCCAGAAACTAGAACCATGTGGGCAGACAGTTCTATTGAGTAGTGGTCTGGGAGGGCTGGGGAGGAAGAGGAGGCAGGCATGATGAAGGAAGGCAGAATGGAGGAGCTGAGGCTTGGTGTACACTACATGGTTAGGGTGAAGCAAGGCAGCTTATATCAGCCTAGCAGTGAATTTGTCTACACTTAAATTTTGCTCCTGATAATGATGTTGCCTCCCTATGCTGACTTAATAACATAATCTTCCTGAGTGGTGTAGACTTAAGGTCAATGTACTTAGATCAATACAGTGTCTGTGAGGACACTGAACTACCTACATCAATTGTTACTAACCTCCAGGAGCTGTCCCACAAAACCTCGCTCTGGTCATTGTTTAGACCAGGTGGATAGGAAGCCATATCTCTCCTTTTAAGCTTTACAAATCTTTGAAATTCCCTTTCCTGGTTGCCCAACTTAAGCACATTAAGGAACTCTCTATTGTGCGCAAGTTCTCAGCTTACCATGCCAGCTACATGCTACAAATGCACTCCTGCCTGGAGTGTGGAAAGCAAGAGAGGCCAACAACTGATCTGAAGTGGAGCTGCAGACTTACTGCTCTTACAGAGAGCTGCATGTTCTCCTCGACAGATACCCCACCATTACTCCCAAGAGCCTTCTGTAGTTGCAGGCCCTTGTCATGAACAACGAAATAGATGAGGAACAGGAATATGGGAGACAACTGCACAGCAAGCCAGGACATTTTTGGCTCTGGTCAATTCCAGTAGTTGAGCATGGGTGAGTTAAATGGAGTGGAAGGAACCTCAGTATGCAATTTTCTTTGAAATTGTAGGGGAAAAGTAGGTGGACTCATCTGCTGATTTTACTCATGCTAGAAGAAGTGAAACAACCAAGCGAGGTAGAGGTGCTGTCTGCTTTTCCTTCCTCTTTAGACTTAGGCAGAGGGGCAACATGGAGGAGTCGATTTATGTGCACCAGGATGTCCTGTGGATCTTCCATAGAGAGTTCAATGAAACTTTCCTGGAAATGCTCTACAATCCTCTAGTGAAGGTTTCTGGAGAGGACAGCCTTATTTTTTCCACCAGAGTAAAACCCTTTCCCACTCCACTCAGCAATTACTTCAGCAGGCTCATTGCAGTATCCAGACAAGCGGCACATGGGCTGCAGCAGGATCAGGATGTCAGCAACAGCTGTGTTCTTTCTCTTTCTGCCTCTGTTATACTTGGGAGGGAGAGATCTGCTAAAATCCCCATCCCATGTGGACAAAGAACAGCAAATATGGAAGGTGCCCAGTGTGGCTTACCAGAGAACTCTATGGTGGTGTGCTGAAACACAAAAGGGAAGCTTGCAAGAAGTGGAAGCTTGGACAGATGACTAGGGAGGCATATAAAGATATTGCTTGGACCTGCAGGGATGAAATTAGAGAAACCAAAGGGTAATTGGGGTTGCAGCTGGCAAGAGATGTGAAGGGTAGCAGAAAGGGGTTCTACAAGTATGTCAGTAACAAGAAGAGGATCAGAGATGGTGTAGGTCCTTTACTGAATGGGGCAGGTATCCTTGTGGCAGATGATGTGGAAAAGGCTGAAGTACTCAATGCCTTTTTACCTCAGTCTTCACAGTAGGGTCATCTCCCAGGCTACTATACTGGGTAACACAGAATCATAGATACTGGAAGGGATCATGACAGGTCATCAAGTCGAGTTCCTTGCACTCATGGCAAGACCAAGTACCCCCATTAAACCATCCCTGACAGGTGTTTGTCTAACCTGCTCTTAAAAACCTCCAATGTAGAAGATTCCACAACCTGCTGAGACAACTTATTCCAGTGTTTAATCACCATAATTTAGGAATTTTTTTCTAATGTCTAGGCTGAACCTCCCTTGCTGTAATTTGTCTGTTGCTTCTTGTCCTATCATCTGTGATTAAAGAGAATAATTTTTCTCCTTTGCCCTCATAACAACCTTTTAAGTATTTGAAAACTGTTATCAAAGCCCCTCTGTCTCCGTTTTTCTAGACTAAACATACCCAGTTCTTTCAATCTTCCCTCATAGGTCAAATGTTCCAGAACTCCATCGTGCCTGACCAACCTGATTGCCTTGTATGATGAGATGACTGAATATGTGGATAGGAATAGCCATTGATGTGATATACCTTGATATGGTTTCCCATAGCATTTTTGTCAGCAAGTTAAGGAAGTATAGTTTGAATGAATGGACTGTAAGATGGATAGAAAGCTGTCTAGATCATCAGGCTCAGCAAGTAGAGATCAATAGCTCGAAGTCTAGTTGGCAACCAGTAACTAGTGGAGTGCCCCAGGGGCTGGTCCTGTTTAACATCTTCATTAATGATCTAGATGATGGGGTAGATTGCACAGTCAGTAAATTCACAGATGACCTCAAGCTGAGGGGAATGGTAAACACACTGGAGGGCAGGGATAGGATTCAGGGAAACCTACAAGCTGGGTAGAATGGTAAACACACTGGAGCATAGGAATAGGATTCAGGGAGACCTAGACAAATTGGAGCATTGAGCCAAACAAAATCTTATGAGATTCAACAACAACAAGTGCAGGGGACTGCTAGTTTAAGTAGCAGCACTGTAGAAAAGGAACTGGGGGCTACGGTGGATGGGAAGCTGGATATGAATCAACAGTGTGTTTTTGTTGCCAAAAAGGCCAATGGCATATTGGCTACGTGGGAGCGTTGCCAGCAGATCAAGGGATATAATTGTTCACCTCTATATTCAGTGCTCGTGAGGCCACATCTGAAATAATGTGTCTAGTTATGGGCTCTGCGTTACAGAAAGGATGTTGCCAAATTAGAAAGAGTCCAGAGGAGGGCAACGAAAATGATTAGGGAGTTGGGACACATCACTTCCGAGGAGACACTGAAGGAATTAGGCTTAGTTACTCTGCATAAGAGAAGACTGAAGGGGGATTTGATAGTAGTCTTCAACTACTTGAAGGGGTGCTCTAAAGAGGAGGGAGTTAGACTGTTCTCAGTAGTAACAGAGGACAGAACAAGGGGCAACGGTTTCAAGCTGCAGCTGGGGAGGTCAAGATTTGATATTAGGAAATCTTTCTCAGTAGGAGAGTGGTAAAGCATTGGAAGGGGTTACCTAGGGAGGTGATGGAATTTCCGTCTTTGGAAACATTTAAGGCCCAGTTAGATAAACTCCTAGCTGGGATGATTTAGTGAGAGTGGTCCTGCTTTTAGCAGGGGGTTTGACTAGATGACCTCATGAGGTCCCTTCCAACCCTATGATTCTGTGGTTCTAACAGTGCCAGTATTCAGTTCCATTACTCAATACGCACAAACTCATGCCTGTGATCTATCTTTTTTTCCCACCCCTTGCGTCCAAGAGCCATACTCACCATGGCTGGTGCTGTTATATCAATCCCAAGCAGGTGTGAGAATATAGTGCTTACAATTTTCTGGGATCAAGGGGTGTGATTTCAGTATCATAGGTTCAGGACAGAAATCAAAATATAGTGGCAATGGCCCCTCTCTGTGTTTTATCTGCAGCTACTGGTACTGCACTCTTGAGAGTCCCTTCCTCCACATCCACAGAATGTCTCAGCCAGCTAGGGAGGAAAAGTGGCTATGTAATAGCTATGATGTAATCTGTCACAAGATGGTCTGGTGTTAAAATAGGGATATATGTGCTGCCTAATACTAGAGCCCTGCGTGGATGCACAAATGTGGATCCTCATCTGATCAACATCAGCCTGTATCTGAATCGCAATCTGCATGCCAGATTTTATGTGTATCTGCACCACCCCCACTTCATAGCAGCTCCTGCTCCAAAGATAGGAGCTGAGCATTTGTCTGGGTGGCTGACTGTGTACTGTAGCATAACTAAGAAAACAGGGGCTTAATAAATGTGCCAACACTGTTGTTTTTATTTTAAACATAAATGTTGTACAAAGTTATAGGATGGGCCCCCAAATAGCTGCAGATTCCACCCCACACCCTCTAAACAGCTGCTGGCAGTCAGCCCCCCACCCTGCCTTGGATCATTCAGCTGGTGGGCAGCACCACAAGCTGGCAGTTCCTGATTCATTCGGAGCCTCTGTTGGCCCTGATCACTGTTATTCCACCTGGGGCTAAGACAACTGAGCTGTTCAGTGCAGGGGGAGGCAATTGCCATTCTGCTGATCAATGGGATCACTGGGGCACTGGCAACTGGGGCTGAGGGGGAAGCAGTTGCCCATGATCATTAGTGTGGGACTGGCCACTGAGGCTGAACAAAGCTTTGCTATGCTGAAGCTTGACAGGTGGGGGAGAAGTTGCTAGCAGCTCTTGATGCAATTTAGAGTCTCTCCTAGCGCTGTTTTGAACAACTTTTCAGTGGCAGTTACCATTCATCTGATTTGGTGACTGGCAGTGGGGGAAGGGGTGGGGGCTAGCTGCCCTTCATCAGCTGACTGGTGGATTGTGGGGACTGGCAACTGCAGCTGGGCTCCTTGGATATGTGTACACTGGAGTCTTAGGCTGACTTAAGGAAGGTTAAGTCAACTTACAGACCCCTGCGGCCACACTGGTCTTTTATTAAGTTGACTTAAACACTTTCTTAAGTCAACTTAATAACACCACCTCTTAAGGTCGACTTAATGCTTAAGTTGACCTTATTAAGTTGACTGAAGCCAGTGTAGATGGGGAAAGCCAACCTAATTGGCCTCCAGGGGGCACTTCTCCAGTGCAATGTGGGACAGCTACCCACAATGCACCATTCCTCCATCAACCCAGCACCTGCCAGTGTGGATGCAGGCAGTTGACAGGAGTTTTCAGTGTGGACTCTCTAAGTCGACTTAACAAGGTTGACTTTAAATCAACTGAATGTTGACCCTGTTAAGTAAACTTAACAGAGCCTCTAGTGTAGACATACCCTTAGAGCCAGAGGAGGAACAGCTGTGAGTGGGACTAGATAGTAAGCTGAGCTGCATGGCAGCAGTAGCAGCTATTGCACCCCAGGCAGATAAAAATAGAATCTGCATTTGAGCTCCAATCCGCAACAATGGCTGTGTTCACACACAGGCATTATTTCAATACAAGTTGTGTCGAAACAACTTGTATCGAAATAATGCCTTATTTTGAATTAACAGTTTGTTAATTCGAATTAAAGAAAAAAGCTCAAAGCGAAATAGCAGTTTCAGGCAACAGTTATTTCAAAACAAGTCACTGTTGTTTCGAAACAACATGTTCGGACGGCATTGTTTCGAAACAATCGTTTCAAAACAACATTGTTTCGTCCCCACATGGGGTTTAAGTTGTTTCGAAACAACCATGCGTCGTGTGAACAGGGTATTTCTTATTTCGAAACAACCTCTGTTGTTTCAAAATAAGAGTGCTGTGTGAACACAGCCAGTGAGTCTGCAGATATGCACATCTGCAGATGAGGATACCCACATATCTGAAGTGAATGCCCCTGGATCTGCAGGGCTCTACCTTTCTCCCCTCCTTTTTTCCAGAAGCCCATTGCTGCAAAACCATTCACTTTCTCCTGCTCATTGCCCAGAGTCAGTCCTATGTGGCAAGAGGTGATTAAGGTCTTCTCTAAACAAGCACTTATGCTGGCAAAATATTGCTACTCGGCTGTGGGGGAAGAAGAACGCACCACTGAGCGATGTAAGTTTTGCCAGCACAAGTGCTTGCGTGGACAGCGCTGTCAGCGGGAGATGTGTACTTTCTCCCATTAACATAATGCAGCTACACAAACACTGTTACAGCAGCGCAACTGTATAGCTACAGCTGTGTGTGTGAAAGATTAGCCCCAATGGCTCTGAAGATCTGCATCATGACAACAGCCTCTGTGGTTTTACCAGCTGACTAGTAGCAATCTGTCATTGTGTGATGCCCACTCATTTCTGCACAGTCAACACAGCTCTCTTAGTGTTGCTGTGTTGGTGGGCTGGGGTGAATTCGGCATGCCGCCAAGAACATGGCCTTGTGCACCCAAAAGTTCTGCAGCCACTGCGCCTCATCCAAAACTGCATTATGAGGTGATTGCAGCAGTCAGTGCTTGTTTCTCGGGCCCAGAACCTGCTCCATCCTCTACAGCTGTTCCGTAAACATCAACAACCTTGACTTGTTTCTTTCTATGTCCCACAGCAGTCTAGCCACCAAAGAATTATAAACTTTCCTGCAGCTCTTCTTGTGGCCCTTCAAATATTGCAGGATCAGGTGCTCTAGGTTTTGCAATGCTCAGGAATAGGGCAGGGCTGTGCAGGATCCATGCTTCTGTCAGAGATGCTAGACAACAAGGAGGAACGTGAAGGTTTGTGGGGACTTTGAAAAGAAGCACAAATATTATGAGATGCAGAACACTATGGGATGCTCTCTCCCATCAACATAATAGTGCTTTCATTATGGGATGCTGAACCTATTCTCCCAGTTGGATAGTGTCAACGGAGGTGGCAGCCATGATGGCCACCCCGCCCCACATGTAGCCCCCTGGATTCTGCTGCTGTCAGGGAGGAATGTTAAGTATCGCTCTCCCTGTTTGGCCTCATCTCCGGGCCATCCAGCTCAAGGGGAAGAATATTAAGTATCAATCTCCCCTGATGGCCCTCAATCTCTTGCACGAGTTTCTTCCTCCCTAGCTTTGCGTCAACAAGAAGAGGGGTGAGTTCCTATCCCCCCTGAACAGTTTCTCGGCACCCCCGTCACCACGAAGGAGGGGTCATTGTCTGGGATCTCAGTTCTATCATTGGTCCTGACCAGAATCCCACTCCCAAATGGCTAGTTTTACTCTGGCTGTGCAAAATTCTATTTAAACCCCCTGTCTCAGCTAGCTTGGTGTTCTCTCACCCTCGAATGCTAAAGGGCATGTCGAGACCCGGTCGGACTGATCCCCCAACTGAGACAGGGAGCACCCACCCATGAGACCTTTTTTTTGGGGTGTACACAAATTGCCGGCCGAATGATTAAGTACCACGATGTTGTAGCTGGTCTGCCTCCTTGCTTTGGGTTCCACTACAGTGCTAGGACAGGTATTATAAACTGATACAACTATTTTACCTCTCTCAATTTGTTTCTTTCTTCCCTTTTTCTTTTCTCTATAATTCCATTTATGCATTGTCTATAAGTGTAGTTTTACCCATTTATGCAGTGTTTATAAGTGTGGTTTTCATTTGTACCTTGTATAGTCCCTTTACTACATAGCTGTTTATTATCCCACTTGTAGCTTGCATAGTCCTTTTCACTGTGTAGCTGTTTATTATTCCACTTGTATCCTGTATAACCTTTCCATGATATAGAGGTTTATTGCCTAGCATAGTTATTACTTCGTCATATGTTTTATTAGCCATTGGTATTTTGCATTCTATTGTATAGTTGTTCGTTGCTCCATATTGTTAATTGGTCATAGGTGTTTATGGTATCACTATAAAAGTAGGGGTTTTTTTTGTTTACTTGAACTGGTGTCCGTCTCATTGGTGGGTGTCACCGGTCCGTCGCAGTTACATTGCGAACCTGGGGTTCAACAGATAGCAACTCATTGTGCACTGCACTCTACTTCAGTATAAATGCTCATGGTGAAGATACATTCTGCCAACACATGTGATGTAGCATGTGATGTAATATTTGCAGTGGCTGTATGCTGACATAACTTAACATTGACATAATTTTGTAGTTCAGACATTGCTGGAGAACAGACATGAATAGAGAGAAAGGTAAAAGAGGCTAAAAAAAAAAAAAAAAAAGCCAGGCAGCAGCCTCTAAGTAGAGGGTGGCCTTGGTAAAAGTTATAGAACTTTTGTCTGTGAGCTACAGAGGCTTGGGGCTGAAAGCTAAGCAAGTGCTCTTATTTTTGGATCTGCCTGTGTTCAGAGAAACAGGACATTGTGCGTTTCTGTAAATGAACAGGATTGCATCAAAGAAAATATGTTAGTCTATCAATTTCTTCTTCTGACTAAAACATTCCCATGGCCCCAAACTCTGATTAGCTATTCAGGTAGAAAAGGGCAACAATAATTGTATTTTTGGAAATAAAACTTCTTGGCATAATCATAAGGGTTTTGAAATGTGGCTACATTTGCCTAATGTTGTCTGTCTTTTTGGTGCATCTCAGGTGACCGTAAGGGCAGTATTACACTTCACACATATGTTCAGAAATGCCAATAAGAGGATGTAGTGAAGAGAATATAAAATCATTCCTGACTGTTTATTGTACCTTTATGAAGCAAATCTTGCTAATTTTGCAAAGAGTTAATAAGTAAAGTAGCCCTTCACAAAAGCATGATAGAATGCAGTGAGTTGCATGAAGAACATCCCTGTGAAATATTTAGATCTATTTCACAGATAGCTTCTTTGTATCTCAGCTAAATAAAGTATCATGCCCAGAATCTCTTGGTGACACCCAGAGGACCTGACAATCTGAGTCTTGTCTATTCTAATCATGGGACTTCCCCCCGCCCTCCCCCCAGGAGAAGAGTAAAGAGAAACGTGACCCTTACTGCAATAATCACTGCTTGCTACTGGAAGATTTACTTAGCACATGCGGGTCAGTTGCCCAGAAGAACTGATTGAATTCTTCCTTGCTGAGGCTGTGCAAATGAGATCAGTATGATATTATATTTCTCAGAAAATAGGTAATTTAGAAAGCCTTTTCTCAGCCATATTTCTTGATAAAATTCATGGTTTTAATTTCATATGCTAGTTTACTCTGCTTCATATAAGATCTTTTTCACCAGCACAATTCCATCCAATCTAGCATCCTCTCAGATTGGGAGGCAAAATGGAAATCATTTATCTTGGCCTAAGCCAAGAACTGCAGTTTACTCTCTTGTTTACAAAGGCACTTAAATTTACTTACAGTTTTCATAAGGACATGTAGCCTGGTGCAAAAATAAATCATGGGACTACAGCTTTATCTGAATCTTGCAGCAACCCAGACTCATCAGGTATCTCTCTGTCTCTACTGCTATGATCATTTCTTTCAGGTTTTAAGGGGTTTTTTTGTTTTTCTTTTTGCTTTTTTTAGTAAAATAAAAAGAGAAGGTCTTATATTTGTGGAATCATGATACAGGATTTTACCCAATGCTACCGCTGGTGTGGTAGACATAAACTGCAAAATTATGCTGCAGCAGTGTTCTGTTTTCCTACAGCCAGAGACTATGTGAATGAGCTGCAGGGTGTGCGATCAATGCGTCTGCTACCTTGGGGAATTCAGTCTTGGCATGAAATTAATCCTGCAGTTGCTTTAGTAGAGCAGGCTCCATGGCTTCTGATAATTGTATGAAGCCTGAATATGCCTGTGCCACAGGTCTCTAGTGCAGCTTGTAAGTCACTGAAATGACAGTGCTTAAAATAGGTACCACAGTTTTTTTCATGAATGACTGGCAAGCTGCAAAGGCCATCCTGTCAACACACAGCTATAAAAAGCCCCACATATTCTCAGGGCTAGCTTTGAATGAATTGCTCATTCCACATGCTCAACGTCCCAGCACCGGCTACCCATAGTATGTTATGAGGCTCAGATTGTTAGGAAGAGGTCTGAATTTAAAAAACAAAAAACCCCATGATTTTGCAAATAACGCACATTATGATCATTTTGGAATTCTGCATGTACCCCAGTGAATGCCAACTGAACTTAAATACATTTAATGGTTAACTAGAGCTGGCATGGTAAGAAGGACTAGAGTTAAGTACCTTCATTACCTCTTCCTTTGCTTATTACAGTGACTCTGTTTTAACTCTTCTCATTCCTAAAGTAGTTGTATAGAGCAGTTAAATGTCAAAACTTTGACTGGTGTTATTTTAAATAAATTACATAAATCAGCAATGAGCAAGCAAGAGCAAACTAATTCTGCATCTGTGATGTAGGACAGGGGTTCTTCAGATGTGGTGCGTGAGGTTGATTTTTTTTTTTTTTTTTTATTTTTAAGTCTGGGGGACAACAAAAGAGAAAACAGGGACGGGTGTGAGGGTCACAGGTTCAAAACTAGGGTTTCGGAAGGGGATACCAAGCAGAGAACCCCGGACAGCGCCCACTGCTCCCGAAAGGTGTCGAGGGAGCCAGCGGACACCGCCCAGAGGAACTCTGCCCGGAGACGTGCACGGACGAGGGAGCGGAAATAGGCCCCACAGTCGCAGGCCCTGCGTGAGGTTGATGGAAGAGATACACTTTAACAAGCTTATCTATCCCCTTTAAGGTGGCATGGCACCTGGGACCAGCTGCCAGCCATTGTTCCTTGACATGGCCCCTTTAAGAAAATAAGTTCCAAAGGGATTGCTGTGTTAGTCTAGCTGAGCAAAACACTCAAGGAGTGCTGCGGCACTTTTCAAGACCAAAAAATGTATTTATTGCACAAGCTTTTGTGGAAAAAAATCCCACTTCATGAGACACTTTGAAGAAGGGGAACTTACAGAATGGGAAGAAAATATATGCAGGAAAGTGTAAGTCAGAGGATCAGGTCAGGCTGTTACAGCAAATCAATGCAGGCAGTTTAGATTCAAACACCACAGAACAGCATATAGGGGAAGGTGAGGTCAAATCAAAGGAAATCAATATTCAAAGGCATAACAAACCAGTTTGGTAATGGGGCCAGGTGTTAATGGCTTCCTTCTTAATATGATAAAACTCTGCTGTAAGGTGACTGCCAGGAAGAGAGATGGAAAATTACAGAGAACTCTCCAATGTTGCCAAGTCTCATAGTTTTGTCATGAGTGCCCCAATAATAGTTTTCCTCAAAGCCCCAGCTCCAGAGTCAAATGGGTATGTGATGATTTCAGCCTTCGTTCTTTAAAGAAAAAGTAAATTTCTAATCCCATGGCTATGGAAAAAGCTTCAAAATGTGACCTGACTGCACCCAACGGCTCAAAAGCAGGAGGCAAATAAAATCACCAAATCTATTAACTTCACACAATCTCATGATCATAAAGCCAACCTCATGAGCCTGAGTCGTGATTTTTGAATATTTGAGGTTGGCAAAACTGGGGAAGTATCAAGTCAGGAAAGAGGCTCCCTAGAATGGGACCAGGAACCAGAAGAGACTGGGAGGCTGAAAAAGCCTGCCTGACTTCCAGCATATCTGAGAAGGATGGCTGAACGAAGAGGTTAATGTGTATGAGTCCAAGGACTGAGGTTGCCATGAATGGGAACCTGAATGGTTAGGCCTACTGCTTGGAGCGGAGATGGTCAGCCCTAGTGGTCAGAGCTTATTCACAAAGTGAGCAAAGCAGTGGACAAGAGAGATCACAGCTGTGGGCCTGTGTACTGAGCAGCCAGACATCCAGTCTTGCTGTTAAACTGAATGCCAGGCTTGAGTTCCTCAGCCAGTCAGGTGGAGCTGTTAGCCCAGAGGCCCTGCTGTGGCTCAGCTGTGCTCATTAGCCTGCGTGGGGGCAGGTTTAAGCCCTCTTTCCTGATAAAGGCAGGCCCTGTGGAAATGGGGCTGGTATATGGATAGTAGTGTATTCTGGAAGCCTGCTTGAATTGTGGTATAATGCTAGGGAAGGAAACTATAGTTCCTTCTCCAAGGAGGTGTTGAATCAAAGAACCAAAGTAGGAGGAGCCCTCAGGCAATGACTCCAGAAGAACCAGGGACTGTAGTGGGGCTGGCAGAGCTCTCCAGCTCAGAGGCAACTGGAAACCTGAAGCATTGGAACAAGGGTGAGTTTAAGCAGAAGCTACCTGGTGCTTAGGTAAAGCTCTCCACCTTAACCTTCCCCTTTGAAATGCCTGGATTTTTTTTTTTTTTAATATGCAGACTATCTGAGCCCCCATGCACTCCTTATTAGTGCTGGGTGGGAAATGGTTATCCCATTTTGTGAAACTTTCCTGATCTCATGTATTTGGTTTTGCCCTGATGAAAACTGAGACCTTTTGATGTCTTTTATGCTGTCTCTCTCACACACAAACTTCACTGACTCCTGAATAGCCAATAGGCTTATAGTCAAGGACCTGACCTGGAATATGGAAGAGCCAGGCTCAAGTTGTGAGCTGCATCAGGCAGACCTGAGACCTGAACCTGGATGTCCCACAGCCAAGGAGAACCCTAACCACCTGTTTGAAGTGGGATTTTTCTCTGGCTTTGACTACCAATTTCATCCAGGACCAAAGTTTCACTGAGACTGGTATGTTCTAATGAAAAGATTTTGTTTTGAAAAATCTGCATTTTGAGAAAACATTCCTGAGTAGCTTTAACCTCACGTTCTTTAACCATCCCATGCTGAGTCTATCAGTCACAATTTCTTATTTTACTCAGACAGCTCTTGGGATGTGTTTGCCCCCCTGCCCCCATCCCCTGTGAGTTGCTGTACTTTGCTGAATCTAACCAGCTGCTTTGATTTGCTAACAGTCTGACCTGATCCTATGATTTACACACCCCTACACTTATTTTGCTCCCATTATGTAAGCTTCTCCATTTTCAAGTGTCTGATGAAGTGGGATTTTTGTCCCATGAAAGCTCATGTGATAAATACATTTGTTGGTCTTTAAAAGTGCTACCAGAATCCTTGCTTGTTTTGCTGAACTAGACTAACATGGCTACCCCTTTGGAACTCCACCAGCCAGATTCACAACTTGTATTACAATTAATCCAATCTCTAAGCCTGTTAGGACCCAAAGCAAACATGCACAAAAAAGAATAATTTGCAATTGGTACTTAATTTAAAAAAAAAAAAATGGTGGGTGAACCACTAAAAGTAGAAGACTACTGTTACAGGACTATCAAAGATGTAAGTGTTTGGCAATGAGAAAAACATTGTAATTTACAAGCTACATTCAAACCATGTTTGCACTAAGGGTTACCTGGTTTTACTGATTGCTAGGGATTTCTATTGGTACAGAAAAGTCTTGGGTAAGGAAAGCTGTAGTTTACAGGACATCAGCTGGTGTAAATCACTGTTCCCCTTATCTACACTTGGGGACTGCACTGGTCCATCTACACTGAATGCTGACCAGCCCCTGGCACATTCTCAAGTGAAGCCCTGTCTATAAGCGGGATCAGTTCCAAGTGTATCTCCATGCACCTAATGCAGGGCTGTCAAACTTACAGCCTGTGGGCCAGATTTGGCCCATGAAGCTTCTGCCTGGGAGCTCTCTGCAGCAGCAGCAAACAACAAAGAAAGGTTGCCATGGGCAGAACAGGGCTAAGCCTGCTTGTGATGCTGATTATGTGAGTGAGTCAGAGCACAGGGAAACAAAGGAAGTGCTCCAGCCAATCCCAGCTCAGCTCTGTTGTGGTCTGCCAACCAGAGTCTCAGTCACAGCAGGATTGGCCAGGTTCCCAGAGAGGCACCACAATGTCTCCCACCCCAACTGTTCACAGTCAGCATGCTAATCTGATTGACTGCACATTGCATGAATCACAAATAAGAAAAGGAAAGTGGCTGGGGCCCACGTGGGAACAAGCCAACCAAAGGCCAGCCAGGACTGAATCAACCAAAGGCCATCATGCTGAATGACTGACAGTGAGTGTGCAGGGAGGAGGCAGGAGCCCAGCCTGTCTGCAGCTGTGACTGAGACTGATTGCCTGCTACCATGGAACTGCGGAAGCGGAAATAGAAGGGAAAGGTGGGTCTGGGAGCTACCTGGCTGTGGGAAGTGGGGTCCAGGATTGGCCAAGCAGGGGAGGGGGTGGCCCACAGGGCAGGGAAAAAGGAAGGTGTTGGAGAGCCTGCAGGGTAGGAGAGGGGAAAGGGTAGTCCATGCCACTCTGAACATGGCAGGGGAAAGGGGTGGGGAGCCCATGCGGGCACATGGCCCGTGACCAGCATCCTGCCTTCCAATGTCGCCCCTCCATATTGAATGAGTTTGACACCTCAGACCTAATGTTTCCCCTTGTTGGAGCCTTGCTGACAACTAGAGCTGAATGAAATAATAGTTCTTTCTCCAACCCCTTGGTTGGTGGCCAAACAATTCAGTTTTGAACTTGCAACTGAAATTCTTCCAGTTTTTCTCGCCAAAACAAATTGGGGAAAAGTCTTGTTTTGGGTTGAATAAAATATTGTGAATGTTGACTTAAATAATTTTAAAAATGCATTTTTGACAAATTTACTATTTGCTGAAAAGACTTCATTTAGCTCAGCTGACAATTCTTTTAATTGGGGAGGAGGAAATCTGCTCTGCAGGTAAAGAGATTTCATTTTATACAAACAGCTAGGTAGATTATTTAAAGTTCATTCAGGCTTTTGAAAACTATAAAGCAAACTAAATGTAAATGTATACGCACTGATGTGGTTCAGTGCACTTTTTCTGTCTGTATCATTGATTGTGTTTAAGATTGTATAGACAGTGTCAAATTTTGAGTAGACTTTGACTTGAGTCATGACTGTGCTAATAGATGAAATAACTGACTGTCAGAAATTGATTCCAGAAAGCAACTTGTGCTAGAAAATTTGACAGTATAAAATTATACTCACTATTTGTTTGACCTTTTAGATA
Organism: Podocnemis expansa; assembly: GCA_007922195.1. Taxonomy (NCBI): domain Eukaryota; kingdom Metazoa; phylum Chordata; order Testudines; family Podocnemididae; genus Podocnemis; species Podocnemis expansa. The sequence goes on along the minus strand of ML681994.1, from coordinate 48,440,405 downwards.
CTTCTTACAAGTATGGCATCTGCCCATGCTGGCATATCAAATGACAAACCATGATGCTGTAGTTCAGAGATGATAGCAACAGGACATGCATGAGATGTGGAAGAGAAAGTACAATCTATATTCTAAGTCATTTCAACAAGAGCATGCTAACATCCTCGGATCACAGGAATAACTTTTAAAATGGTGCTGGAAAGATCCTATTAAATCAAAAGGAAAGGATGCACGTCCTCTGTTAGCAAAAGCAGCTGGAGAACTAGTCTATTCTGTAACTTCTGAAACTACCTCATCAAAGAGAGAACATCACTTCTGCAATAAATGTCAGAGTCCAAGAAGGCAGAGGTTAAGTGACAGCAGAATGGATGCTGGGCAGAACTAGGTGCAAGATCCACAAAGGGACTTAGTTACCTAACTGCCACTCAAGGCAGCTAAAGCCAACATTTGCCACTCTGGAGGTCCACAAATTCACTGCTCAACTGGTACATAACCCTTTAGGCACTTAAATTAGTTAGCAATCTGAGGTTAGCCAATAAAGGCCCCGAGGTTTCCACTGGTGGGCATATGCAAAACCACCTAAATCTTGCTTTTGCCAAGAGGCTTGATGCTCTTGCTCGAATCTAAGCCCCAGCAGGATTCACAAACTAGAGATCCCCCTGCCTATCTAGCCTGATCCAGCAGGCATGCTCTGAGAATACCTACCCTGCCCAAAAGATAATTAGGGCATGTGTGTCCTCAGATACCCAAATGGCTTGTGGAACAGAGCTCTGGGTTCAAGTCTATTCTCCATATTGGACGGATTGAGGTTTTGAATCCTCTGTCTCCCACATCCTAACTATTGGGTATCAGACTCTTCAAATTTCTGCTGTTAAAGCAGTTTCACTTTATATAAACTAAATATTTATTGGGCTAAAGAGTCAGTCTGTAGCACAGTAGTGAGGGCATGTATAGTTGATATTTAACTGGAGCTATGGGATGTGATGGGGGGGTCTCTTGTGGGTGTGGTTTGTTTTTTTTTTTTTTTTGTTTTTTTTAATGTGTGGGTTGTCATGATTGAGGTTCCTAATTCCAGGAGAGAGTTGATAGGCACTTCCCTCTGGTCTGATCTGAGGCACCTAACTACCTTCTGAGGTGCAGGACTTGGTATTGCATCATTCCTGGGCATTTAGTATGGGTTAATCTAAGTGACTTCCCACTTACATTGCTGGTTTCTGTGAGTCTCATCCTTAAGTACCTTGCTCTCCCCATGCACTGTACAGGGAGTCTTAATTAAAGGCAGAGGATTACATGGAGTTGCAGGGTACCTAACCTCTAGGCATTGCAACACCCAAGTCCTGCTATTGATTTAGCCTGATGTAACTTGTACACCATCTAGGACAAAGATTTGTACCTTGAAATCATTCTGTTGTTCATCTATCTTCAACCCTCAAGTCAGTTACTGGGGAGAGTAACTTATGCATGCCTCCTTTCAGTTAAAATCAATCTTATGCTTTATGAAAGAGCAGCTAAAATATGCTTGAGCAGAAAAGTTGGAGAGATGTTTCTAGAATGTCTAGCCAAATAAAATGAGCATTATAGAATTATCTTGGAGGAGAAATTGGACTTGGTTTAAAATATTATTTAAAACCAGAGTGATATAAAGTCTTCAGAGGTATTTCTGTGTATGGCTATTTCTTTTCAGCTTTACAAGAAATGAGAGGGACAGTCTAAGTGATCTGGCATAATTTTTTAATGTAAAGTGTAATTGTCATGTGTTGGGGAAGTGGGGTGTTGGCAGGGTATTGGTGTGAAGGTGTCAGGGCAACTATATCCTGGAATTCCCTCCTTTTAATTTTATAGCTAATATAACACATGACAAAATACAAAGGTGGTAACTTCTCTCTTGCCTCCTGCCCTGGAAACTGCTCCAAAAACCTTGTGTTTCAAATTCTGAAACATTGAATTTTCATTGAATCCCACTCAGGAAAAAGATAGCAATCAGGAGGGTAGGTGAGATGTTCTTTTACTCAGCAACATGGACACACTACTTCCTTAGATCACCTCTCCATTATCATCTTCCTTGTCTTCATGGGTATGTTTACAGTGCATTGTAAACCCAGGCCTCTGGGGCCTAGGCTTGTGGACCTGATGTTTCCAAGCTCACATTTGAGCGGCCACACTGTACTTTAAAACTGGGGTTAAAGTTACTGGACTTGGGTCTCTGTCTCATGAGCCCGTCTGTCAAGGCTGTTTCCCCACTCTGATACTCTGAGTGAAGAAGGTGGGGGCCCCCAACAGGACTTAAAATCCACTGGCCTTAAAGCTCTCCAAGGCCACGAGTTCCTGGCCTTGGAGTGGTATCGCTGCCACCACCCAAATGCAAAAACCTCTTGAAACCCAGGAAGGCACACTTGGGAATTCCTTCCTGTGAGGGACTCACAATCACTGTTATTCCTCCCTCAGGAGAGTGACTGAACCCCAGCTGGGCTATCAGCTGGAACTAGAACAGAATCCCCCTTAGTAGCCGGCTGTGCAGTCTGAGGTATGTGCACACAAAGCTCTTGCCTTTCAGAAACAGGACCAGAACTTACTAAAAAGGTAATCTTTAATTAAAAAGAAGAGATAAGAAACAGAGTTGCTTCTCTGGGATTTAACTTGTGTAACCCCTACCCTGTAACTACCTGTGCTCAGCACAGAAAAATCCAGAAACAAAGAAATGCCCTGACCATGTCTAAGTAAACATTCCCTGTTCTTCTCATGCCTAGTCAGTAACAAACTTGAGATTATCTTTGGCAAGGATATTACTGGATCCTTCCTCAGGCCTCTCTCCAGCCTCTCCTGATCCTTCCAAGAGCTCTGCTGCATCCAAACAGGAACAGGCAAGGCAGCTGCTCCAACTCAAAAATCATGTGATTTGTTCGTATTGGCTGTCCTGGGACTCACTGACTAGAGTGTTAACCCCTTCCTCCCCAAGGATTACTACATCATCCATATTGCATTTCATTGACCTTCTGATTCAGTCCTGCAACTTGATCCTGCATCTGTGCTGACACAGCTAGGCCCCAAATGACAGGGCTAGGCCCCAAATTACCTTGGAACTTAGGCTCTGACACAGCCTTGTGACAGGGTCCTTGGAGCTGGGTCCTCAGTGCTTGCTAACCTGAGTTAGACTGATTTGTGTGTGGATAGAAGAAGGCTAAGGGCTCAAACCTCAAATAGAGCCCAAGCTAAGCATACAGTGTGCCTGTACGTAGGTTCCTCGCTTCCACCCATTTTGCTCTGGATGTCCTTCTTGAACTGCAGGGCATCATCTGCATTGACAAAATTGGGACTAATAGCTTTCCACTGATCTTTATGAAACACACTGCAATGTAGAAAGGACTCTGACACTATTACCATTGTGTTTAACTTGGTGGAAAACACAGCTGAGCCACAGGAGCTCCCCTGGCAGTAGCACTACTAGTGAACTAAAGGTCTGAGTTTTCCTAATGTAAACAAGACCATCTTTTAACCTCTCTGGAGGTAGAGCTGTTGTATGCAAGTCTGAATTTCCTCTTTCTGCAAGCAGGTGCTGGCTGGCTCTTGGTCTTATTATTGCCTGTATAGCAGACATCTCGTCATATACAAGAGGCTTTTATAATTCCAAATGAATGGATCATATCCTTGTTCCTCATCCAGCTTCTGGCACCACAGACACTAGAGGGCTGCTTTGTGCTAACTTGAGGATTCCCTGAATGAAATATCTGGGTGATGTAAAGCTGGAATACTTGCTCTTTATCTATATTGCTCTTCCCTAGATGTGAGGACAAGATGATGAGGCATGGGTGGAAGGAGACAGGGCTAACAGAGTTTGTGCTCGTGTGATCCTTTGGCTGACAGAATGTAGGTATTGTGCAGAGAGTTTTTTCTAAAAAATCTTTCTGCTCCCAAATGAGTCTACTATACTGCAGCAATCACCATATGGAGATTTGGCAATGTCTATTATTTTTACCTCAACACTAGTATGGGTCTCTTGTGACAGTTATGTGTTTGATTTAGAAATTACTGGGTGAAAATCTATGGCTTTTTTTTTTTGCTGGAGGTCAGACTAGATGATCATAACAGTCCCTTCTGGACTGGGAATCTATGAAAAATTTAGTCATCAGTCTCATTTACGCTCTGAGTTGGAAGGCTAAAGTGTTTTACTATTAACTTCATTAAGAAGGTGAATTGTGTGCATCTTGTACGTAGTCCTTTTTTTTTTTTCTGTTAATTGTTAACTGCCTCACAACTTTGTAATAACCTTATGTAACTCTTTAAGGTGTTTGATATTAACATAAATAAACTTAGACCAGGTAGATGATGATGATACACCACTTATTGGACCAACCAATAAATTTATACATATTTATTAAGCTTTCAAACAAAAAATAAAATCTCTCAGGTGTTGTCAGTTTTATTGCCTATAAAAATTCTAATCAATCAGAGTGCTAATGGAGTAAGTTCTCCAGATTCCCTGGGTAGCTACTTAAAAACAAAATCTAATAATTTTAGACAGGTACACGTCAGCATTTATTAATGGTAGCCACAATGAAATGCATATCTTGCAAATGCACTTGAAATCTTCCCTACAGCCTTTTCTGTTTGTAAAGAACCAAGGCACTTTGATTTTAATCATTTGAGCAAGAAAAGATTACTAGATAAACTAGAAGCTGTAAGTATTTGGTCTGACAGCTTTCAAAGGAGAATGTAAAGTAACTATTTACAGAGAGATGGAGTGACTATTGTGTTGATTTTCATGTTTATGTTAATATACTATCTATTTAACTGTCTGCAGTAGCGGGCAAATGCTATTGTACAATAAGGTTTGAACAAACTATATGAATTATAGAGAAGCAATGTGATCTACCAGGCAGAGCACTAGACTGGAGCTCAAGAGACCTGGTTCTATTTTTCTGGCCACTGGCACACTGTGGTGCTGAGCAAGTCATTTGCCCTTTCTGCCTGAGGTTGGTTGGTTTTGTTTGTATCTATAGAAAGAATAATGATACTGAACTCCAGTTGCAAAATGCTTTCAGATCCATGGATCAAATTCAATATGCAACAGTGACGTGGTATTACTAGTTTAATACAACATCTTATTTTTCCTACATGTTCTTATAAACGGCCAACTACAGACTCAAGACAGCTTGCACTTGGATGGGGGCCAACCTGCAGCAGGTAGTGTTGTAGCATCCCTGTTGTTCTGAGGGAAGGAGGAAATAAACACAAGGAATCTGGGCTTGCCAGTCCTCAGGCTGGTCACAGAGATCCTTTTGGAGAGAGGAATAAGTGCCTCACCATTCTTGGCCATCAGGCTGCTCCAGGAGATGGCACCCATGTTGCAATTTTGATTCAGAGTCCAACAATATTTGGTGTCTTTCTTTAAAGAGCCAGTTCCTGGAGTCATGTGACTACTTTTTTTTTAAAAGTAAATTTCTGCCCTTTTTGTTTTCAGGCTTTTCTCTGAAATTATGAGCTTTAAAAGTATCAACATCAGAAGGCAAAAAAACAAAACCTACATTTTTTTTTTTTTTTAGACCAAAATCAGACTTTCAAGGGCCTGACAGTTTTTAAGATGCATGGGATTATGAATACTGGGTTACATGTAAGGTCAGTTTTGTGGAGTTTCTTAGCCATCCGTTAAAATTAAGGTGGTAGTCCTCAACTTTTTACTCATCATGATTCCCTGTTAGAGGAGGAAAATTTCAGGACCATTATCTCCATCAGTAGACCAAAAAAAAAGAATGATTGTGACCCTTTGAAACCTGTTAACGCCCCCCCCCCCCGACTTCCTTGTTAACCTCCCTGCACTGGGCTAACTGTTCATACATAAGGGGAATATTGCACAGAGTAAATCTTCTTGAGGAATGTGTGTTTGTCCCATTGCTTAAGGGTTGAGTCTGGGCTGCTAGATACTGTAGATTTACAAAGTGTGTGTGATTTATTTCAAATGCCTACTTGGATTGTAGGCCCCCCACAGTACAGAAGAAACAGCCCTCCTTTGAATAGCTTTGTGTGTTGATGTTAGAGGAAAATGCTAAACTATTGCTGTGGCTCCTCTAGCAGCTTCTGACAAGAATGACCCTGAACAATGGCTACTCTTGCAGCTGTTCCTGGAACAGCTTTACTCATGGTGGGGAAGAATCATTCTGCAAACCAAAGATGACCAGCTGTGACATACATGAGAATTTCAGGATGGTAAAGGTGGCCTTTATTTAAGATCTGCTCTGAACTACTTCCAGAGCAACAGCAGGAGCATTCCAACATGCAGTGTGCTCTACTCATTAAGAAGGAGATTGCTATTGCTGTCTGGAAACTGGCCAACCCCAGAATGGTCTTGGCCATCAGACTGCTCCAGGAGATGGCACCCATGTTGCCATCCCCAACCAATCAGTTTCACCTAAGGAGATCAACTGTTGGGCCCACTGTCATGCAGATTTGTGATGCCATGCACAGTCATGAATCTTGGAGATTGATTAATGTCTTTACATGTGTGGTTTTTTTTTAACTATATGGAGCAACTGATGGAACTTGCAGACACCACGGCTCTGAGTTTATAAATAGAAAGGGATATTTCTCTAACGTTCCAAGGCAGACCACCCTGGCAGGTTTACAGACCTAAACATAAGGTCATCTGGAAAGGTCCATGAGGCAATGATCTTTTTGAAACTCATCTCCATTTATCTTGGGCTATGTCCACACATACATAGTTATTTCAAAATAAGTTAATTTGAATTAAGGGAAAGCCTGCTATTGAAACAGCTGTTATTCCAAAATGGTTATTTCAAAATAATGCCGTTTGTACATGTTTCAAAACATGTCCAAACAGTGTTATTGTGAAATAACCATTTTGAAATAACAGCTGTTTCAAAATGACGGTTTTTATTTTGAAATGACAGACCCTATCATTTCAAAATAAGAAAATGGCATGTGGACCTAATTTTTTTTATTTTGAAATAACCAGTGTTATTTTGAAATAAGAGATGTGTGGACATACCCTTAGAGTGCAGTTTGCCATCACAGTCACTCTGGGAACGAATGCAGAGATTGGTCCAGTTTGTTTGTGTGTTATTTTTTCCTTCTTCCTTGGTTAATGAAGCCATTTGCAGGCCACTTGCAGAGAAGGAAGGAACTATTTTAACTACCACCTCAGTAGCTGGATGTAAAGCAGGCCTAGAAGCTGTACCTAACAGCTTATGAGGGGGGAGGGTTAGTATTTGCATGAGCACAAAGAATATATTAGCATAAATACACTAGGTGCAGGGCAATATGGGTAGTGGTATTTGGGGTTGATTTGATCACAAATTTGTCATCAGTAATTATACTGAAGGGAAATATGAAATACTATCTTTGGTGATACGCTACTCTGATTGTTCCAAAACTGTTTTGGGTTAGTTAAAGGGTAAAAGCTACCACTAGCTAAAAAGAGACTTGTAAGAGAAGCCACTACCTCTTTCAGCCTGGAAAAGGGAGATGGGTGGGGTTTGCATAGCCACTTCTGGAGCTATGCTTGACGCATTTGCCTCATACCCTGGCCTCACTGTGAAATGGTAGATCTGGCTAGGCTTGTTATGCGGCCTTTCTTTATTTTAGTGGAAGAAGCTGTTTGCAGCTGCTTGAGGTTTAAGAGCTCAAATCACTGAAACAGGCACTCTCTCTCTCTCTCTCTCTCAGCTGAAATCCATGAAAAGGCAGCAGATGGTGAGAGCAGCCAGTGGCGAGCTGGGCAGTGCGAATGACCAGTGGGCAGAGCCGGTGGACAGCAGGTGGAGCCAGCAGAATGTGAGAGTGGCCAGCGGTGAGCTGGGTGGTGCAAGTGACTGCTGGGCAGAGCCAGTGAACAGCAGGTAGAGCTAAGGGATGGTGCTAATGGATGGAGTGAGTGACCAGTAGTTGGTGCTGGTGGACAGCTGGCGTGAGAGAGACTTCCTACATACCCTAGGGTTGGCTGGGAGCCTAGTTAGCACTGATTCTCCAGATCAGCACCAATTTTGCTGGTGAGTTTACATTTGCTGTTATGTGGGATCATGCTGGAAGTCTGATTAGCACTGATTCCCCAGATCAGTGAGGGTTTTGCCATTAAGTCTTGCATATTCTCATGTGGTGTTGGGAACCTTGCTCTGTACTTTTTTTTTTTTTTTTTTTTTTTTTTTCTTCTCTTCCCCCTAGATCAGTACTGATTTCTGTTTGGCCTTTTACATTGTTTTTACTACTATTAAAAGTTCTGTATACTACACTCAGACTCGTGCTTGCAAGCAGGGAAGCATTACCCTTTCAGGGTGCCCAGGGAATAGTGCATAATTTCCCAGAAGACTGGGTGGATGCTCAAGCTGGCTGGTGCTGTAACATTACTTGGAAACCCTTAGATATAGAACCCAGCCCTTTTTTTGCCAGCCTGCTCTGGCAGAAGAGTTATATGTAAAATGAGTGGAGTGTGCATTTGACCATCTGAAACCAAGATGGTGCTGCCTGTGGAATAGGTTGGAAGTTGTGGGGGGGGAATTGCCTCATGTTAGAGTTGCATGTTGTATTTTGCACAATTGAAAATAAGAGGGGGATCCTTTTAAAAGTAGGTACAAGGTTGAGACACAAAATTTGCTCAGTAGTTTGAGCAGCCAGCAAGACATCCACTCAAAAACAAAAATGGCCAGGGCAGTTCTATAAAAGCTGCCTATGGCCCTTACTTTGAATCTCAGGTGTGAAATTTTCAGTTGTTTTCACCTGTTATCCTGGGGAAAGAATGGGGAGTAGATGGTTTGTGAACAGTAGAGTCTCTTCTACTGATAGTAGAAGTGGCATTTTGTGGTACCTTTTCCCCTTGTGCCTAAGCTTTTATACATTTGGAAAATGTGTAAAATGCTTTGACTCTTCATGAGTGAATCATTATCACTAAACAATTTATTGTACAACCAGAAATGAGCCTTTAGTTGAACAATGAAACAAAGCAGGGCTTCAGCTCACAGGTGAGTATGTACCTTGCCTCTGCCTTTTCTTGTCCCTGGGTCTTCTGGTATGAGCGTCAAGTTACAAGCAGTGTTAGATGGCGTGAAAGAGCTGCTCTTCCACCTCTCCCCAGTGCAATGGTTCTTGCTATCCTGAGCTGGGGAGGGGAATAGCAGTGAGAACACAGCAGGAACCTGTATGTTCCCAGGACCGTGTATTGTCCAGAATGCTGCAGAACATGGCCAAGTCCTGGCAGAGGGCACTGCATTGTCTGTATCCATATTAGTAGCATGAGCATTCATTGTTTCTAACAGTTACCACTGCACACCTTGCTCTCTTTCTACAGGGTCTTTTGCCATGACACTGCTGTCTCTGGCCATGCCAAACTGTCTGGCCTTTCTCCACACTCAAATCTCAAAATGTTGACTTCAAATTTCATTGGTTTCAATTTTTTGTGGGGGCAGAAGTCAGTGAGGTCTGACCACTTCACCCAAGCTCAGTTTCTTCCCCATTAGGTTCACTGGCAACTGAGCTGTTAATAAACGTCTCATCCAGGATCATTTGGTCAGGAGGAGGGGAAAGGGGAGGTTGATCTGCTTTCCATGATGTGGGCTTGAGAACTTGATAGCAAGGGTATTAGATGAGACAGAAGCAGATTGGCCTTGCCAGACAGACAGACATGCCATTTTGAAAGGATGTGAGGAGGACAAGGCATGTGAGCAGACAGAGCGAGTTCTGGACACTCAGAACAGCTAGCTTGCATCTGCCTAGAATGGTACAGCTGTGGGGCATCTCAAACAGAAAGCTGACAAGCAAGTGTAATATGAGACATTTACAAGTTCTTGCATCTTTAGTACCAGCCAGGGTTTCTGGCTGGGAATCAGGCTGCCTTCTTCCATGGTCATTCTTAGGGTCCTGATTCTGGGCTTTTCAGGGATAGCTCTTTCCTGCCCTCCTCTTGTTTCTCCAAGAGGAGGCAGCATTGTCTACAAGTACTTAAGTTTTTAGTAGTGGCGTAATCGTTCAAAACCCTTCCAAGTTTCCCGCATCCTCCAACAGACATGTAACGCTTCTCCAGATAAAGGGTTTCCTGGCATCCCTGAAATGCAAGTCCTCCTGAGCTGCTTCTCCTTTGCCTAGCCCAGGTCAGCATCCCCCTTGTGACCCATAGCACTGTAGCCATTTACTGCCCCCAAAACATGCTCTTAGATGAGTCTGTGGTGCCCTCTTACCAAATTCTTGCCTTTTCACAGCTCCTTAAATCACAGTGCACAAGTAGTCAACATTTCTGGGGTCTGTCCCCATTCATTGAGTCCTTCCATATGGGCCCTCAAGCTCCAATGCCAGTTCAGTTAATCACAGCTTGAGGTAGGGAGTGCCTACTTCTTCAGAGTTAAGTCCCAATGCAAATTCTCTGACTTGGCTGGAGCTCAGCCTTCCCATTTTGTAGGGCCAAGCTTTCTTTTGGTCAGGGGCTCCACCAGAAGCCTTCTGCTGACTGCACCTTCTGTCTTGGAGTCTTCATGTGTGCTCTGCAATTTCCATGACACTGTAGGTTTCCTCTAGCACACCTTCCCCACTGCCTTTCACAATGAAAACACTTGACCCTTCTCTGGTGGGATTTATCATGTAATCACGGTTCAGGTTAGGCCTCTGTTCTGCAACCCAAGGCAAGGAACTCGATTACATGCTATCTCATGGCCACCTGCACAGCACTGTCCAGCACATCTTTATTCCAGTACCTGGCCACAAGACCTTCTCATGCTGATGCTTCTCTCCAGATGGCAAAGAGATCTAGGGCCTCTGCATAGCTCCAGGTAGGTGCTCAAGACGCATTGAGGCACCTTGAGTGGTGTCAAGCATATACAAATCGAGACACAAATAGGTATTCTGGTGCTGCAGTGGTTTTGAAACAGGGGAAAGGATACTGGTCAATTTTACTTCAGAGCAGTGGCAGACATTCAGGTAAACAGACAAGTCAGTAATGGATGCCTGCAAAGAAGGGAGAGCAAAAAACTGGAGGAGTGCTAAGGTGATGCATGGCAGTATTGCATGCACATAACAGTAGGCCGCGTTAGCTCAATTTGCATAAAACTTAATGTACTTTGAAAGTAGACTCTAGATAGTTAATTAGTGAGGTTAATCAGCACTTATAAATTCTAAACTCCCTGTAGAGAAGAGTCCTAAGGTCCCATATCTTTAAAAATACTACTTTTCAGAATCCTGGTACTGGTTATGATTTGGTTTACATGCTGAGGAAACAGCAATTCTAGAAGAAAGCATATCTGATGTTGGAGTGCTTCAATAAGAATTTAAATGGAATATGAAAAGTCACCCTCTGAAGTGAGTTCATAGTCAGCTAAAGGATTTACTAATCTTATCACAAAACTTGTCTGGGAAGGAACTTAATTCTAGACCAACCACCAGAGAGATCAGGGGCATCGCTGGCCCAGGGAGGGACCCGAGGCACGGGCTGCAGGCCCTGCCCCCTGGCTGGGGACAGGTCCCGAAGCTGCCATGCCACTGTGGGTGGCTAGGCCCCATGTCCCTGGCCGGGGACAGGGCCACCGCTGCCACAAGTGGCCAGGCCTGGACTCCTCGCCGCGGCCGCAGGCGGCCAGGCTCCAGATCCCTGGCCCGATTGGGCCAGAGATCCACGGCACCAGTACTGGGATTCAGGGCATGTGCCCTGGGTGCCCAGCACCAGCAACGCCTCTGGTGGAGATAATTGTGTGGAGTTGGACTAGTGAGCTACAAATGTAGGCATGGCCAGACACATGTTGTTGGATGCACCTTCTTTATAATCAATTGGCTTCTTTAATGTACTGCATGCTGGGTACATCATGAGTTGTTTCTGTTAAAACAACCAGGTTATTTTAATTACAGAAATACTTAAGGAGCTGGTCTGGCTGCAGTTTAGCATTCCCATCCATGTGCACATAGGGTGACTTCCTGGTTCCTTCTCCAAACTCTTACTTCCTCCCTGTTTCATGGTTGTTGCTAGACAGCTGAACAGTAATGGGTAAGTTGAGGCCAGTGTGAAGCTGCTTTTTTTTTTTTTTTTTTCCCTGTTGTGGAGGAGGCCAGCAGGGGAGAGTTTGTGGCAGCAGAAGAGGGAGGGGAGGCACAGAAGCAGGGTGTCTGACTTACTGTGGGAGAAGCATGGTATTGGAGCAGGACAGTGTTAAGCTTCTGCATATCTGAGTTGCCTACAGCACTTGCCTGAGCCATGATATGCTACCAGGAATTCTTTCAAGATGAAGTTTAGGAGACTGTCTGGGAGAGAGTAGGAAATACTTACTTGATGTAGGCCTTTCTTCGAAGCATCTGACAAAGTGGGATTTTTCTCCCACGAAAGCTCATGCGAAGAATAAATCTGTTGGTCTTTAAGTGCCACACGACTCTTTTGCTGGACTAGACTAACATGGCTATCCCTTTGGAAATTGACAAGATGCAAGGCACTAAATACAGCCGTTTGAAGTGAAAATCCATCAACTTACAGAAACAACTCATTCAGATTTAGACAAATCTTCCTTTCTAAATGCAAACAACTGGGCATTATACCTAATGGACTGAAGGTAAATCCTTTATAAATCAACATATTACACAGACTACAGTGAGATTATGCCATATGCTCACACAAACTCAGAAACCACCTGATCAGCATCCTGTACAGCAAACAGGAAAATTAAAAATGAACTCAAAACTAGATTCCTTCATAGAAAACCAACCTACAGTGCATTCTTCTACATGGCTGGACTTCACAACAAAGAGAAAATCCATCTACGATACACACTTTGCTTTCCTACAGAAGAAAAAGATAGCAAACTGTATGAACTACTATACACCACTACAGAAAACAAGAGTGACATCTACAACCCAGCCAGCAACATTGTTAATCTCTCAAACTACACACTTACTCCTGCAGAGGAATCTGTGTTATCTTGGGGACTTTCCTTCTACCTAACAAATGCCACACAAGATAAAATTCTGCAGTGACCTAGAGGCCTACTTTTGCTGTCTAAGACTCAATATTTCCATAACACCACAGATACTTTCCTCCAAACACTACAAGAAGAAATATTCTTCGTGGACTCCTCTAGAAGGTCGAAACAAGAGACTTGACTTCTACGTTGATTTTCTTTTTCCACCACCATGCCAAGGCTGAAACTGTGAGCAAACATCCTTTACATCATAAACTCAACCCTGCAGAACGCAATGCCATCCACAGCCTCAGAAACAACTGACATTATCATTAAGGAGGCTGACAAAGGAGGTGCAGTTGTCGTCATGAATGAATTGGGTTATGACCAGGAGGCTTAAACAACTCTCCAACACAACCTTCTGCAAACCTCCTTCCTCTGACACCACTGAGGAATACCAAAAAGAATTAGACGCCTACTCAAACTCCCTAAGACAGCACAAGAATATATAGAGACAGAAACACCACCAGAACCATGGCCACAGATGTTCTATTTACTACCCAAAATCCATAAAAAAGGAAACCCTGGAGGCCCCATCATCTCAGGCATTGGCACTCTTACTGCTGGCCTATCTGGCTATGTGGACTCCCTCCTCAGACCCTATGTTATCAACATCCCCAGCTATCTTTGACACCACAGACTTCCTGAGGAAAATAGAGTCCTTTGGAGAATTTCCAGAAAACACTATTCTGGCCACTATGGATGTAGAAGCTCTTTACACCAACATCCCACACAAGGATGGATTACAAGCTATTAGAACCATCCCAGATGATGCCACAGAACAGCTTGTGACTGAACTTTGATGTGCTCACCCACAACCACTTCAGATTTGAGGATCATTTCTATCTCCAAATCAGTGGCACTGTGATGGGTACCTGCATGGCCCCACAATATGCCAACATCTTTATGGGTGACCTAGAACAATTGTTCCAGTCTCATCCCAAAACATCTCTTCTTTACCTATGCTACATTGATATCTTCATCTGGATGCATGCGAGGGATGCTCTTGAAGATTCTCCCAGAGATTTCAACAATTTCCACTCCACCATCAAATTTGAGCCTGGAACACTCCACACAGGAGATCCACTTTCTCAACACTACAGTACAAATCAGGGATAGACACATCACCACCACCCTATACTGAAAACCTACTGATCAGTATAGTTACCTACATCCTTCGAGCTTCCATCCTAAACACCACACGATCCATTGTCTAGAGCCAAGCCCTAAGATGTAACTGCATTTGCTCTGATCCCTCAGACAGAGACAGACATCTTGATCTCTATCAAGCATTCTTGAAACTACAGTACCCACCTGGGGAAGTAAGAAAACAAATTGACAAAGCTAGATGGGTTCCCTGAGGTCATCTACTACAGGAGAGGCCCAAGAAAGAAAACAGAACACCACAGCTATGTCCACACATACATCATTTTGAAATAAGATCATTCGAATTAAGAAAATGTTAATCAAATTAAGGGAAAGCCTGCTTTCTAAACAGCTGTTTCAAAATAAGGCCGTTTGGACATGTCAAAACAACATCTCCAAACAGTGTTTTTGAAACAGCCATTTCGAAATGATTGAGGTTTAAGCTGTTTCGAAATGACAGTTCTTATTTCAAAGTGACAGAGCCTGTCATTTTGAAATAAACTGAACGTCCACACAATGTTTTCTTATTTCAAAACAACCAGTGTTTTGAAATAGACTCATGTGGACATGCAACCCCCAAGTCAGACCTCTGCAACAGATCATTAAGGACCTACAGCCTAATCTAAAAGATGATCCCTCCCTCTCTCTCTCTCTCTCTCTCTCTCAAGCCTTGGGAGACAGACCTCTCCTTGCCTACAGACAGCCACCCAATCTTAAACAGATCTAACAACACACACTGAAGCAGGCACACACCCCTGCAAACCATGCTGCCAAGTCTGCCCACATATCTGCACAACAGATACCATCATAGGTCCTAATCAAGTCTGCTGCTCCATCAAAGGCTCACTTACCTGCTCATCTGCTAGTGTGGTCTATGCCATCATGTGCAAGAAATGCCCCAAAACTTTATATTGGACAAACAGGATTGCTGCACAAAAGAACAAACAAACAGCGCTGATATCAGAAATCACAAAACAAAAAAACCAGTTGCTGAGTACTTCCATCTTTCTAAGCACTCTAAGTGATTTAACAACTTGTCAGATGTGGCTGGGATATCAAGACTTCAAAGAGAAACAGCTGAACTCTAATATGTAAGCTAAATTCTGTGAAAGCAGGACTTAATTGAGACTATGGGTTCTTTTCCAACTACAAAAGATAGACTTCAAGCTTCCCATGGTTTGAACCTAACAACTGCTGATTTGCTGTTACTGAATGATCTGATCCTATGTTTTACACCCCTTTGCATTTTTTCATTCCATTCTCTAAGTTCACTCATCTTCGAAGCATCTGACGAAGTGGGATTTTTCTCCCATGAAAGCTCATGGGGGAAAAATAAATGTTAGTCTTAAAGTGCCACACAACTCCTTGTGTGTGGTTTTTTGTTTTATTTTTGTTTCTTTCTACAGAAGAATATAGCAAAGTCAGCTGCCTGGGAAAGTAGACATCAATGGTCTGGAATGGAACCAGTAGAGCTTCCACGTGCTGAGGGAGCTGGGAACTCAAGGGTTTTGGTGGACCTGAATGAGCAAGAGGCCTTTGGAAAGTGTTAACTGCAAGACTATAAATATCTGTAGTGGCTAGGACCTGCTTCAATAGCTGTCTTATCTTGAGCAAGAGGAGTCTCAGTATAGTATTCAACATAAGATCCAATACCTATAAGTCACTGGATGCTGTCTGTCCCATATAAAATGCACAGATATCTTAACAGTATTAGCTGAGAGGTCCAGGATAGGATCATTGTGATGACTAAAGTTTCTCTTTAGCTATAGTGGCAGACAATCTCTCCAGGTAAGGTATGAGTCAGACTTGCAGCAAGCAGGTGGGAGGAATTTGGCTGCTCCCCATGCAAGCTCACTTCTGTGAATAAATTTCATTATCCCAACATAGTTGCAGTATGGTACTCTTTGCTTGCACTAAAATTCACTTACAACTACAAACTTAATTCAGTGTGCTTTGCCACAATGTCTTTAACTGTACAAATTTGAGCTATAAACCTCATTTTAAAGACCAAACCCTCTAGTTCTGACAACTTAGCCTTACCATGTGTTCAGCTCTTGTTTTAAGCTGCAAATAAGCAAGCAATAGGTTCCTATGTGGCGACTAATGCAGGCGATAGTGCATGAATAGTAGAGGAAATGTAAACAAACTAACCTGGAACAGGGGTGGCCAAACTTACGGAACTCAAGAGCCACGCAAGTTGATTATTAAACTTTCAAGAGCCACGCTAAGGCATATACTTTTACCAACTAAAATGATTTGCTGATGTTCTTCCGCAAGCCACACTTTTCAGGAGCCACATGTGGCTCCCAACCTGCAGTTTGGCCATGTCTGATTTGGAATATGCAAGGGATTTCCAAGTGTACCTGAAGCTTGTTAAGGCAAATTAGAGTTGGTTCAGCCTGTTTTATGAAGTGATCTAAGACTGATGCAAATAAAATGGGCAGTGACTTCTAGATAGAGGTTTTTGGATTGTTCTATCACCTCATCAATTCAATTAGAGCACATTTCTGTAAGGTGGTGTTTGTCTTAACCTTCTCATCGACCTCCTATACAACAGTTGTAACAATTAAGGATTCACTCCTACAAGGCCCAGAATATCTCTTGCAATATAACGATTATCCTTAATTTTGAGAGTCTGATCCAATCCAGTTTCTACTGAAGTCAATGGGAGGCCTTTAACCTTAATGACAATTTGAGAATTGAGGATCTTTGAACAATACAGGAAGTGTTTGGAACCTTACTAAAATGCTGAATAATCTCAAATAGTTATTTTTTTTCTATAATCAATGGTATATTGCTAATACTGCTGTGAATGAT
Source organism: Podocnemis expansa (assembly GCA_007922195.1). NCBI lineage: Eukaryota > Metazoa > Chordata > Testudines > Podocnemididae > Podocnemis > Podocnemis expansa. Next base: position 48,423,522 of record ML681994.1, on the reverse strand, counting down.
TAAACAACTGAAATTCAGAGCAAATCATCTTTGTTCTAGAAAGACAAACATTCCAAATGATTTTCAGGGTTCTCCTATTCTGAATGAATATACTCTACTACTTTTTCCTAACTATTAAGACTTAATTTCTCTGTGTGGCGAAACCCCCCCTCCCCAATGTAACAGTATTTTTTCCTGATATGAAAAGAATACGCAACATGTACAAGCCAAAGCTGAAACATCAGTGTTTGCTCTTCTGAAAGCAGACAAGGTGAGCAGCATCTTGGTCAGTATCCTCTCAGCAACTGGATTACTGGCATGTGTTTGCATGTGCATGAACAAGGGAAGAGGAAGGGGTATGTCTATAGGCATTTAAAATAGAGGCAGGTTTTAAATTTCTTATCTAAGAGTTTTGAGAGTGAAGCCTTTCAAATCTTTACCGGGGTCACGATTCTAAGGTCAAATCATGTGAAGTGCTCATCATCCTTTGGACTGCCTTTTGAAGAAGTCTCACTATGACCTGACTTCAAAGGGCACCAGTCAGAGGACAAGCTGGCTCTGAGACAGAGACCCATGGTATACCAGCTGAGAGTTCAGTAATGGAGAATTTTAAATCCATCATTGCTTAAATAGATTTGATAGGATTGGCAAAACATGCAGGTTTTTAGAAGGTATTTGAATTAAAGGATGGCTGCTGTTTGGTGTAACGACAGGAATGTGTTTCGGGGGGCAATAGATGGCAGAAGCAAAGACATGGAGATTGACACAATGTGACTTGAAGCTGGTAAAGCTTACATGGGAGGGGCTGTCTAATGCTGGAGCTTCATTAGCAGTCATGGGAGAAGGAAGGTTGTTTCATGGGACCAGTAACTGGTTAAAAGATAGAAAACAGTAGGAATAACTGGCCATCTCTTAGAATGGAGAGAGGTAAATAGTGATGTTCCCCAGGGGTTTGTACTTGGACCAGTGCTGCTGCTGATATAAAATTATTCAGGTTATTTCCAGAGCTCACTGCAGAATTAAAGGGGTCTCACAAGACTGGCTGTGTGTGCAGCAAAGTAGTAGATGAAATTCAGTGTTTATAAATGCAAATTAATGTACTTTAGAAAACATACTCCTAATTATAGATTAAAAATGATTGGTCTAAGGTAGCTGTTACCACTTAATAAAGAGCTCTTCGAGTCATTGTTATTTCTTTGAGAACATCTAGTTAATTTTGCAGCAACATCAATGTTATGAGCCATTAGGAAAGGGACAGGTAATAAGACAAGATATCATGCCTTGTATAAATCCATGGTACACCCACGTTTTGAATACTGTGTGTAGTTCTGGTCAACCCACTCTAAAGTGAATTTAGAATGGGAAGTGGTTCAGAGAAGGGAAACAAAATAATTAGGGATGTGGAACAGCTTTCATTATGAGGAAAGATTAAAAAGACGGACTTGCAGTTTGAAAAAGATGGCTAAAGGAGATAGGTTTAAAATCTTGAATGTTGTGGAGAAACTGAATAAGAGTATTTGCTCCTTCAGATAACATGAGGCAAGGATCATGCAATGAAAAAGTTTTAAAACAAAAGTACTTCTTCACATACTGGATAGTCAACCTTGGAACTTGTCGGGGACGCTGTGAAGGCCAAAACTATAACAAAAGTTTAAAAATGAACTAGATAGGCCCATAAATGGCTATCTTCCATGAACCTATTAGCCAAGATGATCAAGGATGCAACCCTGTAGTCTGTCATTAGTCTCTTTACCAGGTGCTAGGAGTGGATGTGAGGGGATGGATCACTTGTCTGTTCTCTCTCTCTCTGAAGCGTCTCTCATTAGCCACTGTTGGAAGACAAGATACTGGGCTACGTGGACCACCCGTTATAGCCATTCTTGCGTAGCCCAGATTCCATTCCAGTAATGACATCAGCTATAATACATGTAAATGAGTATTGTCTGAATGGGAAGATTGAACACAAAGTATTTTGGCTAAACTTTATTTTTGGTAAAACTACTTCCTAACATGTTTTCTGCACTTCCATGAAAGAAATGACCTTTTCTTATATAAGGTATCGGTGAGACAAAGTACCTCAACTTCCATTCTAGGAACAGTAGATGGATTTATTTAATGCTGCTTCATAACCATTTTAAAAGAACAAAACTATGATGTTTAGAGCAAAGGCTGAATAAAGATGCCCAAATTTTGACAATTATCTGATTACATAATGAGTTAAACTGATGTGTGGTATAACGACATCAAAGGTGAAGTACTTACAACTGGGATGAACTTGGCTCGTGGGTCTGTAGCAAAAGTAATACAGTGCAGGAAGAATGTATGACTTTTTTTGTGGAAGGAGACAGTTGAAGGAAGGAAGCTTTTCTTTGGGGGCAGTAAACATTCCATTGTTTTTGAATGTAAAACCTCTTACCTTTCATACATTAAATCTCTACAAATGTTAATGGAATTTTTAAATATATGGAAAATGCCTTTTTCCAACTGTTATATTTTTTCCTGGCATTCTTGTCTGTGTTCCCAGACAATGTCCACTCTATGTCTGTAATTTCTAAGACTTCACAGCCAGCATGAAAACTGCTTATTTTCTTGCTGTCCCATGTAATCTCACCTAGCTCATTACTGCTAGAAATCTTACAAGGCATCATAGTGGAGTATCTAACTCACTGCCTTCTTTTCTCATCAAACAAGCAAGGAGTCCTGTGGCTCTTTTTAAAAAGACTTATAAATTTATCATATGATCTTTCGTGGGAGAAAACTCCACTTAGTCAGATACTTGAAGATGGGGAACTTCCAGAACGGGAGGGAAAAAGTGCAGCGAAGTGTAAGTTATAGGATCAGGTCAGACTATTAAATCAAAGCAGTTGTTTGGATTCGGACAGTGGAAAATAGCACAGATCACTCCACGCAGGAGATCCACTTTATGGACACTACAGTATAAATTAGTGATGGACACACAAACACTACCCATACTGAAAACCTACTGAACACTATTGTTACCTACAGCCCTTGAGCTTTTATCCAGGACACGCCACACAATCCACCGTTCACAGCCAAGCCCTAAGGTATGACTGCATTTGCTGCAATCCTTCAGACAGATTTCATGAAAAAACTTAAGTGCCACAGGACTCCGTGTTTGTTCAGACAGGCACACCTTCAGGATCTCTATCAAGCATTCTTAAAACTACAGTACCCACCTGTGGAAGAGAAGAAACAGATTGACAGAACTAGACGGGTATCCAAGAGCTGTCTACTACAGGTGAAGCTCAAGAAAGAAGACTGCAGAATGCCACTGGTCATCACCTACAACCCTTAAGTCAAACTGCTACAGTACATCAAGGATGTACAGCCTATTCTATAAAAGGATGCATCACTCTCTCAAGCCTTCAGAGACAGACCTATCCAACCATAAGCAGATACTCAACAGGACCATTAAAGCAAGCACATATCCCTGCAACAAGCCACATTACGAGCTTTGCCCACATATCTGCACAAAAAGACACCATCACAGGACTTGAACAAACCAGCTGCTCCATCAAGGACTCATTCATGTGTTCATCCACCAGTGTGATTTGTGCCAGAAATGCCCCCCCACCTTTCACATTGAACAAACAGGACAGTCTGTACAAAAGGATAAATGAACACATCTAATATCAAAAATAACATTCAAAAACCAATAGGGGGACACTTCAATCTCTTTGCTCACTCCATTAATTTTTTTTAATAACTGCTTAAACAAATGAATAACAAATCAAAGCTTCAATGAGACATTGCAGAACTGGCATTCATACGAAGATTTGACACTATTGCCTTAGTTAAATAAGGATCTTTGTGTTTAAAAAAACAAAACCACACACACCAGGTGATTTGACCTCACTTCCATCTATATCAGGTGTCTCAAACTCAAATCACCATGAGGGCTGCATGAGGATTAGTATGTTAGCCCGAGGGCTGCACCACTGAAACCTTTCCATACAACAATATTGCAAATATCAGTAACAGTAGCGTGCATTTGTGGGTCCCAGGAAATAACTTTAGTGGCTGTATGTGGCCCATGTGTTTTGAGACCCCTGATCTATGGCTATGTCTACATGGCACTTATTTTGAAATAAGTGCCATTTCAAAATAAATTAGGTCTACATGACGTTTTCTTATTTCGAAAGGACGGATCTCATCCTTTCGAAATAATCGTCATTTCAAAAAAGTAAAACCTACCCCCCCCCCCAAAGGCTGTTATTTCGGAAGGGATATTTCAAAATAAAGCCATTTAGACCTATTCTTTCAAAACAACTGTGTAGACCTGTTTCGAAACAGGTCCAAACGTCTATTTCAAAATATCCTTTCCGAAGTAACAGCTGTTTGGATTGCAGGCTTTCCCTTAATTCGAATAGCTTATTTCAAAATAAGGATTTTGAAATAAAATCCTTAATTCTGAAATAACGATGCATGTGTAGACATAGCCTATATGCTGTTTTTTCCATTGTTTGAATCTTAACTAGTTAGATTTGCTGTAACAGTCTGACCTGATCCTATGACTTGCACTTCCCTGCATTTATTTTCCTCTCATTTTATAAGTTCCCCATCTTCCAGTGTCTAAGTGGGATTTCTCCCACGAAAGCTCATGCAATAAATGTTAGTGTTTTAGACTTTAATGACTTTTTTCTGAACGAGACTAACAAGGCTGCCCCTTCGGAACTTCCTTTCCTGTAGTTCTTCAGTATTGGCACTTAGGACATTGGTATTTCCAGATTGTCAGCCAAGAAGGTATAAAGCTAGGCATACATTTAAATGCCTAGCTCTTTGAATTTACAGGCTCAAAATCCTTTCTAGGAAGATTGTAGAGGGCCTGCTGTTCAGCAGGGAGGGAGGGTTTAAAAAAACAGGATGCATTTATTGTCATTTGGTACTTTAGCCTATATGGGTTAAAGGAAAATAATCTTGTGAAGAACTGCTAGTCATAGTTACTATTAGGAGTTTCCCAATAAAACTGCAGTAATAGAAATACTATTGCTCTGTTACACTAAAACCTTAACTTGGCGCACATTTTTTCCCTTCACTTTTGATGTGTCTCTTTTTGCCTGATACATTTTGGGAATTCCATGATCTATAGTGACATCACAACTACAGAAGAAGCACTTGTGAGGTCTGAAAATCCCAGCACACACTTACGCTTAAATTTTTATAAGCAACACTATCAAGGAAGCAAATATAGATAAGACTTGCAGCAACATCACCTTAAAAATAAATGTATGCCCCAGTGTAGCACTGCTCCATTTTCTAGTTTTGAATAGACCAAGCTCAGGGGTAACGTATCTCATTGTTTCTTTTACTACCACGTCAAAAACCACCACCATGTAAGATGTACCCTATTTAACTTAACAGGAAATCTGGAAAAGGTTTTGGATGACAGTGACCTTCCTTTTTCTTCTGTCACAGATCCCTCTCTTTCTTGTTTACAGCTTTGATTAAACTGTAAAAGAAGCTGGATGTATTTATGGTGCAAGTATCCTTCAGACCAGAGCCAAGCAAGAGGGTGATGTAGTTCTCTAATCTCAGCTGTAACTATTGGATTTCCTTCAGTGATGATTTCTGTATCAAATTGTATTCATGGAGGACTGAGTGGCTCAGGGAATTGGTAATAAGCTATAGAGCTTCTCACTGCTAGGTCAGTCATTCTCAAACTTTTGCAGATTACATCATGGTTGGTGCTAATATTGCAACTGTACAGGACACACCAGTCCATCACCTCAGGCTGAATCCAACTTACCACTGTGTGGTGATACAGTTGTGTGTCCTGACACAGTGGTTGAGAACCATTGCTCTAGGTTACTGAGTCAGCTCTAGGTTACTGAGTCAGCTTGGTTACCAAGAATGACTAACAGGTGTGATATTTCTGACCTATGTAAAATGAGTTGGTCTCACTTCAACAAACTAGCATCCTTGTGAACAGTTTTAGCAGTCCTAGGATATAAATGTGTACAAACCTTTTGCCTTTGCAGTGCTCCTCTTGCACATTAAGGCATACTATTAGCAGGTGGTGGTGAAGATTGTTGTTGTGCAGTACTGACTTTGTAGACAGGGGACTGAACTTTTCAGGGACTTCAATCTACCACTTTTCATTAGAACTAAAATTCATATGAAGAGAAAAAACTCAAAATATATTCTCCTTGTAGTTGGCTTTACAAATCCTGTCAGCACAGCTCAGCCAAACTGAAAGGTACCCAAGACTACTAGGTTTTGGTTTTTTATGACAACAGCACCCTGTGTATACAGAAAGCTTTGCTCTCTCTAGTGCTGGAAGAAGAATTGGTTAAATGCCTGAATTTCAGCATTTTGTTTATAATTTGATTGGCTCCTAATAATCTCTACACGTCACTGTTAAAATACTTTGTTTCATCCTTAAAGTTGCCTTTGAACAGCTTTAACTGTTACTCCCTCATATGGTATTGCTTCTGTACTTTAAATGGACAAAACTGAAAAGAGATGGTATCTGGACCCTTGATTCTCATCAGGATAGGGTGGGAGCTGTTCTTGGATTTAGGGAGGAGGAGAAAAGCTTTTAGGTCATTTGGAAAACTTTACTGTTTGCAGTCCCTACAATGAAGCTTTTGGGGTGCTCCTTGCATGATTGATTTAGTCTGGGCCTGGGATTTTTGTACTATCCTACTGCTAAAGGGTGTGATGTCGTCTCACTCATCTCACTGAACTGCATTAGTTACAGAATTCTGGCCCAGAGTTAGGGAACATCCTGAGGCTGCTGCTTATCTGATATACACTGAAATGTTAGATGTACTTACTAAGTGTATTTATTAAACTTAATGGTGTCCAGTTTACCACGGTTATGTCTCAAATTAATATTTTGTGGTGCATTGTCCTTGGAGGAAGGGTTTCATCAGATCTTTATTAAAATGCCTGTCAGAGCTAAAGAATATTTCTGTGGGATAGTTACAAAGAAAAGACTACTTTTGACAGCTATCTGCACACAATAAATGGAGGTAGGGACTGTGCTTTAATCATCAGAGAAGATGTGCAGTGGGTTATGGCAATAGATTCTCAGGATATCCAAGTTGTTTTCCCCACAGGCTCTCCTATAGACTTCAGTGTGATGCGTGGCAATTCAACCTCCCTGTTCTCCACTTGTCAGATAGGGAAATATCATAATTACCATCTCACAGGAGCTATTTCAAGGAGGAATCATTAATGCATGTTGGGTGTTCAGAGGATATTACAGTGATCAGAACTAAAAATAATGACAGTTGGGTGTTGCTTCTCCTATCAGTTCTATAATTTGAATGACTTTACTACCTTCTCTTGTCAAAGACAATTTATTTAATCCTAATCAGTGGTCAAAGTATAATTTGACAGGCCCTGGAATCCCCCTAATCTGTAGGCCCCCTTGCTGTATTGTCTAGGCCCCATTCATGCACATGCAGGCCCTAGCCCTGATAGGCATTTGCAACCACTTCTTAGTACCATATACATTAGTTATTGCTCCATAAAAATACTGGCCTTGATCCTAGCCTCACATTTTACTTACTCTGCACCTCCCTGACCTTAATCCCAGCCTCACATTCTGCCTCCGCTACCCCCTGGACCTGATCCTGGTCTCACATGCTGCTCCCTACCCCCTTAAAGGGCTGGCCTGGCCCAGCACCCCCATCATGTACTGTCCCCTGCCGCACCTGGGACCCAGCCCCTGGCTGGAGCTGGGTAGCCTCATACCCGCCCCCACCTGAAGAAAGAGGAGGGAGAGGATGGGGTTGGCCTTTCACAACTCAGGGCTGGGGTGCAGGTGGGGCTGTTGAGAGGGCCCTGGGATCAGACCCACATAGTTTACCTTCACTGCCCTTTCCTGCAGGGGCTCCAGGGCTGTGCTGCAGTTAGATGCTCCCTCCTGGGTTCTAGTGCTGGAAGAATTTCATTTCTATACAAGTTGGGCAGCCCAGGCAGTGCGCATGTGTGTGCACGCGCACACACACCCCTCCCAGTACTAGGACCCAGGAGGCAGCTCCCACCTGGCTCAGCCTGAGGCTGTTTCTTGGTGAAGGAGCAGCCCAGGCTGGCCACAGCTCTGGGCTAGGGCTGAGTGGAAGGTCTGTTCTGCCTGCTTTTTCTATTTTTTTAGGGGCCCTGGAACACTGGTCCCTCAAATCTGTAGGCCCCTGAACAATGTTCTGATGTGTTCCAGCCTAATTTAACCCCCTGATATCAATCAATCAAATCATAGGGCTGGAAGGGACCTCATGAGATCATCGAGTCCAACCGCCTGGGAATTGAACCCAGGACCTTCTGCATGTTAAGCAGAGGGGCTAGCCACTAATCTTCCTGAGCCAGTCCACAGCTCATGTTATAGGCCTGCAACCTTTTCTTCATGAATAGGTAAAAAAGAGTTTAAAAACCTCCAAACACACACCTAAAGGGAATGTCAAATAGACATGTGATTTCTTACTTGCTAAAAAGTTCATGTTTTACTTATGATTTAATAAATTACCCCACCCTCTTGATACTAAATGGCTGTCAATTTAGACATATCAGGATATTCCCAATAAGCTGGTCAGATAAAACCTGAAATTTCCTATGCTGGCAAAACAGAAAATGCAGAAGTGGCACTTACCACCATTGCAGTTTTTAAGAGCACTATTAGAAAACATGCACTGTAGATGAATCTACGTCAGGGCGAGGCTATGCTATTGAATGCAGATACCTACAATTCAAGTGTGGAAGAACCCAGAATGAAAGGCTAAGTGTTATTCTAGTGTGTTCAATTACTGGGTGATAGAGAGCTAAATTATGGGACTACAGCACAGAGATGAATCCTAAATTTAAAAGAAAACTCAAATAGAGCTCCATGATTCAGAATTCACCTTTTAAAAGCAAGTTCTATAAAGTACATGTTTTCACCAAAACTAGTTTAAGGCACGTGGAACAGTTTTCCCTCACCTGTCCTGTCAATCATCTTTCTAGACCACTGCAGAATGTGAACACACCTTCCCTGATGCCACTAAACCAAAGACGGCATATCAGAAATGCACAAAGTAAGCAAGAGATGACAAATGTCACACAGGAACCCTTTACAGATTGACTTATAGTACTACTGGAAGCTGGTTATCAAATCAAAATAGATAAATTTCAGTTGCCTTCTGTAATGTGGCTCTCCTGCAATCTGGACCTATATGCAATTGTGTCACCCCAATTCTCTACTTCTGGGCGTGAACTTTTCCTGCTTTGCTTTGTGAACACATACCCCTGGGTCAGTTCACACACAGCCTCCTGTGTGTAATCGGTCCCATATCCAGTGGAGGAGCCCTCCAGCTAGCCACTCTTGGGATAGATGCTCAGGAATTACTTTTCCTCTCTCCTCAGTTGCAGCTGCCCACTGGAAACTAGTGTCTTGTAAGGTTCAGCTCTGCCCACTGTACTCTGCAAGCTCATTTATATTTGCCTTTCCATTTAAAAAAATTGATACATACCCACTCTGTCAGTCTAAGAGAGGGCCCTACACACCCCCAGTCCACATGCATTACTTCAGATAAACAAGTAAGAAAGATTTTAAGTGATTGTAAGTCAGAATATAAATCCAGAAAATTAACAAGTCAAGGAGTTTATAGCAATTATCTGAAAGGTGACGTATGCTAAACTAAGATGTTGGCTTAGCCCACAGGCTGGTTGCTTTGGATTCTGCAACAAGACCCCCCCCACACTTTCTTGTGGGTAGGTATAAGTGTCCACCCAGTACCTTCCAGGTGCAAACAATCCACTTGGGGCTGGTGGACCAAATGAGTCTCTGGTCTCTCTCCTTTCCGTTGAGAGAGGGAACAAATAGTACATTTCAGCCCCTCAGGCAGGGCGGACAAATAGTCTTTTTAATTCTGAGGAAGGGCAAGTCAACAACAGTCCTTGTCCCCTTTAAAAGGGGCTAACAAATAATGCAACAATAATCCTGGGGTTGGGGCAGACAAAACTCTAGGAACTGGATGGGTGTGTCGCTTTGAGGTCTCCGCCCTCACAGATAGCACCATCGAGGGAAGGTGGGGGAACACAGGTCAGTCGATCCCCACTCTGACCCAGCCCAGGACCCTGGCAGTGGCCAAGAAATTCAACCAGTAGGGTCAGTGGAGCTCCAGCCACAACATGCTGACCCCAGCATGGGGCTCAGACCTGGGGGCCTGCGGTGCAACTCCCCTGAGCCACTTCCTACCCCCTCTCCCATTAGTACCTGTTCAGGTCCTCGGGTGGAGTCCTCCGGATAGCTGACCAGGGGAAGGGAGTAGAAGCTCTCCATCTCATCAGGTGGGGGTAAGTTGGGCAGCTCCATTTTGTCATCCTCAAGCGCCAGCTCCTCTAGGTCACAGCCTGCAGGGGGGCTATTTTCCTTCTGGGTGAGCGGCAGCTCTTCTAAATCACAGGACGCTGGGGGTGGGGCTGGATACTGAACGGCTGCAGCCTTGGGGAAGAGCTCAGGGACCTCTAACTCCAGCAGTCCCCTTGGCTCTTCTTCCCGAAGGGGAGTCAGCCCCTCCTCCAGGACACCCACCATAGTGGGGTGGAGATGTCTCCCTTCAACTGAGGGATGCCTGGGGCTGGGCAACCGAGAGGCAGCCATCCTTCCTCCTTGGTCGCCAGGGCTGGACTAAGCTGCCTGACCTGGTTTTTATCCTTCCTGTCCCACCCCCAACTTCCAGTCTGACGGCCAGGCATCTCGAGAACTCGCCTGCCAGCTGTCTATCTCTGGGGGCGGCCATATTGCCTCTTTACCTTCTGGGGGCAGCCATATTGCCTCTTTACCCTCTGGGGGCAGCCATATTGCCTCTTTACCTTCTGGGGGCAGCCATATTGCCTCTTTACAGTATGGTCTCAGTCTTAGAAGATGGATTCCAGGGGAGAGTCATGAGACAAAGATGCCTTAGCTTTTAACAACACACCCCAACTCCCTCCTGCCCCCTTCCCGGGGACAGGTGATTGGCCCTATCCATTGTTCTTGTATGCATGCCTCCATAAGGTGCAGAACCCCAGCTTTCTGTTTGTCTGCATTGATTCAAGTCAGGTGGGGATATGACATAACAGAAGTTTTACTTGTACTTGCATGACATTGCAGGAAACATGCTACTGTAACAATTCTAAGCAAGGAGTCCTATGGCACTTTTAAAGATTAACAAACATTTATTGCATGAGCTTTTGTGGAACAAAGTCTGACTTCGTCAGCCCCTTTCAAGGTGGGAGAACTTACAGTGTGGGAGGAAAATAAACGCAGGGGAGTATAAGGCATAGGATCAGGTCAGATTGTGAAGACATTGTTACACTGAGGCAACCTTCTTATGTAGATGAAGTGTAAAATTTCCAAAACTACCTAATTCCTATTTTCAAAACCTACTTAGGATTGAAAGATTCTTTGATTTATGCTTTTCAGTCATTGTGAAAATGGGACTTAGGCAGTTTATGGAAATTTCATCCATGGCCTAAACAACAAAACTGTTTCTAGAATCCCCTGAAGAATTCAACTCAGGTAAACAAGGACCTGAAGCTGTGAGTGTCTAACCACAGAGCTATGAGTAGGAGCCTCAGGCTGTTTCTCCCTTCTCCCCCACACCCCATCCCATGCACACTCACACGTGTCTTGGTTTTTCTGTACTAGAACACATTCTGAAACCTTGGATTTCTATTAATTTTTTTCTAGCCAGCTCCACCGATGGTCTATGACTACGTGACCACCCACAAAGCACATTGCTCTAATTGTTACTTTACAGGCCTTGTGAGAGACAGAGCAGCACAGCTTGAGAACTATTTTCAGATTAAAGGTGGTTACCTCCTGGTCAGGGTTCAGACATTGGCAGATAGGGGATTTGAGTTTAGCCTCACCTTTTCCAAGACACTAGCAGCTCGGTGAATGAAGTAGGCTTTAGTTTCCAGGAATTTGGTGATATGCTGCAAAAGTCCTAAACAGCAACTCTCTCTCTTCAAAGCCTAGTCAAATCTAATCACAAGAGTATGTAAACATCAGCCACCAGATGCCAAAATAATTAACTCGGGAAATAAAGAATAAAAAATCACCACCTACATGCCATATGTTCATTCTAAAGAAGAATATTATAAATGAAAATGTATTCAATCCCTCACAGCCCTTCCAAAATGGTGCTGGGAGACACCTTCTTATTTTCACATTCATTTTGTTCTGCCTCACACTTCTTTGAGATTTTATATATTCTACAAAAAAAAAAAAGCAGGGTTTTTTTTTTTGTTTTTGTTTTTTTTTTGGCTCATGCCAGCTGAACAGCTTGCACCTCTGATGATTTTGACAAAAGCCGTTCACCTAAAAAAAGCAGATAAATGGATCGTATTTAGCAGTGCTATCTGTTCTCTGACTAAATAAATGGTTTGGTCTCAGGATAATTTACAATCTTCTGCTATATGCTGATTTTAATTCTGAAGTTTTTTTTTTTTAACGTAACAGTTTAAATTGATTAGCATTCGAGTCTGATAACAAAACCTAATCAGCTTTCAATGATATCACCAAGGACAGTAGCCTCATCAAAAAAAAAAAAAAAAAAAAGAGTTGTATCTTACATATAAGAAGGCGCAATTATTTCCATCATTCACTTAAATCTATACTGGAATCTCCCTCTACCGTCCTTGCACCAATCTATTATCATCATTAGTGGTATAGATACAAAGGGGTTATGAATTTACAGACTTCTAATTGACTTTCTAATGGAAGCTTAATTCCTCTCTGAAGATACCTAACCATGGAAGTGGCATTATTTCCCAATAAATCAAACCAATAGAGTTTATATCCCACTATATGCTAGAGGAATCAAGATATGGTTATGTATGAATTACTTTGAATATGAATCTTATAAAGAAGATTTCCACCTCCCCTGTTTGGTACAAGGCATGCATGAAAATGCCCTTACAGAATAAAATACTTTCACTAGAGATGAGTGAGATGCAAGTTTCAAAACTGGCTCCAAATCTCATGCATGCATGTGTGAGAGAGCGATCCAAGGTTTTGATTCTGACCATTTCTAAACCATAACAGCAAGGGCCAATATTCCAAATACATAAATATTTTTTTGTATCTGCCAATTTATGCTTAAAAACTGGCATCTTATTTTTCAAATCTTGGTAGAAGGTCTAGTGATTGGGGCACTAGAAATTGCACCCTAGATTAGAAAAGGTAGTGACAGGAGATCATGTAATCCCTCTCATCTGTTTTGCTCACCACACCTTTTCGGGGCAATGGGTGAGGGGTAGGAATTTTTAAAAGGAAAAAAAAGTGAAGAAAGATCACTTCCCTCCCTCATGGGAGAGGAGTGATGTGATTTTTATGTTACTTAGAGAGTTGAAGTGAGAGATGGTGTTACTGTCAAAGTTACTTTTTAAAGTAACTTTCAATTCTAACACTCTAGTGAAACTGTTAGTTTAAAAAGTGTTTTAAAAGTGAAACTGTTATACCTCACTTTAAGAGTTTCTCCATTTTTCTGATAGACAAGGTGAAGAGCAGTGAAAGACTATACTGGCATCTTCTTAGAAATTAGCATTAAGAACTTTTGAAAAGTGAGGGGGAAGACAAACTTTCCAGATTTCTGCATTTAAAAAAAAAATTAAACCAAAATGTTATCCAAATTTAGCGTTTGATGAAACTTTGCTTAAAGTACTTGTTACTGATGCAAGAGGTACAAGGAGGCATCTGATTGGCATTATAAATGGAGTTGGAATTTGTTACATTTGCTAGGGTAATTGAGCCTCTGGCCCTTTCTGATCTAAGTACATCCCCATAGATCTTAGACCTTGAGAAGTCTTTTGGGATGAGGTCACATGATTCAGCTGCTCAGACTAGAACCTGCTTCATAGCCCCTAGTACTGATCATGACTAACTCAGCAGGTCTGACTTGTGCCTAGAATATGCAATTCTGTTCCCCCTGGGGCCAATGGGTATGACAATCAGTGACCAAACAGCCTCCTTAAAGCAAAGTATTTATTAACAAAGAAACATTTCAGAGAACATGTCTTAAATATCCCATACACACCTGTTTCCTAGTTATCTACTCTTCTTCTACCTAGGAACCCTACCAGTAGGACTCGTTTAGAGGTCAGCAACCTTTGCTGACCCCTGTGCTGGGCCCTCATCCTCGACTGTCAGCCAGTGCCAGTGGCTCCCTCCACAGAAATAAAAGTGGTGGTTGCCTGAAAACTTGGTGGCAGTCATGGCTGGAGGTGGGATGACAGGGAGAGGGGTGCTTCCCTGGCATGCCACTGAAAGGAGGCACTCGTGGAAAGAAGCTGCCTACAGTGGCTCTTTTTGGCAGCAAGCCTGGGGACAGGGGTCCCCAGGGATGCCATGAAGAGAAGCTGCCTGGAGCAGCTCCTCTTGGGGGGGGGGTCACCAAGCATGCTGAGGCAAGAAGCTACCCAGAGTGGCTCTTTGGTAGCTGCACAACATGGAGAGAAGCCATTCCAGGCATCTTCTTTCCACACCATTCCTGGAACACGGGCATGGTGGGGACCCCCCATGCCCCAGTTGCCCCTGAAAGAAGCTGCCCAGAGTGGTTTTCAGTGGCAGGAGCCACAATTTCTGTGGCATTGCAGAGGGTTCCACATGCCGCTCTGAATGGGCCCTTGTGCCACTGTTGGCATATGTGCCATGGGTTGCCAACCGCTGGACTAGCTCTTGATAGATTCTTTCACAGTCTCTCCCTGTTATCTTATCTACCTGTTAGAGCTTACTGGCAGTCAGTTGATAGTTTCCAAAGGGATAGCCGTGTTAGTCTAGTCCAGTAAAAAAACAACAAGCAGTTGTGTGGCACTTTAAGACTAACAGATTTATTTTTTGCATGAGCTTTCGTGGGAGAAGATCCCACTTCCTCAGATGCTTCGAAGATGGGTGAACTTACAGAAAGGAATGATAGCCTGGGGTGACCCTCATGCCCCTCCCGCAGTCTTTGGTGCTGGAGATCAAGACACTTTTTAACTGGTCTCAATCTGGCCTCAGCATGGTGAAAAAAAACTGTCACATCACCCTGCAGTCTGGAAGGATATCACTGTCTTTCAAGTGTATGTGTTGGACTGTTCATAGCCGGGAAGCTATTTTTTCAGTTTCACACACAAAGTATGAATTCAAGCAGCATATTGTATCCATTCCGCTATCCCAATAACTTCTCCTTACCGGCCATTTCACATACAGTTCATACAATTGCAGTTCCTACAGTGACATATTCAAACATTACACAGCAGTTTTGAATAGAATCATAGAGTCATAGAAACTAGAACAGGCCATGAGGGGTCATCAAGTCCAGTCCCCTGCACTCATGGCAGGACCAAGTACCCTCTTAAATTATTCCTGTTATAGTCCTTAAGATACATTGTGATCTTTATCTTGATTTGATAAGTTCAATATTTGGGGACTTTCATTTCCAAAGAGTTGCTCTCTTAAATTTATAAAAGAGGAGAAAATCATGTTCGGAATAAAACAGGAAGCAAAAACTTCTTGAAACTCTTTCTCCATATTAATACTGTAGCTATTTCAAAAGTAAGAGTTATCTCTTTGCAAGTGATAACTGCAGATGTAGACTCCTAATGTTTGAAGCTTTATAGCAATAAAATGGAGTTTCACTTATACACTACAACTTACATGTTCCAACGGTATGGAACAATTCCACTTCTTTCCCCAAAGTCTGTTTTCACCTGTGTCTTGGACTCAGGGGTTAAAGTATAATTTGGTGGGCCCCTGTCATCCACATCTGGGCCCCCTTCAAGCACCCCAGCTACTGTCCCCAATAGCCATCCCCAAAATCCACCTTCTCCCCCAATACGCATCCCCAGCTCAGGTGCCCCCAATATCCCCCCCCCCCCCCAGCATGAGCCAGGCCACTCGCGTACTCACAGGTAGCATGCTGGGCCCACCGCCATCCCCTGCCTGCCAGAATGCAGCAGAATGCCATTCTAAGGCCTGCTATTTTTAGGGGCCCAATGTTCAGGCTTGAATTTTGCGTTGGTGTAAAATAAGTGCAGAAAATGCATGGGGGAAAATAATTTAACCAACCGCTGTGGCAGGACTAGGAATTGAACCCAGATCTGTGCTTTATCCTTAACTCTGTAATAGATAAGCATGCCTAATAACTTATGAAGACCTAGTGTTAGTACTTTCATACATAAACACATCTTATGATAATTAAATACTGGATAGGATTTTTTAACTTTATTCAGAGGGTATAAATAAAAGTCAGTCCTCCCCAGATGGTGCTTTAAAGCAGCAATAGCAAGTTTAGTGCATGGGAGAAAACTAATTTTATCATAATTCTGGGCCTAAGACACTAACCTGCAAAGCCAGATAGCCTGTAGATGCTATGTCATGTAAAAGACAAGATTTGGTGCTTCTAACTGCTGAGAGAGAGGAAACACACTCCAGGGAACAGTGAATTGGACAGTACCCTTTATGGCAGTCAGCCAAGGCAAGAGGCATGCAACAATGCAGAAATGTAAATCAGCTGTTCACAGGCAGTCTATGAAACACTATGGTTGTTATCAAGTTTGTTCACAATGAAAATGAAAAATGTGACAATCAGTTCTATCCTCCTCTTCCCTCAATAGTCTTCTTCAAGAACTCTGACTACTGTGACACTTACTCATAAAGATGTAGTGTACCCTCCAGTAACTATGCTTCATAATGTACATAGCCAAAACAAGTGATTATAAACAGGTAAATCTAAATGATAGTATGGGATATAGGGAGAAGCAGCCTTCATTCATTCTAGGCATAAAGATATCAGCTTCTGTACAGAATAGCTTGACTGTCTGGTAACTTTTGGCTATCAGATGATTACCCATGATGTACTTGTCATTTTTCTTTTTCCTCCCAATAGTTACCCTACAGTACCAACTGAGATACTAGGTTTCTTTCTATGCAACAACATCAATAACTGAAGTTTCTTGGGTACAGTATAGTAACAGCAAGATTTAGCACCTGGGTTTATAAACAAACTACTCTCTCTGGGTTTTTGGTTATGTGCATAGCATCTCTTGATGGCTGTGGGAGAAACAGGCACATGTTTTGGCACAAACACATGTTTAAATAAAACTATTTCTGTAAAATCAAACACTAAAAAATCAGAAAATGCCAGAATTGAAGTTGTCCCTATAACCTTTATTCAGGTACTTTTGTTTGCATGTTTTATGATAGTCTTTAATTACATGGTCACATATCTCCTGCTTTGTTTAATATATAGGATACTCAATGAATGGGAAGCTGGTCAATATTCTTTTTTATCATCATTCAGTGTGTGGCCTATGCTTTATTGACTGCACCCTGTACTGAATAGACACATAGAATAACTTCCTCCTGGGCTCTTCCGTGATATGAGTGCTTTACAAATATTAGAAAACTTATTTTTACAACTTCCCTATGAGAAAAGGAAATATTGTCCCTGTTTTACAGATGACAAGCTATAACTTGGGGCTTTGATAATACAAACCTGAGCTGTCAATCTCTGCCAAAAGTAGCCTCGTGTGACCTTCTTTACCCAGCCTTCAAAACGGGGACAATGGTACTCACTAAACTCATAAGATAAGGGTGTGAGGCCTCTCTGTGAAGGATCTAGATTCACTAACAGGAGAAAGGATGTGAGCAAAAGCAGGAGCTGAGAATCTTGGTTACTGGGGGGGGGGTGCAACTACAGGGAACTATCTGCTGTGACCCTAGACTGGAGCACACTTAATGCAGTGAAATGTTTTAGATTTTTAGCTTCCAGCCTCTTAGGAAGCTCTGTGCATGTACAAATTGCAGTGTTTAGAATCTCTGAACTCCAAATTTAGAAGAATTGTTATGGAGGCATCAAAAGGCCCCTCTCTAACTTCCAGGCTACTCCCAATCAAATTTCAAGCCTCTGATCCAAAGCATGGAGTCACCAGAGTTTCTCAAAGATCAGTTGAGAATTTAACATAGGGGAACATACGTTTTACCAAACCTGGCCCTTAGAAACAGTAGAAAATGTCACCCATGTCATCTTCCTTCCTGACCCCTCAAAAAAATTAGTCTTGAAGCAAAAATGTAGCATGGAAAATTTCAGTCCAAACAATGAAGTTTGGCAAAGTTGAATGCCCCTGATTTATAGTAGAAAATGTTAGATAACTTTGGCTATGTCTACACTAGCGAATTAGTTCGGGCTAAGCAAGCTTAGTCTGGAGTCATTTAGACCAGGTCTACACTAGGCTTTGCCTAGTTCAAATGCAGAAATTTCTTAGTTTGAACTAAGCAAAGCTTGGTCTGAACTAATAAGGTCGAATGGTTAGTCTGGACTAAGCATTTAATTCAAAGTTTAAGTTTGAACTAGCGTGGTGTAGACCCGGACTAATGGCTTAGTTCAAACTAAATAAATTCTAACTAAGCCAGTAGGTCAAACTAGCCGCGCTTACTAGTTCAAACTAAAAAGTTTGAACTAGTTCAGACTAACCTCAGACTTGTTAGTTTGGTTTAGCAAGTCTGAACTAAAAAAGCAGATGTAGTCATAGCCTTTAGCTCTCTCTTGCTGCAACCTCTGCCTAAAATAAGAGAGCAGAAGTCCCTGTTTGTGTTTATGCAAATATATTCCTCTGCACCGCCAAATTCTTCTGACTGGTGTAAATGCAGGATAATTCCAGTGATATAGATTCACACCAGTCATATTGTATTGAAGTCCATGGAAATACCTCTGCAATTACCTCAGATTCAAAGGCAGACTTGGCCCAGAATGTATAAAGGTAGTTCATGTAATGTTGATTAACAGGTGAACGTATAACTCATGAGTGGTCAAGATAGACAATGATAGAAGTTAGCTGGAGCTTATCTTTAACTGATAAGAATAAAAGTGTATTTGGACTTCAGTCTTTTGATAGTCTAATTACAGAATGCATCATGCCTCACACTGCCTTCAGAGCCCATGTAATTTTACTCATTTCAGCGTTGGTGGATGGCATGAATGTAGAGGGTAGATTTTTATCCTGCTTTTCGCCATCTAAATTTGAAAACAATTAGTAGATCAGAAAGTGACAATCAATAGTGTGATACAAATTGGAGCTGGTAATAGATCTGCTTGTTGACAGTGATAGTGTTAAGATACTGATAAGTTTATTGTTTACCAAGACAAATGTAAACCCCATTTTGTCATATGAAAACACAGATATTTTTATTTCATAAAAATATTATGGACCCCAAAGAAAAAAGACATTTTGTTTGCACAATGCGTAACTAGTTTGTGGATGTGATTATGACAAGATGTCATAAAGGCCAAGAATTTAGTAAGATCTAAAAAAGGAGTGGATGCTTATGGATCAGAGCTAGCATTGTAAATTCTATGGAAGTTCTGGGAGGAAAAAAAGACTTTCTGCTTCAGGACTTAAACAAACCTCTGACTATTAGGGGTTAAGAAGGAAACTTTCTTTGGGTGCTGCCTTATCCTACGTCTGTATACAGTAGGTTTCTTGCACCTTCTTCTAAAATGCTGGTCTCTGAGAGAGGATACTGCTTGGAGCAGGAATCTAATCCAGTAATCCAGTCCCCATCTATAATTTCTTAAAAGGCAACACATTCAGTACAAATTGTAAAAGGAAAAATCTCTACTCCAGAATAAAACAACCACTCCAGCAATATGCCCATTCCCCCCTCTACCCAGCAAAACCCCAAGAAAACATATGGATGTGGGTTCTTCTGGTTTTGAAATGTAGGAGGAGGTGCCTTCCAAATCAGTGACATGGACATCTTTAATGTGGTGGACTCAGGCGCCTTTCTGTAGCTGAACTCTGTTTCAGAGATGTCAGGCATTAAGCAGGCCTCCTTAAGGCTCTCTTTCAGGGGTTAAAGTTAGCTAGAATGCAAGGGAATGCTGTTCTGGGGCCCACCATTTTTAGGGGTTCAGTGTTCTAGGCCCCCTAAAAATAGAAAATGGCGCCAGAATGCTGCATTCCAGGGCCACCATTTAAAAACAGTATGCCCAGGAATGCAGCATTTCGGCTCCGTTTTCTATTTTTAGGGGCCAGAACGCTAGCCCCTAAAAATAGGAGACCCTAGAATGGCGTTCTGCCGTGTTCTGGCAGGGCAGGGAGTTCTAAAAACTGCACACCCCCAGCTTGGTCTCACTGAGCAGGCTCAGAAGCTCTCAGCCTGCTCAGTGAGACCAGGCTCTAAACCAAAGGCTGGTCTCACTGAGCATGCTCAGAGCTTCAGAGCATGCTCAGTGAGACCAGGGTCTAGGCCAAAGCCTCAGCCTGGGCCAGGGCCCCTCCCCATGGTGACCAGGTAAGGGGAGGGTAAGAGTGGGGGGGACAGGAGAGGAGGTTCATGAGGGGGACCTGGACCAGTGTCGGGGGGGGGGCCCGCCAATTTAGGAGGGTTCAAGGGCCAGCCAAATTATAATTTAACCCCTGCCCTCTTTTGCTGGTTGACTACCAGTCAGCTCTATTTTAGATGAACTTACCATGTAGGAACACACTGAGCATGCCCATTGTATTTCTGGATATTGCTCTTTTAAGTCACTCACTGACTTTTTGCCCTGGAATCTGGGTTAATTTGGGCAGTGGTGTATATCTGAATTCAGCTTTATGGGACTTTTTCGTGGTGAAGAACTCAATAGGGATCACAAGTAATCTCCAGGACTACAGACACTGAGAGGCTTATGGAGATGTATTTAGAGAATAAGGGCTCTTATAGTAAAATAGAAGTAACTTTAGTACAATTAAATATAATAATTTAAATATAAATGTACAGTTACTTATAGATTCCAACTTACTATATTAGTGCATTGTGCTCTTATTTCATCTCTTCAGCAGCAAAAATTTCTGAATATAAATGTGACCCACTCCACTCAATTATCTGTTTGTTTTATTTTCTTTGAAGTGGCTTATTAAATTGAGGAGGGATTGAAAAGAGGTAACTGACTTATGCTTCATTCTATAGCTCAGAAATCACTTGAATTTCAATATGGAAAAACCCAACATTTTCATACAGATGACACAGGGACATAATTTTTAAACATCAACCTGTGATCCCTTTTAAAAGGGGCTCAATTCAGCAAAGTACTTGCACACTACTGCCCTTAGCTCCTGTTGCATGTGCAAGGCTTGATGTGATGGGTGTATAAACCTAGCACGTGTCAGTAAAGAGTTAATGATCTGCTGGGTGTCTACTCTGTCCTACCATATGATTCCTGAAGTATGTGCCAGGCTTTGAAGGAGATGCTCATCTCAGTTGTGGTCAATGTTCCCTCTAATTTTTCATAGGCTGTGTGCACAAAAATTTTCCTAGTGTGAGCTAATATTAGCACTGTTGAATTTTTTGTGTGTGTGCTTTATTTTGCTGCGTGTGCAGGTTTCACAACCTGTGTGTGCGCACACACATGCATAGCTTAGAGGTGACAGTGTGGTCTGACTAGAAAGGAAAGCAAATCTTAAACTCTTAGGGTATGTCCACAAACACTGTTTAAATCGAAATAACACTGGTTATTTTGATTTAAAAAATGGTAGGTCCACATGACGTTCCCTTATTTCAAAATAAGGAGCTCCCTCATTTTGGTATAAGGAAAGTTATATTGATATAATAAAACCTAGTATTATATCAATATGACAGTTAAATCGAAATTGTTATTTCAAAGTAACACAGTGTGGACATGTTATTTTGCTTTAACTGTTAAATCATTTTAACACTTTTGCCCTTCTTCCCGGGTGCTTTCCTTTTTCTATACATTGGGTGGAGGCATGGTGCAGCTAGGGGGGCCATGTTGCCACCCCTCCCATGGTGCTCCTCTCCTCATCAAAATATCAAGTCCTACGTCTGGACATGCTATTTCGATTTGAGGTTTTTTGGTGTGGACCTGTTAAATCGATTTAACTTATATCAAGTTAATGATTTTTATATCAATTTTATTAAATCAATATAAGTAAAATTGATTTAACCATGTATGTGTGGACATAGCCTTACTGTGGGAGAGAAGCCGGGCTGGTGTCAGAAACTGACGAAGAGTGCTGTCTACCAGGACTTTCCTGAGGAAAGGTAGGCCTGGTTTATGATCATTGCATGGGCTCTTAGTCAATGGTGTAGGTTTGTCCAGTTTCAGGAGGGGCCAAGCAGACTCATTGGTTCCCTTGATATTCTGGAGAGCTCAGGAGGGGTGGAGACGTTTACATTCTGTGAGTTTATGGGTGTTTATGGATGTTGGGTTCCTTGAAAGAGGTGGACCTTTTACAGGACCTAATCAAAGGGCTGAGTCACCTTCACCTATGAGGGCTGCAGGGCCCCTGGGTCTCCCCACCAGTGGGCCTCCCCTCACTGGAGGGCCTCTTGCCTCACCAGCAGGCCAGTGCTAGAGTGGGGATGGGGTGAGGGGATGGCTGGGGCCAGAGGCCAGCTGCAGTCTTGCCGGTCACTCCTGGGGGGAGGTGTGGCTGACTGCCACATGTGCATGTGTGGCAGTCAGCCCTGCCACTTACCCCACTCCCAGGCCAACTGGTCAGGCCACGGCTGGCCCACTCTGGCCTTGGGGGTTGAGTGGCTGGCCCAGGGGCAGGGTTAGAATGGGAGAGCTCAAGTTGTGGGCTGGCTCACCCCACCCCTGGGTGGGAGCTCAGCACTCGGTCTCAGGCCAGCCCACCCGACTCCCCTTCTGAGTGTTGGGCTGCTGGAAGGGCAGAGAGGCCCCCACGTTGTGGTGGGCCCTGTGGACCCATGCAGTAATCCACCCCTGTCTGGAGGCCATAGAGCTGAGCTGAAGTCGAACAGAGAAATGGAGGTAGAGCACTACTGCTCAGCACTACGCCCTGAGGGCACACAGGGAGGCAGTGTGGCCACACTGGTTACAGTCCCATTCTGGTAAATATGGTGGATGGGATTATAAAGACTGAAAGCAATCCAACACTGAGCATTGCAGTGCCTAAATTTTAGGGGCACTGGCCCAGAAAAACAGGAATTGCACTGCAATCCACAAAGCCATGTTAGTTGCCTAAGTTCCTTGTACAATGAATGGGGACAGGGAGACAGGCCCTAGCATGTGATCTTCAAAAGCCAGTATTTTACATGGTGACCTGTTGCCTAAGCAAACCAATGGGGGTTGTCAGTGTGGATGTTTAAGTCTTGCTCTCCCTCTGAGCTAGGTGCCTAATTCTGTGGTTCTAGTGTGCACTTTAGTCTCCTGGGCTTTGGGAGAGCCAGCTTCTATTCATGTCTTCCACTCCATCCCCAGCAGAGGAGGCGAGAGGATTTGAACACGTGCCTCCCTTCTCTCAAGAGAGCGCTCTAATGGGATATTGTAAGTGAGGCTCCTCAACCTCACCTGCTGATGTTGTTCCATAGTGAATAGATGGATAAATACATAAATAAAGAGTTTGTTGGCTATTGCTGATAGTCAACAGGAATGCTTCTGTAATCCAATGGTGATAGCAGTCATCTGAGAGGTGGAAGACCCAGTGTCTTGCTCCACTATTCCAATCACTCTTTCATTAGTTATCCACAATGGAATATCTTCAGTAGGAGAGATTGAAGGAGTCCCAACATCAGAATATCTTGTAGTACAGTAGCTAAAGAAATCTCTTGAGATGGCTTTAAACAGGGGCCTCCTGATGTTCCTACTCTTCACTGGAGAGAGGAAACTGAATCGGGGTATTCTCCATCCCAGGTGAGTGGCCAAATAAGTGGGCTCAGAACTATAAGGTGGGCAATACCATTATTTCTCCTTGTTTCTATAGCCATATTTTGAATGGGTCCAGATAGATTCATTCTAAGGTCAGAAGGGATCAATACGATCATCAGGTCTGACCTCCTGCACATCACAGGCCACAAAACCTCACTCACCCCTCCTGCAATAAACCTCTAACCTATGATTGAATTATTAAAGTCCTCAAATCATGATTTAAAAATTGTAAGATACAGAGAATCCACCAACAAGTGACCCCTGCTTCCATGCTACAGAGGAACGTACAGCCTTGCCAATCTGCCTTGGGGGAAAATTCCTTCACAACCTTAAATATGGTGATTGTTGAAACTCAGAGCATGTGGGCAAGACTCACCAACCAGACACCCAAGAAATAATTCTCTGTAATAACACACAACCCACCTTATCAATTATCATGTTCAGAGGCTGCCTAAATGATAAGTCCATGGACTAGATGGCCAAACTTCTATCTTGCCCTGGTTTGTGATTCACTCTGGGGATTAGGTGGGAGATAGTTGCTGGATGCTAAGGGTAAGGCAGCAGTAATTTAGGTGCAGAGGAAACTTTTACCCTGAAAATTTAGGCACCAAGTAAATTTAGGAGCCTGCAGAGTATGGTGGGAGTTTTCAGGATCACAGTAGAGCCATAACTCAGGCTTAAGTTATGCCTAGACTACACACTTCTTTTGGTATCACATAGAGTACATATAATACACCCCTCTGGCCCAGAGCAGATGGTGATACATTGCTTAGGTAAACAGAATACACACACACTTAACCTGGCAGGTATATACACTACATAGCTCTCTAAATGCCCAACCAATGCCTTTTCTGTCTATAGAGCTATTTTTGGCAGCTTGGTGTCTCACTGTTTCCCTTTGCCAAAGCCTTTCACCAACACGTCTAGCTACATACTGCAGTGTAGACTCAGCTCAGCTTTGGCTGCAGTGTGTAGCAGCACATGCTCTTCATGCCACTGTAAGGGGTGTACTATGTAGATATAACCTTAGGTACCTACATTAAATTAGCACTAATAGTTTAACTTGTTTTGACTCCAAAATGCTAATGCAGATGGTCAATTTATTAGACAATCACATTTTTCTATTGCTCAACTGGTCTCTGTCTAACTTGACTTGTACATGAAAAAAGGCATATGCTGGATTATCAGGAAAGTGTGTGAGGAGCCAGTCTATACCTCTATAGCGTGACTAGGTTATACATTCACAGGACATGGCTTCATGCTGGAGAGAGGAGATTCTCTTTGGTAACAGATGAAGACCTGCACTGTGGCCACCCAGCTCATTCTCAAGAAGCAGACACCACTCCCATGCTGGTATCTCTGGGCGGTTAATGTGGAGGTGACAGGGTATTTTCCAAAATGTCCCTACATGTGGAGCTGCATCACACCAACTAATACAAGATTGGTGGGGTTACACAGAAGAAAAAGGAAACTGGCTCATTATGGATTGCTGAATGAACAAAGGTATGTATATTAATGAAATACTGAGTATCTTTAAGTGATTGACAATTGGTCACTAAAAATGAAGTGATGATCCATTGACCATTCAAGGGCTGAAACCCATGAAGAATTTCTAAAGAAGTAAACTCTACCCCAGATGCTAAACTCGGTGAAATTACAATGTATTGGAAATACTAAGCTATTGTTTAGGTCACAGTCTGAGACGCTGTTGTTTCGATTTAAAAAAAAAAATCATGTCCGAATGGTGTTTCGTTATTTCAAAATGACGAGCCCCATCATTTTAAAACAACGAACCTTATTTTGAAATAGTAAAACCTAGGAAGAAATCAAAATAGCCGTTAAATCGAAATGGTTGTTTCAAAATAATGCTGTTTGGATGTGTTATTTTGAAATAACCATTATTTCTATTTAACACTTTTGCCCTTCTTGTTCCCAGGGTGCCTTCCTTTTTCTCTATAATGGGAGCGGGCATGGCCCTTCTAGGGGGACATCTTGCCACACCTCCCATGGTGCCCCTCTTCTGAATTGAAATAGCAAGTCCTGCATCTGGACTTGCTATTTCAATTTGGTGTTTTTGCTTAATTCAATTTAAGTTAAATCGATTTAATGGTTTTATTTCAAATTAACTTAAATCAAATTAACCCTGTATGTGTGGACATAGCCAGAGTGTTTACAGCTACCTAATAGTTACTTGAAAACAACAAATATTCAAGGTAAAAGTTTATGGCCTTGCAATCCCACAAGTTGCATACATGCAGAATTTCAGCTTTCAATTATTAATTGGAAAACACCTACACAAACTAGCTGAGCACCACAGTGTTGAAATAAAATCATCCCCTGTATTTCCTAATATAAATACTATGAATGCATGAGACAGAGCTAATGAAGATGGGCCCGTTATGTTGTCATCCTTACATACTTAAAACTTGCATTCAGGGTTTTGTCTGCAAAGGGCTGCAGGATTTGGCTACTGTTAACTTTTTAGTACATTTTGATTCAATGAATATTTGACTGAAGCAGATTTTTTATCAGTGCTTAGAGAGAGAAATGTGTTTGAAAAAATCCCACTTGTGTGGAAATAGAGAAACAACACTGAATCTATTTGCAAAGCAAAATATTTTCTAGAACATAGACTCACAGAAGTGTAGGACTAGATGGGGCCTTGAGAGAACATCTAGGCCAGTTTCTTCCACTCAAGGCAGGGCAATAATAGCTAGACCATTCTTGACAAATTTTGGTCTAACCTGCTTTTAAAAACTCCCCATAGCATCAATTCCACAATCTCTCTAGGTAGTTAAACCCATTTAACTACCCTGACAGTTATGAGTTTTTCCTGATGCTTAACCTAAACCTCCCTTGCTGTGATTTAATCCCACTGGTTCTTTTCCTCTCCTTAAAGGTCAACAGGAACAATTTTTCACACTGCTTCTTGTAACAACCTCTTATATATTTGAGAACTATTACCATGTCTCCCTCAATCTTCTCTTATTCAGACTAAACAAACTTCTCATATTTGTAGACATTTATTCATTTTTGTTGCTCTCTTCTGAACTCTCTCCAATTCATCCACATTTTTTTTGAAATGAGGAGCCCAGAACTGGACGCAATACTCCAGTTGAAGCCATATCAACATGGAGTAGAGCCGAAGAATTACTTCTTGTCTCTTGCTTACAACACTCCTGTTAGTACAGCCTAGAATATTTGCTTTTTTTGCAGCAATGTTACACTGTTGACTCATATTTAGATTGTGATCAGCTATAATCCCCAGATCCCTTTCCACAGCACTCCTTCCTAGGCACTCATTTCCCATTCAGTACATGTGCAATTGACACTCTTATCTACTCCAGGAGTCTGCAACCTATGGCTCCAGAGCAGCATGTGGCTCTTTGGTTGCCCCTTGTGCCTCTGGGCTCTTCTGCCAGCTGGGGACCTTATGGGCAGTCTGCACCCCAACTCCTCCTCCCTTCCAAACCACTGGGGGATGCTATGGTAGGTGCCCTGGTCCAGCTCCCAGCTAACCCCAGGTAGTGGGAAGCTTACACCCATTGCGACTCTCAAAACAGTTGGTTATTGACGGAATTTTAAAAAATGGCTCTTATTTTTTGGGTTGCTGACCCATGATCAAATTCTTTTCACATAACAGGTAATTTGACTTCACCCTCCCTCTGTATGCTGTTTCCTGGAGTTTGAATCCTTACAAATGCTCTGACTTGCTGTTGCAGTATGACCTGATCCCATGTCTTACACTCCCCTGCATTTATTTTCAACCAATTCTGTAAGTTCTCGCTCTTCAAAGTGTCTGACGAAGTGGAATATTCTCCCATTAAAGCTCATGCGATAAATAAATCTGTGAATCTTTAAGTACCACAAGACTCCTTGCTTTTTTTAATCTTAATAATGACTCTTGGAAAAACTGCCAGTATGTTCAAACTATTTTTCCCCTTAGACTTGCTTCTCATCGGATTTTACCCACCAACTCTGAGTTTGCTAAAGTCTGCCTTCTAGAAATCCATTATTATTATTGTGCTGTCTTCTGTCCTGCCATTCCTTAAAATCACAAACTTTACCATTTAATGATCACTTTCATCCAAACTGCCTTACTCTTTCAGATTCTCAGCCAGTTACTCCCTATTTGTCAAAATCAAATTTAGAACATCTTCTCCCCTTGTTGCTTTCTTCACATTCTGACATAAAAATGATTTCTCCAATGCATTCCAAGAACTTGTTGGGTAATCTGTGCCAAGGGGTTCACAACCTTTTTTTTTTCCTGGGACCCCTTTGGAAAATATTTCAGGCTGTGATGACCCACGTCCAAAACTGACGACCCCCTTATGCCATGCTACCTATTGTCCATACCATGTTACCCTTACTTCTGTGTGGCTTCTGTGCCGATTCTGTCTTCCTAGCACCTGGCCAGCAGCCCCTACTCTCCAGCCATCCAGCTCTGAAGGGCTCTGGGTGTCAGCCATGCAGGGGACTGACAGCTGCAATCATAGCATGCATGGGTGCTGACAGGTCACGACCCCCACAGTTTGAGAACCCCTGGAGTAAACTGTCTCCAAAGGCAGTTCAGTTATTGTAGCAGTGAACTTTCACTACATATACATGATGGCTGCTTTGAAGCCTACGTTTGCAAGCTGCTCTTTCCTAAGAGGTGATGTAGATTGCCCTGCCTCTGAGAAGCTGCCAGCTTCCAGTGCATGTGAACAAAATCCTCAGACTTGTCTGTCATATATTAATTCTTAATTTCAGCCCTAGTAAACTAAACAAAGATACCTCGATTGTCTTTTCTTAATCATTAACTTAAAATTTACGACTAAAAAATTAACTCACAGTATCAATGGTTTTTAAATTCACAGCAACTCTCGCTTTCCTTTTGACCTAGCAAAGGTTACAGGTCCAAGA
Organism: Podocnemis expansa; assembly: GCA_007922195.1. Lineage (NCBI taxonomy): Eukaryota > Metazoa > Chordata > Testudines > Podocnemididae > Podocnemis > Podocnemis expansa. Next base: position 48,394,993 of record ML681994.1, on the reverse strand, counting down.
CACCCCTCCAATTCAGTCCTGTGTTTTGTGTCTGAGACAGTACGCTGTTTCCCTGAAAGTATAGCAGGAGGAGGGGCTGAGAAAAGCTGTAGCTAGTAGCTCTTGAGTGATTGTCAGAGAGTGTTTGTGCAGCTTTAGGAATAGTATTTCTGTTTTTAAATCAAAGTTCTTTCTTCAGGATTTGAAGAAAATGCCAAAGATGCAGCAGCATCTGTTACATGCACCCAATAAGATTACTATCATCATTCTGGCGGGCCTGATCTAGCACTCCCTGTACATCAGATCATATTAGATAATGAGAATTTTGGCAGCAGAAAGACTAGGCACTTAGCTTCATAAATTTTACCTTAAAAGTACAGATTGGAAACAACATAAAATAGGGCCTGAACTGCAAATATGTGGGTTTCATTTCACACTATCTCCCAAACCCTGATGAGCATTTGGAAGTGGATCTCTGGTTTAATTCATTTTAGGATTAAATTGGGGTTGTGATTCTAAACAGACTCTTGTTCCCTAAAAATTCAGAGATGTTCACAACCAGGTTCTTGGTTCAGGACCAACAGTAGATTTAAACATGCATCAGAATGTTTTATGGTAGTCATTTTCAGACAGGTAGCTGACTAGCTGTGTTAGTCTGTTGCACAGCAAAACCAACAAGAGTCTTGTGGTACCTTAAAGACTAACAGATTTTTCTGGGCATAAGCTTTTGTGGGCTCCATCCCACTTTGTCAGATGTGACGAAGTGGGTTGGAGCCCATGAAAGCTTATGCCTGAAGAAATCCATTAGTCTTTAAGGTGCCTCAAGACTCTGGTTGGTTTTAAGTCAGTCAGCTGGATGAAGGCTGTAAAAAAAAAAAAAGGAGAGAGAAAAAAAAAGTTATGAGCCTCATGGGACATAAAGAAAGTCAGAGAGAGTATGTCTGTAGTTGAAGGTCATGGAAAATTGATTTCCACGTTGCATTTGATAGCATCCTAGTTGTTTGTACATAAAATATGACAAACATCAAATGTCAAGTAGTAGTGTTACACAAACAAAAAAGGAATATATTGTGTCATTAATGAAGAGTGAAAAAGGAAGGCCACCAATTAGTCTTTCTGAGGGTGGGTTTAATTGATTTCAGAACAAAGGAAGATAAATGCTGGAAGATGGCCATTGATATTGACTATAAATTTTTACGAGAGATACAAACCTTTCAACAATTTGGGTAAATAAAACATAGGCAGTTAACTACACATGTACAAGTGGGTTTTTTTGCATTTGTTGTAATTGATAAGCTTTAAATAATTCTTGTTTGTTCCAGACAATTAATCTCAAGTCTAAAGGCTTTTGCTTCAAAGCTATATCAAAGCTTTTTTTCAGTTAAATGTCTGCACAGATTTGAAATGCAAACCTGAACTGGATTGACATCAATTCAACACTGAAGAAGAAAGGCACTTGTGAGCATAATCTGAAGGAAATAAAATACAACTTTTGGAATTTCTGTCTCAAGTAACTTTTTACAAAATCCTTCTAGAGACCCAGTTTTGAAATTTTCTTGAAGCCTATTTTAGAGTCAATTAGTGCTTTACCTCACTAGAGTGCTCAGAGTCTTCAATATACAGACATGAATCCTGCTTTTTGTTATGGCGCCAGATGGAGCATTTGTAGCCCATTCTGATTTAATGGAATCCTTAGAGGATATTTTTTCTTCTTTCCCCCCAACCATAACATGAAAGTCAGACTCCTGCAATGGAAGAACTTCTTTATCAAAGATATGTTGTACAGCTGAAGCCAAACGTCTCCATGTGATTGGAGAAAAGGAAATGTCTGACTAGTTCATTATAGGTGCAAAGTACTTCAGGAAGGCAAATGTTGTTAAACATTAGTGGAGGTGTTGTATCAGTTATATTCCACAATAGAGACTAATTACGTAATAGTTAAACTGCAGTTTAAGTGAATTACAGTTTGTTCTTTGATGTCTACAATTACTAATTCATATAAACAAGTTAATGCATACCTGAGTTATTAAAGCTTGCATACAGTTAATGTACCTGAATTCTGAAAATATGCATTAAGTATGAAATTAAATAGGTGATAAGTAATTGGGTCATGTAAATAACCTCACAAGTATTCAAGAAGCATAAACAAAGTCTAATTACAATGTAATTGCAGCACAAATAGCGTAAGTTGGAATAATTGTATGATCTGTCCTTTGAATAAGGTATTACAAGGGTGTTTATATATAATTAAATTTATGCTGGAAATCAAGTGTACAAAAAGTTTCCAAAGGTTTCATGCTCAGGATATAAAATAATGGTACAAATAACTACTATAACTTGCTTCAAAATCGGTATGTTAATTTTTGTAAATAGTCAGTGCAGATCTACTGACACAGGATTGAAAACCTACCTTAGGACTCAGCCTCTGGGTTAGAACTGGGTCCAAGGTGGACAGAGTCCTGGAACAAGGCAAGGGTCATTACTGGAGGGACAGAAGTCAAATGCCAGAGCCAATGGGTAAACCAGAGTAATAGGCCAGAGACAGTTTATTTAATAATACTTTTTCTTCTCCCATAAAGTCATGTTGGTTGGCGTTGGTAAAGAATTGAAAGATGGTAGAATAATCAATTGCATTCCATAGCAGTCTTCTCTTGAATTTGCTGTGACTGATGTCAGGCTAACTAGCCTATAGTCTTTTCTGAGAGACCCCTCTTCAAACTTTGCCAGCGTTTCCAATTTTGTTAAATGTGGACATTGGTGATTCAGCTCCTTGGCTGATTCTTGTAATACTTTTGGGTGCTAATTATCCAGTCCTGCAAATTTAAAGTATTTAAATTTCACAGTGGCTATTTAATATCCTTTCAATGTACTGATGGCATAGAAAGATTCATTAACACTGCAGACAGTATCCTTCTTTTTCCCCAAATACAGAATGTAAATATTTATTGAATACTTCCACTTTATTTTTTGCTTTGATTGATAATTTTACCTAGTTTCAGACTTACCTCATTAACAAGATTTGTTGGTTCCTGATACATTTAAAGAATTCCTTCTTAAAACCTAGTAGCTGTAGACTTTTCATTAATACCTGTTGATTTTTACGGACAGTTATTTGTATTTCTTAACTACTAATTTGTACTCATTAATATCAGCTTCCCCTTTTAATTAATTAATTAATTAATTAATTAATTAATTCTTGCTTTCATCCACGAAAGATTGTATTTTCTCCTCTCTCTTTGGGATTGTTAAACAATTTTCAATTATCATTCATATTTTTGTTTAAATACTTTCTCCCACTCAATTTTGGTTATATTTCTCTGTAGATTTGGTAAATTGGCTTTTTTAAAGCACAAAATATGTATATTACTGGTCGGGACCATATCTATTTGCACATAGTAAATACAATTAGAGTACAATCTCTTGTTTCTGGATAACCAACAGTTTTTAGTTGAGTTATTAATTCATCTTTATCTATTATGAGGTCTACTAAAGAATTACCTTATGTATTGTAACGCATTTTAATAGACAAGTCAATGACATCAATAAATTATCCACATATTTTCTTTAAGCAAAGCAAAAGAAGAATTTGAAACTATGCAAAAACTGAGTGTTGAAAATATAGAATATGTTCTGTTAATATTTTCAGTTGAAAAGCCAAAGAAAAATAATCATATTTAGTGATCTACATGAAATAAATAAAACCACAAGAATTAGCCAGTGTGCTATTTAAAGTCACAATTAAGGTCTCAGAGACAAAAATATTCTCAACATTAGATACAGAATGTGCATCTTGATTACTCTAACTTTGCCTGCCAAACTCTGAGTTAATGACTTAATACACCATTTGGCTGTTATAAATTTAAACAAATGCTGATTAGCATTACTTTCAGAGTTTCCAAGGTGTTTTAAAGAGTCAGCTTTGCAGACATAGATGATTACAGGGTTCTGAAATAAAATATATGACTGAGTGTAGGTTAGAAGCATAGTGAAATAGTTAATTTGGTTTTGCAGAGACCAAGAGAGACATTTAACTCTTAATCTAAAATAGGAAAAAAATGGCTTAACAGAAATTATGTCAAATATAGATACATCTCCAGAACCAAATAAGTCAATTACATCTTTCTGAATGATATTGGGGTACCACCCGAACACAACTTTTAAATAATTACATGGGCTTTAAATGACCTGCAAGGGGGAAGCCATAACAAATTAACTGAGTCAATCCATATTTAATACAATGCACTGATATAGGGAGAATTACAGAAATATCATCTCTGGGTCTTCAAACTCAGATGTGAAGCAGACAGTGACTGGATTCAGGTTGAGACATTTTTAAGTATAGAAAAGCTATTTTTGATCACATTAAAAGATGTCAGTTTATAGTTTAGTTCTAAATTCTAACTCTGTCAGAGTCCTGCACAGTTGTACTCATTGTAACTAAGGCACCTACTTCATATGCAAATGAAGATGCACAATTAAATACAGGGAATACATGATGGTGAGGTTCCTAATGCAGGATGATTGCTGCTGCTTGTGAGCTCTGTGACCCATCCCATTATCATCTGAATTTAAAACTGGTGTAAGACAATCATGTGTTTTCTATATATTTAAGTGTAATGCTTTGTGTGTGTATATGTTTATCATGCCAAGGCACTGTTGACAAGGAACAGCATTCCATAGGTTCAGAGTACTGCCAACGAATAACACTTCCTATACGCAGAATTTCAAGAATTTGCCAAGATTTATTAGTTCAGTATACCCCCTCTCCTTGCCAGGATAACCACAGAGTAACAGACTGACTATGGGAGCTATTCAGAAAGTGAATAATATCTTCAAGTTAAACATAACTAAGATCCTTATCTGCCTCGGTGGAGATTAGAAAAATACCAGTAGGAGGACAGGCTATCTCAGCAGAAATACTGATGAGCAGATGAACAAGACTTTTCCTCCCACAAGAGCTCAGTTCCTCAAACCTAAGCAAACACCAATCTTTCAACTATAGCAAAGGCAAATAAAACAGTTTTACTATGACAGACAACAAGGATAAAGTGCGAGTCAGGCAACAGATCTATTGAAGAACAGAGTCTCACATCTGGAAGCTAGCAAGAATTGTTACTCCATTGGGAAGCAATTGTTAGATATTTGAGAAATGGGGAGAGAGACACAGGAGAAACTGTCAAAAATGCACTTGAAATAAGACAGCTGAGATACCTATTTAAAATGGGGAAAAAATGATATCTTGATCACTCAAAGAGCAGATGGGGATATGTGTGGCACTGAATCAGTGGCAGCAGAATCCGTGCAGACACCAGCATTGCTCAGAGCCAAGAAGCACTTGGCTGAAACTGCAACATTATCAGGCTGGGTGAATCATGTTAGTAGCTATATCCTGAGGAGAACAGCCAGATACTTACACGAATGAACAAACTACAGCTGACTCTGCAACTGGGAAAAATATTTCAGAATCAGGTAACCTATTTGTGCTGTTTGTTGAGGAGTTAAAGAAGCTAGCACAGGCATTCTGTTCGTGTATGGGAGTGACAGTGCTAACAAAAGTTAAATTTCTGAGCCTCTACAGTGTGAGCTAGATGTTTTCAGAAACTTGAACAGATTCAGTACACAATGAGTACTCATGGAGCTAATGGAAATGTGGTTGTCTCTTGATTTATCCTGTCTGCTGTATGAATATTAAACAGTGTAGCTTAACTAACACTAGTCCTAACTATGCTCACAAGAAAAAATAAAACAGGTTTGTATGACAAGGTGCAATATGAGATGGAGGGTTTTTAAAAACAAAAACAAAAACAAAAAAAACTAGCAATATTAATTACAACTGTATTCAAAATAAATATTTCCTTCCAGTCCCCAACAGCAAAGGCCAAAATGGATAATGGATTAAAATATTATAATGAACTGTCTAGTATGCTGTTGCCCTCTACTGGATAGAACCAGAATTCCACTAAGGTATAGACAGCTAAAACTACTTGGATAGATCAAAACAAGGAAGTCCTGTGACACTTGAAGACTAAAGTTATGTCTACATGTAACTGCTTAGTTTGGACTTGCTTCGAAGTTAGTTTGAACTAACCACATTTTCTTTAGTTCAAACTAACCTTTTAGTTCAAACTAAAAAAGCATGGCTAGTTCGAACTAAATGTTAGTTCGAACTAAAAAAACACGGTTAGTTTGAACTAACCACTAGTTCTAACTTCTTTAGTTCAAATCAGCATGACTACACGGTGCTAGTTTGAACTAAAGTTCAAAATAAATTCAAACTAAGCAGTTAATTCGAACTTACCGTTTGAACCTACCATTCAAACTGACTAGTTCAAACTAAGCTTTGCTTAGTTCAAACTAAAATTTTTTTAGTTAGAACTAGACAAAGCCTAGTGTAGACAGGGCTCAAATTAGTATGGATTAAGCCTCCTTAATTCAGACTAATTTGCTAGTGTAGACATAGCCTAACAAATGTATTTATCTTCTGAGCTTTCATGGGAGAAAATCCCACTTAGTCAGATGCTTTGAAGATTTTCTCCCACAAAAGATCATGCAATAATTAAATTTGTTAGTCTTAAAAGTGCCACAGGACTCCTTGTTTGTTTTTTTTTTATCTGTCAGAATAACATTAAGGGGCTATGCTACTGCAGCAGAAGAGTATTAATTTTATTGTCACTACCACCATGAAATTCAGGGTGGCCATAGAATGCGGCATAGTGACAACTCTAAAGATTTAAGGGGCCACAGAACTGTAGTAATATTTTCAAGCTTATAAAAGGCATAGTAAAAACAAATGCTATAAATTATTGCTTAATATTGTAATTCCAATTTGACTGCTTTCTTGTTTTATGGAACTACAGCTAGAAATTTGGGGAAATTGGTTGTTGGGAAAAGTCAATTATATAAAAAATTCTAGATTTTGAAGAGTTGTTTTATCTTCACCTATTTTCAGTAAAGAACTGGCAAAGGGAGGATTCCAAAGCAACAGAAGTGAAAATGTCTAAATAACTTTAAGTATATGCAGTTAAATGTTCTAGGTTATCAACAGTTTAAAGTTAAGTGGATTTGTGCTTACTGTTTCAAAAAGCTAAACATGTATTTTGCATTTTGTGATAGCATGTTTTGTTAATTTTGTCATTGGGGAGGACAAAAATCATTATTTAATTTTTGAATTGATATTTTGTTTGGTTTTGAGTCTTTCATTTTTTATACAGATTTTAAAGTTAACAAGTCATGAGAGATGCTGGTTAGACATTCAGATATGAACTGGTGTGCCTAATTTGAAATACCCCAAATCTGAAAATTTGGACTTCAGTAAATCATTCGGTGTACCATGAAAGCCAGTTGCCAAGGAAGGGTTAGAATTCAATTTATAAGAGTCTTCAAGAAGCCAACAGCAAAGGTGTTTGTAGCCATTTCACGGCCTCTATTTTCTCATGTGATGTTTTGGGACATTCAATAAAAAGAAACTTATTGCAGTATAATTCAGTGATTTTTAACTCACTTTTTTTCATGGTACAGTAGCAGTGACATTAAAAACTTACCTATTGCTTTGGAAAACTAAAGCACCCTGAAAGTTGATTCATGCAGACAGATCTCTGAGTTTGTGAGGAGCTCCCCTAGGGCTATCTCCACACATAGACGTTTATTTTGAAATAAGTTAATTTGAAATAAAATCATTATTTTGAATTAACTTAAATCGAAATAAGCAAACACCTCAAATTGAAATAGCAAGTCCGGACACACGACTTGCTATTTCGAATCAGGAGAGGGGCAGCATGGGAGGTGTGACAACATGGCCCCCTGGCAGGGCCATGTTGCCAGCCAATATACAGAAAAAGGAAGGCACCCTGGGAAGGAGAAGGGCAAAAGTGTTAAATCGAAATAATGGTTATTTTGAAATAACATGTCTGAACAGTGTTATTTCAAAACAACCGTTTTGATTTCAGCCTACGTTTTACTATTTTAAAACAAGGTACATTATTTCAAAATGACGGGGCTTGTCATTTTGAAATAATGAAACATCATTCAGACATGACTTTTTTTTAAAATCGAAACAACGGTTGCTGTTTCAGTTTAAAAGCAACATGTGGACATAGCCTAGTTCTCTTGCTCATCTAATGGGATCAGCACTGGCACACAGGTCAGAGAGGCAAGGAGGTCACAGCACTTCCCAAATTGCAGTATGTGTACCACCACTGGTGCACAGGCGACCTTTCAATTGTATGCATCGACTGACTGACTAAGACTACAGAATGTGAGCCTGGCTCCACCAATATCTCTGTTCTGCTGGGGGGTTGGCTTGCAGATCCTTCTATGACACTTGACCATGCAGGGGAAGCACACAGTGGCCTTCAGAGCCCAGGGCAGGATGGGCATTCTGCCCCATTCCTCAGCCTAGACTCATTCAAAGCAACTGACCAGGGGCTGATTCAGTGCTGGTCCTGCCCCCAAGCAGCAAAGCAGCCCCATTCTTTCTCCCTGCCCCTCTCTCATGTAAGCCCAGCACCCTGGCCAGGAGCCACTCCTGCCTCAAGCAGCACAGTAGCCACCTGCACCTTCAAAGAGTTTATCAGGTATTCACCGACCAAGATATCCACCAAGATTGCTCTGTCAGGTAAGCATATCCCTCTCATTAAAGGAATACTGGAAATCTCAGAGGGGTAAGTTTATAATGCATTTATTTATGTTGAAAGACTACTATACATAGCTATGCTAGTCTTACAATGTGTTTTAACAACAGTTAGGGTTCAAAACAGTTTTCTTACAGAGTCTGTTTTTAAAAAATGGTGGTGCTGTAACTGAAGACTTTTGATGGTGGTGGTGAGCAACATGGGAGAGTTTGGGAACTGAAGATCTAATTTTCTTGTTAAAATAGGCAGATTTTAAAAGGGCACTACAGTATAAAAGCTCAGGATAAAAGGGCAGGAAAAAGCTCATAGAATCATAGGGTTGGAAGGTATCTCATGAGGCCATCTAGTCCAACCCTCTGCTAAAAGCAAGACCACTCCCACTAAATCATCCCAGCCAGGGTTTTGTATAACTGGGCCGTAAATGTTTTTAAAAATCGAGATCCCACCACCTCCCTAAGTAACCCATTCCAATGCTTCACTACCCTCCTAATGAAAAAGTTTTTCCTAATATCCAACCTTGACCATCCCAGCTGCAGCTTGAAACCATTGCTCCTTGTTCTGTCCTCTGTTACTACTGAGAACAACCTAGTTCCCTCCTCTTTGGAGCACTCCTTCAAGTAGTTGAAAGTTGCTGTCAGATCCCTCCTCAGGGTATGTCCGTACTGATGGCAGCAAATTCGCTGCCATTACTTCACCCTTCTGGGAGCAGATTGCACCGAGCATGAACTTGCCATGCCACTTCTGGAAGTCGTAGGGGTTGGGGGGCGTAAGGGAAAGCTGACTTCAAGCAATTTGTGGTCAGCTTTCCCCTAATGTGTAATGGCAGCTTAGAAAGTCGCCTTCATTTTATGCAAGGAATTTACATTCCTTGCATAAATGGCATTCGATTGCTGCTGAAAAAGCCCCAAGTATAGCCTCCTCTTCTGTTCACATGTTCCAACACTAATTGGAGTAGGATGTATTTCTGAGCAAACTAAAGTAGATCTTTAATTTCACTATCCACCCAGACATCTGGTAAATAGATCATGCACTCATATATATTCTAGTTCCTCTTCTCACAGATTTCTCAGGTGTTGCTTGTTTGTTTTGTCCTTGTCCAGTGTGCCTTTCCAATATTGCTCCCACAGAAACTGATAATATTGTTAGGGTCAGTAATGTCACCATACTGCATACCTCTTGAACGGAAAGTTGATTAAATAGAGCTTATTGCTGAAAAAAGAAATTAGAATATTTTGTCTATTACAAAACTAGATGATGTCCTCAAGACACTGTATTGCTTCTGTTTCAATGAGCCATGATATGAAATATGTTTGTAGATGTGAAAAAGAGTCAAGTAGTAGGAACAGGCTCCATTTTACTGTAGGGCAATGAGGTTCAGAAGCAGGTGTAACTGATACATTAAAGCTTCAGTGGGAATAATACCAATTGCTTTAATCATCATCCTTCCCTAGCAGGCACTGAAACTAATAGGATGGAAGGCAGATTGGTGAACCTTCCTGGCTCCAGATTCACAAAGGCTGTAAATAGGAAGCTGGAGGAAGGGATACAAGCAATTGCTTGCAGTCTAGTGTGAGCATGGAAAATTTGCTTTATATGAATCTTCAGATAAAGTTCTAGTCAGAAGCGAGGAATGCCACTCCTCCTCTCCAATCGCACTCTTATGTGATACAGGCCTCAAGCTTACAAATGCACCTCTTTTTACATAATCCAATGACTTGGCATGTACCTTGCATCTTATCCTGGAATAAAATCCATTAGAAGACTGTAAATGCAGATGAAACATAACATGATTTCTTCTTACTCTTTCCCTCTCACCTATTTCCCACAATGTGCCTGACAGCAAAAAGACTGCAAGGGAAGGAAGGATGGCTACAAACTGCTTCTGTCCAGGAGCTGTAAGGGGGCAAGTACAGCACAAAAGGTAGATGGTGATAGCTGGGTAGTACATGTCATAGACTTAAGACTCAAGTCACTGTGGATGGGATGGATGGAAGGCTGTCTTTATGTCCTTTTTAAACAGACTCTTACTTTCTTCTGAATATTCGTTAGTGGTCCCTGAATAGTGGCTCTACACATTCACAATTAACACCACATAACCCCCTTTTTTGAAGAGGAAAAAATAATAAAATTTTACTCAAACTTTTCATTAAAGAACATATATCAGGAATGGAACAGCAATGCAAAACAAGAATAAACAGCTCTGTAGTGGACAGGAAGACTGCATGATCTTTTGGCCTTGAGTCAGGGATTTATTCCATCCTTTTAAAATACACTGCTACTAGTCCTCTGATGTTCTTGAATTCTCAGTATCTTATTTAATTCTCCAGGAATATAGAAGGCTGTCTGTTTCTAGCTGAGTAAATTTTTGCAGGGAAAATATGCTGGCAGTTCTACATGTGCAGGTAGTGTATTGTTCGCAGGTTCAGTCTCAGGGCAGCAATCTGAGTGTATCACAGATCCATCTGGAGATGCAACTAGATGATACCAAATCCAACAGATGATTTCTGATAGTAGACAAAGAAAGGAGGATTAAGGGGTTCTGGCACCTCTCTACACTGTCCCTTTTTCTTGAGAATTTTTTACCTAAATGTGACCTCCTGGAATCAGTACTTTCAAGGATTTGACTCAATGGTCCCTATCAAAGTTACTCTGCTGACAAGGTTTTATAGTGACTTTCTTTCTTCTTTAGTCTCAGGAAGTCAGGCCAACAAGGTTCTAGCTGGGAAGGGATAAATGAGATAGTGCTCTTCAATTTTCTTCTGTTGTGAGTTCTTCAGGGCTGAATCCATTATGCCAAGAGGGTAATATGAGGCTATGAGAGTTTAAATTTGAGAAAGAAATGATTGTATTGTCTTTACTGCATGTACTGTTTCACTGTTATCCTGGGAAACTGAGGGCTAGATGTGATGTGAGTGAAACTGTAGGTATCTCTGCAAACCTCTTACAGGACTCAAAGGAAAACTGACCTTACTGAGTGGAAACCCCAGTCCACTGCCCACACAGCCCTCAGTACACTTCTATTTTTTAGTGTGCTAAACTGATCAAGGCTAATGCATAAATCTACCTGACCTCTCAGATTATACCTCCAGCTTGCAGTACAGACATACCTTAAGTGCTACGGGGTTTTAAATGGCTGCCAGTGCTGAAGACCTAAGTTTTATGCTTCGTGTAAAGGGCAATCCCTTATTGGCTTTTACTAGCTTACTGAAACATAGATTTAGCATGAGCTATAGGGGGAAAAGATCTGTCCAATCACCTGTGCTACTTTTCATAGACTTGGAGGTACCCATTCAATGTTTTCTATCCCAAGGCTGACCCACCCTGACTCTGCTTACTTGCAGAGAAGTAACAAGATGGCAACCTAGGGTGGTATTGCTGCGGCATAAATAGAATAAAGGCAACTATAAATTTTACCATCCTTGTTAATCAATTTTGTGGGTTTTCTCCCCCCCCCCCATCCTGTGTCTTTTATTCAGGCAGACGGTATAACTTTTCATCCCAGCCCTAAGGTCTAGATAAGTGTTGTAAAGGGAATTCTCAACAAAGATGTCATGGATGTTGAAAGAAAATGAAATCTGAATTGGCAACTTGTGCCTAAATTTAGGAACTGGCCATCAGTTTCCTTTGTCCCTGCCACTTGAAGTTAGTAGTCAAGTTACTCTTTTGGCATTTACCTCAACTCAAGTTTATTTTTCAGATTAAAAGGAATCTGAAAGCAGATTGTAAAGAAAACAACAACAAACAAATCCACAAGTTAGAACAAAAAAGAAAAATACTCGTGTCCAGAACTGCCAGACAAGCTTACAAGAAACTCGTTACTCAAAGCATCTCTCCTTTCAGATGTATATCTCTGCTGTCAAGAGGACTACAGTATTCAGTCGATACAGGAAGATGCAGCCAATATAACACATTAAAAAAATATACAGAAAAGCTTGTTCTACAGCCTCCTGTAAGTGACTAGGATTTTTTTTAGCACTGTGCTAAATAACCTTCATCAAGATGCAATTCTTTAATGAATGTGCCAAACAGTTTTAACATGTAACATTCAGAGCTTTTTCACTCTACGAGACAACACTGAGGGCTTGTTTTCTAAAAGTAGCTTTTCTTTATGGATGAAGAAGATCCTGGGAGTGCCCAAAAGTAAGTGGTGGAGTCAATGCATTGTGCAAATTATGCTATACATCACAGTGACCTTTGTGTTCATTATTTGTCGTCACCTTTTATTTTTATATCTGTTTAACTTCCTCTCCAAATTCAGAGACGCTCCCCCCCCCAACTTAACTGACTTGAGTGACTGAGCCCTAGTCTACACTCACAGAACTTTTTGGTGGCCGTCGATTGGAAATACACAAGCTATGTAACATAGTTCTCCTGTTGCCTTACTAACTCTCACTTACCTCTCCGTTCACGCTACACTAAGTCAACTGGAAAAGCCATCTGGTCTACTTAGCTCTACTCCAGTTATAGGGCTTGAGTTACAGTATTGAGCTGGAAATCGATTAAGTGCCGAAGAGCTCACTGATGGCAGTGAATTTACCATTGTCATTATAGACATACCCTAAGTCAAAGACCTCTGTCTCTTAAGACTGATCGTGTCCTGTGAAACTTCTTTGGTATGAAAATTCCCACCTTCCCTCTAGCAGCTGGTATTTGCTAATGTTGAGGTACTCAGCCAATTAAATGGGACTTTGGGCAGTGGGTTTGTGTTTGTCTCTATCAATAAAAGTAAATATCAGCAAAATGACTGTGGCTTTGGGTATTTCCCACATATTTAGCAACTCCTGTTGTAATCTCTTCTCAAAGTTATTGTAAGACCTTGAATACATTTATCAGCTATTTTATAAGAAACAGCAACAAACCTAAATTAGAGGTTGCTAAGTTACAAATGAGATAAGGCAAAGGCATGCTTCCAAGTTTATACAAATACCATATCTTAATTCCAGGGACGTATAACGAGGAATCTCGGCTGAAGATGGCACTGGCTCAGAGTAAGTTAGCTTGTAAGATGGATTTATCTCTCTCTTTCTCTGCAGGGCCTTACTTCTAGCTATAATTCAAAGAGGCAGTACAGCATTCATATTCTGTTACAGCATCTAAAGTCTATGAGAAATAATGCCTGATACCCAGCATGGGGGCTTTTTAATGATAATAATATATAATATTATGCAGCATTCCCCCCACAAGTCAAGCTGTGCAAGCTTTCAATACAACCCCCCTACAAACATACACAAATGTATATCCTGAGTACATAGGAAAATAGGCCCTTGTTGCAATGCGTACAGGGTAGATCTGCCTTCATACACAGATAATGTAGACGTTAATCCGCAGATTGAGGAAATGGGATTTGAGCTGTGCAAATTCCAGTTCAAAAGAAGGCGGCTTCTCTGCACAGATGTCTTTGTTATCAGTCTATGCTCAGCTAATAAACGGTTTATTAAAAATTGCATGGCTGTGAATGGCTTACATACCAGTTACTGGGCTTGGAACCCACTGGAATTACAGTCTGTCTATAGCACAGGGAGGTGAGCAAGAGAGGTCTGTGTACACAGAAGCACTAGGAGTGGTGGAGATTTTTTTATAAGCAACATTTTTTCAGTGTTCTTAAATCCGTAGCTTTTATTTTTTTTAGATGCTATGTTTAAATCACCACAATTTATCCAAAAAGGCTGCATATCAGCATTGTTTAGCGAGGGGAAAACTGCTAAGTAATTTAGTTCCCCAAATTTGTCACAGCAGTGTCACCTTAAGTGTGCAGTCAGGCACTACATGGTAATGCAATTAAATGCAAGTTGGATGGCCCATGAGGTTGTCATGTCCAGGTGTGTGCTAAATAGCCATATGTCAGGGAAAGGGCTAAAATTTTTATTTGAAAATACAATAGGTAGAGCATCTATATTCTAAAGGCCACATTTAACCTTCAGGAAGGTCATTAAGGTTTCAATATAGAGGATTTGCCCCTGACTAGCTAGGTGGTTTTGTTGGTGGCTGTACTGAGTGTGAGTGGACAGAGATGAACAGGGAGAAATGGCCTGAGACTTGGTGGGCAGAGCTGAAACACCCCTGCCTGCCCCACTGGAAGGTGAGGGACAGGACAGGAGGTATAAAAGCTGAGCCATTTAGCACAGTTTGGAGGGAGATGCTGAATGGGAAGGGTGTTCCTCCACTTACTGCTGCCAACCCAGCTGGGCTATGGCCTCACTGGGGAGTTGCTCACTGTCTGGTACCCACAGGAGTGACTGGAACAGCTTGTCAACAACTTGGAGAACCTGCCTGTGACCCGGAGGAGCTACCGAACTTGCTTGTCAATGACATGGGGAAGCTGCCATCCACTGGTGACTGGGAGGAGCTGCCTGTGAAGAAGGATCTAGCAGAGCTGGAGTGTGCCTCTGACACAGAGGGCCTGTGGACACCATCCCAACTATCTACCCTGAGGAGACTGAAGGCATGGCTGAGGCCAGGGTACTTCAGGGAAAGGGGGCAGGAAGTAGTCAAGGGGAGCTCGATGACTGTCCAGGTGTGTTGTGCCCTGCAGTTGTGCCAGTGAATTTCAGCTGAAGCCCTGCAATGAGGATCTGGGGTGGGATGCAATGGAGTTGCTGGGTGAGCCTGCATCTTCTTCCCCCAGTTCCACACTACCTCTAGGGTGGTTGCCTCACCCTGGCCTGTGAAGCCCTGGAGATCTACATGCTATTTGCCAGCCCTACCATGCAGGAAAGGCTAGGATGATATATTGTTTGCCCTGTCCAGGGTAATAGACTACAGTCATTGCCCTGCTTTGCTATGACTGAGGGCCTGGGCTAAAGACTTCTAGGCTTGCCCTGCCCTGACCAAAGGCTTGGGCTATAGGCTGCTGACTCACCTTGCACCAGGCTGCAGAGCACTTATCTGACCCATCCTTCCTGAGGACTTGGGTATAGCCTGCAGACTTATGCTGCCAAGTGCTCGAAGTTGCTTACTTGCACTGCTGGAGAGCTGGGGACTAGACTGTTGGCTCGCCCTGTCTAGGGCTTGAGACGGCTTAGATGTCCTGCCTGCGGCCTGGAGATATAGACTGAACAGTGCCCATGAGCTGCAGTTGGGGCCAGGACTCCTGCCTTAAATTCTAATTCCCACTTCTAGTATCTGCACCCCCAGGAGCACAGCAGAGAGGGGGTGTGGCCTCCCTCTGAGATGGACAAGGATCTTGCAACGGTGGCTTTTTCGGGATGTATGGAGGGTTATTAACAACATGTCAAGGAGTGTCTAATTTCAGTCCGGTTGCCTATGGTTCTGAGGGGGTTGTTTCAGCAGCCTGGAATAGCTGGAGTGCAGAAAAGCCTGGCTATGTCCCCTTTCTCAGGCTGTGCCATTCTCCCTGCACTGGTGAAGTAGGTAGCTGTAAGAGAGAGGAAGTGGAGCCACTATACCATGGGTGGCAAACTTATTGTTCTCCTTTGAATGCTGCTCACATCATTCAGTTACAGGTGTCTACGTGCCGCAGCGCACGGTAGCTCGGAAAGTCTTTAGCATTAGCCTGTCAGGTCAGGGTGCCCGGCCAACGCCCCCTCCACGCTGTGACCACGGCTATATAGGTGACTGTGACCGTGACCCTCCCAGTTCCTTTTTCCGCCATCAGCGTCGGTTTGGATCAGCGTTATCTTGCAAAACGCAAGGGCCTGTCTTTTCGCGCAAAACTCAAAATGCCAGGTTTCAAACCATGCTTGGGATGCTGCAAGGCTTTCCCAATGGATGACCCACACAAGAAATGCCTTGCTTGCTTGGGTGAGTCCCACCTTACGACGGACTGCCCCATTTGCCGATCCTTCAAGAGAAGGACGCGGCTGGAAAGGGAGCATCGTCTCCTCCTAATTTCGGCGACCGGAGCCGCTCTGCCCAAAAGTGGATGAGCCAGCAGCGCTCTGCCGGATCCTCGATCAGCCTAGGCTCAAGATTCCTGCCGATCTCTGGTACTGGGCTCAGATTCTTGGCCCTCTACAGTACCTCCTTGGCACAGACCTCACCAGTCTCCCAGTAGCCTCCCATCCACCCCGAGTAGGGCCCCAGCTCAGGCACTGGCTCGCCAAGGGCATTCAAACCCGGCTCCAGTGCAGAAGAAGAAGAAATGGGCCACAGTGGCACCGCCTCCCTCGGCACTGCTAAGCCCGGTACTGCTGTCAAGGCTGGTACCGCTGGACTCGGCACCATCGCCGATTCCACCTCTTTCGGTGCCTCCACTTCCGGTACCGTCAGACTCGGCACTGGCAACACCTGCACCGATACCGGTACCGTCGCGGGCTTCTTCATCCTTCTCCGACCCAGCACCGTCAAACCTGGTACCGGGTCCAACTACTGCAGCTCAGCCTCATCGCTCCTCCAAGGAGCTTTCGGTACTGGACTGCTGGTTGTCAGGGGGGAGGTCATCCAGATCATCCTTGGAAGACCCTTTTCTTCCCCCTTAGGAGGAGCACCCGAGAAAGCGGCCTCGAAAAAGCTCCATGTCACTGGGCTCAAGGGGAAGGTGCCCATCAGTAGCAGCTCCTGCTCCCCCCATGGCACCTATGCTGCCGTCGACGTCTCCGCACAATGAGTGGACCCTCGACTGGCTGAACGCGATAGCAGATAATACCTCTTTCCACTATGCCCTTTCACTGGCACTGGAGTCCTCGGATTTCTCCGACGATGAGCCAGACCTTGATTCTACCCAACAAAGCAGATCAAGGGCCCTGTCATCCTCGTCGCCCAACGAGCACCTAATCAACATGTCTGCCAACTGTGAGGGAGATCCCCGCATCGAGCAGGACCTCCTCCGCCACATGGTGGCGAATCTGAAGCTGAAGTTATGAGTGATCCAAGTGGAAGATGATTTCCTCTTCGACACATGCCGTAGAGCCCCGCCGGCTAAGGTCGCAATTCCCCTGCACCCTGGGGTGTTCCGCATCATCCAGGAATGCTGGCAAAGGCCTTCCTCAATCCCACTAGTGTCCAAAGTAGCAGATAAGAAATACTCTGTCTCCCCGGAAGGATTCCCCTTCCTGTTTCATCACCCGGCCCCAGGATCCCTGGTGGCTGACACAGTCAACTAAAGGGAGAGACAAGGTCAACCTAGTACCACGCCCAAGAACAGAGAGGCGAGGAAGCTTGACCTGTTGGGCAGGAAAGTTTACTCCTCTGCCGCCCTTCAGCTGCACATCTCAAATCACTCAGCTCTGATGACACGCTACATCTTCAACTTGTGGGAAGCTCTGCGAAATCTCCTCTCAGCTGTCTCCAAGGATTGCCTGAGAGACTTCAAGGCAATGCTGGACGAAGGAGAGAGAGCGTCCAGGGATGCGCTTGTGGCAACTTGGGGCGCGGTGGATACAGCAGCACATATAATGGCATTGGCAGTGGTAATGTGCCGCTTGGCCTGGTTCCAGAACTCTGGCCTCTCCACACAGATGCAACAGATTATCCAGGATCTCCCCTTTGCGGGCCCCTTCCACAGATGCAAAGCTGCATGGTATGTAGGACTTGAGGGCTACACTGAGGTCCCTTGGGATCTACACTCCTCAACCCGTTAGGCGCTCCTCGAGGTTGCACCAGCTACAACAGCAGTTACAGCAACTGAAACAACAGCTGCAACTGCAGACCCAGTTCCTGAGATCCCTCCAGTTTCCCCAGCACCACCTCAGGGACCTGGACAAAGATAAAGGTCAATCAGGTAAAGGGGGTAAGCTTGGCGCCTCTCAGTCGGGACAGCGCAGACAGGGATCGGACCACTTGTCGGGCCGGAAACAGTGTTTTTGACGGTCCCACCGAGGGCAGCGCTCCACAACCCCTGTTCTCCCCCCACTGCCTCTGCCACTTTGCTCCATGATGGACCCATGTCATGTCAGACCAGTGGGTCCTCGACACAGTGGCCAGGGGATACCACATCCAGTTCCAGTCAACCCCCCAGGACAGAAAAACGCCCCCTCCCATAATCCCAGAGAACCCAGATCTGCTAAGCATGCTCAAGGTTGAATGCCAGAAGTTACTCTCCCTCAGAGCCATCGAAAAGGTGCCCGAGAGAGCGTGGCAAAGGGTTCTATTCCCGCTACTTCCTAGTCCCCAAGACCAGTGGGGACCTACATCCAATTCTAGACCTCAGAGCACTCAACAAAAACATAAAGAAAATAAAATTCCGCATGGTCTCCCTACCACAGATTATTCCCTCCTTGTCCCCAGGACTGTGGTTTGCAGCCCTCGACCTAAAGGATGCTTAGTTCCACATAGCCATTCGACCCCACCACAGGCAGTTTCTCAGATTTGTAGTGTCATGGCGCCACTACCAGTTCACCGCCTTCCCCTTTGGGTTATCGCTAGCCCCCAGGGTGTTCACAAAGTGTGTTGCACCGGTTGCAGCTTTCCTACACAGGAAGGGTGTAAGAATCAACCCCTACCTAGACAACTGGCTCATAGTGGGCAAGTCAAGTCGACAGGTAGAAGACCATGTCGACATGGTAATGAACTTGTGCGAGTTCCTGGGCTTCCGCATAAACTTGGAGAAGTCCAAGCTGTGCCCCACTGAGGACATAGAGTTCATCAGGGCACGTTTAAATGCCCAAGGCACCATGTCCTTGCCCATCAAGATTTTGGTCCATCTGCACCATCATCAGGGAGCTCCAGGTACCTGGGCTGACCACAGCACGCAGATGCATGCAGCTTTTGGGACACATGGCAGTGGACACATAGGTAATCCGAATATCCCACCTGCGGATGAGGCAGTTCCAGCTCTGGTTCACCACAAGCTTCCAATCAGAAAGGGACCGTCTGGACAAGGTAGTCTCAGTCCCTCAATATGCCCTAGAATCCCTCCAAATATGGATGGATCCCAACTTCACAATGGGGGGAATTCCATTCAGGGAGTCCAAGCTCTCAGTGACCCTGATAATGGATGCCTCCGACTCGGGATGGGGTGCCCACCTGCAGTGTTCCCTCTAATTTTTCATAGGCCGTGTGCACAAAAAAATTCTTTTGTGCAGATTTTTGGAACCAGTGTCCAAATGTGTGCACACTCCAGTGAGTGTGTGCAAACTTGTGAGTGCAAGGCAGTAAGTGTATATGATGCAAATAATGTCTAAATTTTATTTTGATATGGTGATGGAAATGATTTTATAAATTACAAAACCTTATTTAAAACATGCTACTTGAAATCGACTTCTTAAAGTAGCATAAAAATATTAGCGCTGTTGAATTTTTTTGTGTGCGCTTGATT
This sequence comes from Podocnemis expansa, assembly GCA_007922195.1. Classification (NCBI taxonomy): domain Eukaryota; kingdom Metazoa; phylum Chordata; order Testudines; family Podocnemididae; genus Podocnemis; species Podocnemis expansa. Next base: position 48,375,169 of record ML681994.1, on the reverse strand, counting down.
TTGTTGTGTGCGTGGGTTTCACAACCTGTGTGCAAATGCACACACACATGGCTTAGAGGGAACATAGCCCACCTGTCCAGGGGCCTCTCCACGCAAGGCGTTTGGAACCCCAAGGACAGTCTCCTCCACATAAACGTGAAGGAGCTCAGGGCCATCAGACTGGCCTGCATGACCTTCCTAGACCAGATCCAAGGCAGGGTGGTCCAGATCCTCTCAGACAATACAACGGCCATGTTCTACACAAACCGTCAAGGGGGAATCTGCTTCTCAGCGCTAGGCGAGGAAGCGACCAAGCTTTGGTAACTAGTGATAGACTATGACTTCACACCGCCTGCTGCCCACCTACCCGGGGTAGACAATGGCATAGCAGAAACCGGCATAGTGGAAACACTCAGCAGGGAGCCCCTGGCAAATCATGAGTGGTCCCTCCACAATGAGGTTTTCTTGCTGCTGACAATCAGATGGGGAACCCCTCAGATCGATCTCTTCATCACAGGGCAGAACCGCAAATGCAGCTGGTTCTGCTCCCTCCGAGGTCGGGACAAAGGTTCTCTCAGCGATGCCTTCCTCCTCAATTGGTCGGGGGCCCTAATGTATGCCTTCCCGCCAATTCCCTTGATTCACTGGGTGCTCCTGAAGGTCCTCACGGATGAGGCACTCATCAATCTGATAGCCCCGGACTGGCCCAGACAACACTGGTTCCGTCTCCTCCAGAACAAGTCAGTGAGGACCCCACTCTGCCTCCCACGGTGGGCAGACCTCCTGACACAGGACTCGGGACGCCTTCGGCACCCAAACCCGGGCCTCCTGCACCTGACAGCCTGGATGCTCTCTGGCTCAGCGAGCAAGAGACGCTGCTCGGCAGAGGCGTCGCTGGGGCAGGGAGAGACCCGGGGCATGGGCCCAGCCCCCACCGACAGTGGGCAGGCCCCACCCCCAGCTGGAAGGCCCCGCCCCCTGGCCAGGGTTAGGGCCGGGGGTGGGCTGAGCTGCCGTGGGCAGCTAGGCTGCGGTGTGGAGGCCGGGCTCGCGCCCGCAGGTGGCCAGACCCCCAATCCCCGGCCAGGGACGGGGCCGCCGTGGCCGCCAGCGGCCAGGCCCTGGATCCCCAGCGGGGGGCAGGGCTGCCGCGGGCGGCCGGGCCCCGGATCTCCGGCTGGGGACAGAGCCGCGGTGGCCACGGGCGGCCAGCCGGGCCACTGATCCCCAGCCGGGGATCGGGGGCCTGGCCACCGGCGGGCGTGGGTCCGGCCTCCAGTGGCCATTTCTGGCCTGGCCCCACCACAGCCTAGCTTCCTGCGGCAGCGCGGCCTCCCCCTGGCCCTATCACTGGCTAGGGGCGGGGCCTGCCGGGCAGCCAGCCGGGCCCCAGATCCCCGGCTGGGGACAGGGCCACCACAGCCATGGCTGGCTGGGGATCGGTCCTCGGATCCCTGGCCCAATGGGGCTGGAGATCCAGGGCACTGGCGTTGGAACCCGGGGCACGTGCCCCGGCATGCCCTAATGCCAGCGACGCCTCTGCTCCTCGAATAGGGTTAAAAAGGTCCTGGTTGGTAGCAGGAAACCCTCCAAGAGGTACATGGCAAAATGGAGTCACATCTCCACTTGGTGCCGTGACAAAGACATAGACCCTACCTCCGCACCAATTCAGGCAACTTTGGATCACCTTCTTGACCTAAGAGAGAAAGGCCTATCTCTATCCTCATTAAAAGTCTGCTTGGCAGCAATCTCGGCCTTTCACCAAAGAGTAGATGGGGCTCCACTCTTTTCACACCCCATCTGCCATAGATTCCTGAAAGGGGTGGAAAAACTTTTCCCCCATACCCGTAAACCCACTCCAAAGTGGGATTTGAACGTTGTGCTGTGGGCTCTGATAGAACCGCCTTATGAGCTGTTGGACTCAGCCACCCTGCTAATGCTGTCCTGGAAGGTAGCTTTTCTAGTAGCAATTACCTTGGCCAGAAGGGTCTCAGAGTTACGAGCCCTGTTCTCTGAACCCCCGTATATGGTTTTCTTCCCAGACAAGGTAGTCCTGTGTCACCACCCCTCATTCTTGCACAAGGTTGCCACCCCCTTCCACATGAATCAAGAGATCTGCCTGCCGGTCTTCTATCCAGACCCTCAGGTGACAGAAAACCAGAGACGGCGGCACACCCTGGATGTGATGAGAGCACTCCTGATCTATACTGAGCTCACGATCTTTCCGCAAGACCTCCCAACTGTTTGTGGCGGTCGCTGAACGCGTGAGAGGTGCTACAGTATCCTCCCAATGCATCTCCAAATGGATTGTGAACTGCATTAAAGACTGCTACGGAAGGTCAAACACGCCTCTCCCAGAAACTGTGTGAGCTTACTCTACCAGAGCTCAGACGTCTTCCACAGCCTTCCTCACCAAGGTCCCGATCCAAGAGATCTGCAGGGCTGTTAAGTGGTCATCAGTTCATACCTTCATGATGCACTGCGCTATTGCCCAACAGGCTAGAGATGATGCCGCTGTGGGCAGAGCTGTACTCAGTGTGGGCAGACTGTAACTCCTCCCACCATCCTTGGGTATGGCTAGCAGTCACCTGTAACTGAATGATGTGAGCAGCGCTCGAAGGAGAATGGTTGGGTACTCACCAGTAACCGTCCTTCTTCAAGATGGGCTGCTCACATACATTCAGGTCCCTCCCACCGTCCCTGCTAACGGAGTTGGCAAAGGTATATGGGACTGGGAGGGTCAGGGTCACGGTCACCTATATAGCCTCAGTCACGGTGTGGAGGGGGCGTTGGCCGTGCGCCCTGACCTGACAGGCTAACACTAATGACTTTCCGAGCTACTGTGCGCTGCGGCACGTAGACACCTGTAACTGAATGTATGTGAGCAGCCCATCTCGAAGAAGGACGGTTACTGGTGAGTAACCAACCAATTTTCCAAGGCTCTCTTCCCTACTGGGCAGAATCTTCTAGCTCATGACCCTGCCTTAGCGTGGAAGCTCTGAGCTCCTCACTCAAGACTGACCCATAGAGAATGGGGATCCCAGAGCGTACATGGACTGCACTTTAACTGTACAAGAGCTTAATTAAGCTGACGAGCCACAGTTTGGGCACCCCTGTACTATACTCTTTCTGTGCCCTTTGGATATTGTCCCATAGCTTCCTGGGAGCACTGCACTCCCTGAGCAGTGGCCAGAACTTGTCCTGTAAGAAACAGAGAGTGGGTTAGCTAGTCACAATCATTTAAGAAGTTCAGTACAGAGTTTGTGTGTAGAATCTTGTATTTATGGGATTATGTAAGCAACATGCTCAAAGTTCTTACTGTAGCTTTATCAAACAGGTCTAGAACCTGACTAATAGGTTTCCCTAACAGGTAAGATAACTACCCCCATCTATTACCGTGGCAACCCCAATCACACTAATGTAACCACATTGAGAAATGAAGAGATGTAGTAGGCCTGCACTCCAGGTCCCACAGTGCAGCAGCGTTGTTACCCATGGTGGCTCAAACAGTTAGACACGTTCAAAAACAAATTAAAGTCCAATTTTAAAGCACTACAGCTATCTAAGCCTAGTCTCTTTTTTACAAAGAAACGAATTCCTGATTTCTTAAACTATATTTAATGCAAATTTTATCTTCAAGTAACATGTTAATTTAACAGTACAGGGAACTAAAGCCCTCTTCTAGTTATAGACCTGGTTAGCTTTTTGCAAACACTAAATCCTCTTTAAAATATACGGGCAAGACCACAAGATAAGCATTAAAACTGTTATAGTTGAAATGAGAAGTTTATTTTTCCAAACAGTAACTGTTCAGAACTGTTAGTTGCTCTTCTGCTTACAGATTGTCCTTGTCTTTTCCATTCTGAGCTTTAAATGCCTCCTGAAAAGAAATTTCACTCCTAGTCTGCTTTCTCATGTGCTCTGACGTTGCCAGTGCATCCATCCTGTTGTAAGATATATTACATCCTCCTTGCACTAATTAAAGTCAGTGATCATAGTTACAGCAGCAGAAGAAAAATATTTTGCATTCACGATTTATTATTTTACAGACACATTTTCATTCAATTAACTCCTTTTTGCAGGATTTCTTATCTAGGACGTCCAACAGTAAATTAACTCAATGGCAAGAAAAAGTCTAAACTGAGCCTTTGTGTCAGAACTTTATGAACAGATGTTCTATTGGTTCATTGTGCATTTGTCAATACACTAATCTCTCACTCCCTAATAGCAGCTGATTATAAAAGGTAGCTTTTACTCCATGTTATTGCAAATCACAACCATCCCCACCACCATCACTGCCATTCTAATCATTACAATGCTGCCTTACACAGCTGCTGGAACTGAAATGATGGTTGAAAAGGCAGTCAGATGAACAAGGTAATGGATTTTTATACAGTCTTCTTTTCTTTTCTTACCTTTATTAGTAAAGGTAATAAAAACCCAACACAAATGCCTGGTTGTCCCTACTTCCATACAAGTTGTTCATATCTACAGTAGCTGTTATTGAAGTCAATAGGAGCTACTTGTACTTCTGAGCAAAGATAAGGAAATTGGGTCCCAAGATTTTTATTTCCTTTGCAAATGAAAGAAAACTATTTGTCTAAAAAGGGGAAGGGTCTAGCTGAGAGGTGATCCTGGATGTGAATGACTATTTGATATTTTTGTTGTTTGGTTTATGAGCCAGACTATACAGTCTTTGCTCTGAAAAAAGCCCACTGACTTTGTTGGGAGATGAGTTTTAGTAAGGACTTCCATATTAGACTGTTGTGGCCTGCACCCTGTGGGTGAGGTTTCAAGCTTTGTGTGTGTGTGTGTGTGTGTGTGTACACACATAGCACCAATTATTTATTAAAACATTATTTTTATCATCTGCCTCGTGTGGTATTCTAGTTTTTACTTGGTCACTCAACTGGCTCTACACTAGCAATCTTGCCAACTTTTGCCATTTTATCACAAGCCTTGTGATGGCTGGTGTTTCTCTGAAGGCTCTAGCTCCTACAGACATGTCCTTACTTAAGACTTTGGATTTTATTTAAAAAAGTTTAATCATTATGTTTGCAGAAAGAATTGTCCTCGCAAACTCCCAGACCAGAGCAGTATTAAAATTGTACTTATAGGGATCAATATTATTAAGGTAATCTCCTGATTCTTGAACACTGGGCATGGGTGATACTGCATTAGTTATTAACAAATTGTAGTGGAGTCAATGACTGATGATGTAGCCATGATTTTAATCATTATTTACCTTAAAATAAATGACAAAAGATCTATGATCTAAAAAAAAGAATCCAGGTCAGCTGATGGAAAATATAATCAATGAGTAAAATAATGCATATTTTTAACAACTGACCTGGATTTTTGGCGTGTGTTCTTAAGATGCCAATGTAGCTGTGGAGAAGGTGTATCCAACTGCCGGTGATGGTGATTTGGCGATACTTTGGACCAGGCCTAGAAGTTTCCTGAACCTGTTTTCCAGATTCATAATGCTGGATGGAAGTAGAAAGACAGCTTTGCTTCTTTAGATCCTGCTCTAGCTAGTGCAACTATGAAACTGAGTCAGGAAACTCCTAACATTAGCCCTAGACTTAAGCAACAAGAAGATGTTCAAAAACTGATAATTTTAGTATACTGCTTAAAAGCATCTCTGTAAGCTAAGGACTGTTAAGTGTTTTTTTTTTCCCTTGGAGAAAGATCCGCCTGCACCCTCTGTTTTCGAAGCAGGCTGTAGAGCCCCCTCCCTCCACAATTTTGCCTTGCTTTAGGCCAGAACAATGAAATTATCTGTGCAGAGGTGAATGCACCTTGAAGTGGCAGGATGCAGCATTTTTCTTTCTTCCTTTTCCTTGTTTTCCAACATATTTTCCTGTCACTTGTGGCTACTTTCCTTGCCTATCTCACGCCCTGATCCTGAAATTCACTGTGTGTGGGCACAACGCTGCCACATGGAAGTGTATTGATTTCAGTGAGTCTCCATACATACAGGCTTAGAGTTTAAGGGGAGGTCTACGCTGCCTGCCATTTTTGGTGGCAGTCGAAGGGAGATACACATGTTATTTAAAATAATGTGTGTATCTCCCTGTGACTCGTTATACCCATCACATCCACAGCGCTGAGTCAAAGAGAGGGTTGCCGGGGTGGTATTCAGTGATCAACTGATCAGCTGAATGAGTCTTCATAGACCTTTGCTAACAACAAAACATTATTTACTCTTGGTAAGGCCAAAAAAGCAAACCATACTTGGAGGCAGCAGAACAAAACCATTAGAAGTATTTCTAAAACATTTTAAATTTTAATTTTTTGATATTTCCCCCCCTCCCAAATTTCCTAAAAAAGTTGAACCCTCAATGAGACACAACATATGAAATGTAATGAAGTTGCTTTCTTTTGTGAAAGCTGGCACTAAGGTTTAAAAATCTGACTTAAAATTAACTATGTAGGCTATGTCCACATGTATATGCTTATTTTGAAATAAGTTATTTCAAAATAAACTAAATCGAAATAAAATCATTATTTTGAAATAACTTGTATCAAAATAAGCAAATATAAAATCGAAATAAGGGAAAACCTCAAAGTGAAATAGCATGTCTGGACACAGGATTTGCTATGTCGCTTCAGCAGAGAGGCAGCATGGGGGGGTGTGGCGACATGGGCCCCTCACTGGGCCATGTTGGCAGCCATGTTGCCAGCCGATCCTATAAAAGCAGGAACCGACCTCACTTCCCTGTCCATTCTGGCTAGCAGGAGACTGCGAGACACAGAGATGGACGCTGCCTGGCTTCCCAGCCATCACGGTGCTGTGAATAGACCCGCTGCTTGTCTGCAGCATGTCCTCCTGCTGTGGGACACTCTGCTCTCACATTCTGCTGGTGCCCAGGCTGTGCCCCAGGCTATTATCTCACCAGGCCTCAGAGCAGCCCTAGTTCCCCTCCCCACTTCTGTGCCTCGTCAGATCTGGACCTGGGACACCAGCACAGACTGATGGGAGCGGGTAGTGCTCAGATCCTGGGGTGCCAAGCAGTAGCGGAGGAATCTCCGAATGAGCAGGGGGAGCTTCAACCACCTGGTTGTGGAACTTGTCCTGGTCCTGCACCGAAGGGACACCAGCATGCGACCACTTATCTCTGTCGACAAGAGAGTGGCCATCGCTCGTTGGAAAATGGCCACTCCTGAGTTGTACAGGTCCGTGGCGCGCCTCTTTGGCATAGGGTGGTCCACCATTGGCAACATGCTGCTAGAGGTCACTAGGGCCATCAACAGGATCCTGCTGCCACACATTGTCACTCAAGGAGAGCTGCAGGACACCATTGCTAGCATGGCCACCCTTGGATTTCCCGGTTGCGCTGGGATATTGGATGCCACGCACATCCCTGTGAGACCCCTGGAGCACCGAGCCTCCGAGTACTGGAACTGGAAGGGGTACTACTCTGTTATCCTGCAGGCCCTTGTGGATCACTAGGACAGCTTTTAAAACTGTTATGTGGGATGGCCAGGGAGGGCACATAATGCAAGGGTCCTCTATAACTCTGCCCTGTACCAGGGCACGGAGGCGGGCACCTTCTTCCCTCCCCATAACATCAATGTCGGGGGAGTAGAGGTGCCCATCCTCATTGTTGCTGACGCAGCCAATCCCCTCTGCCCATGGCTCATTCGCCCGTACACTGGGCCCCTCAATGCCTGCCAGCAGCTTTTCAACCACTGTGTGAGCCGCTGCTGCCAGGTGGTTGAACGGGCAATTGGCTGGCTGAAGGCACAATGGAGGTGCCTCCTTACACGCCTCCACTGTGCAGAGGAGACGACCATGGAGGTCATTAGTGCCTGCATGGCCCCGCATAATTTTTGTGAGCTGCGGGGCGAGACTGTTGTTGCTGCCTGGGAGGCCAAGGCACAGCTCATCAGTGGCCAATACAAGCAACCCTCACCGATGGCCCCACAGGAGTGAGCGTCAAAAAGGGCAATAACAGTTCGTGATGTACTCATGAATGTTTTTGCCACAGAGGAACTATGAGGCGTAGGCCTGCTCTGCCACACCACCCTCTCCCCCGTTCTACCACAGCCAGCCCCCACCCATCCACCTGCAGTGTGAGCCACACCCAGTAAAAACACAGACATGCACTAATATGTGTCACAAACTGTTTATTGAATATAACATGGAGGGTTAGGCCAAAGAAGGGCTGGGGAGGGTAAGGGGATGTGGAACTGTGGGGGGGAGACTGGGAGGAGGGCCTGAAACTGGGACATGGGAGTGGGGTGTAGGGTTGGGGAGTTTGGGTGGGAGGGGAGTCCCTATGCATGGCCTGTGTGGGGGTCCTGGGGTGGCATCCCACACCCCTGCCCACAGCCACCCCAGGTCTGGGGCCACCTCTGACAAGGGACATGAGGGTCCTGGGTGGACCTCCGTCAACTGCTGGAGGGACAATGTGATCTGCAATGCGCCGGAAACTCGTTGTGACATCCTGCACTGCAGCGCTCCGGCGCTCCATCGCCAAGGCCTGCCGCTTGAGTGCGGCAACTGAACAGTCATCGGCCATTGCCGCCTGTAGCAGCAGGAAGATGTCAGCATCCTGGCGACAGGTTTGCTGTTGTCTCTAAGCTTGGGCAGCATCCTCCGCTTGGTGGCCCAGGTCCAGAAGGCTGGCCAGGATTTCCCCTCACGTCCGGCGGCCCCTCCTCCACCTCGGTCTAGGGGTGGCTGGCGGGCTCCATGCAGCAGCACGGCGGGTGGCTGGGCAAACTGCTGGAGGGAAGCACAAAGCAGGGTTGGCTCCTGCTGCCTGCTGGTCTTGCCTGTGTGCAGCCTGTCTGCAGCACAAACCTCTGCCCTGACTGTCAGGATTCTGGATCTGGGTCCTGTGGGACATTGCCCCGGAGACATGCATGGCCTAGTGATGCCCACAATGGTGAGTTGCAGTCACCCAAGACTTGGTCTGGGGAGTCTCCTGAGGCCACTTGCCAGTGGCATAGCCTGTATGCTCTCCACCCTGCCCAAGGTGCAGCTGCATCTTTGTACTTCCACCCCCCTCTTGAGCAACCCCAGGCACACATGGGCCTGTGACCGTGGTGCCACATGTCCCTTGTGCACCCATGCCCATGGGAGGGCCTCTGCACCGCCCGGCCCTGTGCTGTGCCCCCTCGCTGCCCATGACATGGGCAGGCTCAGCTCTGCCTGCATGTATGGGAGAGGAACACTCACCAACAGGGGCTCCAGATGTCTGCCTGGATGTCCCTTCCTCTGCCTCCGACTCCACAGGGGTTGGTATGTTGCTAGGCCCCTTTTCCTCCTCAGCGGTGCCAGTCCCCCTCCTCCAGGACAGGGGAGAGCTCTGGAGTCCCTGGTGCAGCCTCTGGTGGTGGCGGTGGTGTGACAGTAGGCTGGCTGGCATCACCAACGTTGAGGGACGCCCAAGCATCACTGTCCCCTCCCTCTGGGGGTGAGCCTGTGCTGGGGGGCTGCCCGGAGTTAATGCTCTGAGCTGGGAGGCCACTGGGCTCTGTCCCCAGGAACTCATGGAGCTCCTGATAGAACAGGCAGGTGGCACTGCTACCTGCCCCCTGGAGCTGGCGTGCCTCTATGGTGCAGGCATGGTCTTGCCACAGGTCCTTGATCTTGGAGCGCATCTGCTCTGTAGTGCACCTGTAGCCCTGGGTGGACAGCCCTGCGGCTATGTCCATATAGACATCCCGGTTCCTGTGCCTGGCATGGAACAGGGCAAGGATGTCTTGCCTCTTCTATATGTGGAGGAGACACAGGACCTCCTCATTGGTCCAAAGAGGGCTATGGTGTCTCCCCTGTGTGCCACCAGAGCCACATGCTGCCATGCTCCCTGAAGCCCTTAAGCATGCTGCCTGGCAGGGGCAGGGGACAGCACTTCCTCCTTGTTGGTGCTGTGCACCCTGGGAGGAAGGTCAAAGCGCATTATTTCAAAATAACCGTTATTTCGAAATAACACGTCCTGATGGCATTATTTTGAAATAACCGATTCAAAATAATGGACATGTCACATTAAAGTGGGTTTAAGCTATTTCAAAATGGCGTCTCTTGTTTCGAAATGACAAAGCCTGCCATTTCGAAATAAGATTATGTTGTGTGGACCTAATCTTTTTTAAATTGAAATAACCAGTGTTATTTTGATTTAAAAGAGACGTGTGGATGTACCTGTAGTGGCTAACTATCCCTATTTGTAATAATATTCTTCTTAACTGTTCTTTATCAGTCCATAGAATCATAGAATCATAGGGTTGGAAGGGACCTCATGAGGTCATCTAGTCCAACCCCCCCTGCCAGAAAAGCAGGACTACTCCCACTAAATTATTCCAGCCAGAGTTTTGTCCAGCCGGGCCCTAAACATCTCCAAAGATGGAGATTCAACCACCTCCCTAGGTAGCCCATTCCAATGCTTTACCACTCGCCTAGTGAGGAAGTTTTTTCCTAATATCCAGCTGCGACCTCCCAGCTGCAACTTGAAACCATTGATCTTTTTTCTGTCCTTTGTTACTACTGAAAACAGCTGAGCTCCATCCTCCTTGGAGCATCCCTTCAGGTAGCTGAAGGTTGCTATCAAACCTCCCCTCAGTCTTCTCTTCTGCAGACTAAATAAGCCTAGTTCCTGCAGTCTTTCTTCATAGGTCTTGTACTCCCATCCCTTGATCTTTTTGTTGCCGTCTGCTGGACTCTTTCTAATTTGTCCACATCCTTTTTGTAGTGGGGAGCCCAAAACTGGACACAGTATTCCAGGCACGGCCTCACCAGTGCTGAATAGAGGGGAATGATCACATCCCTCGATCTGCTGGCAACACTTCTTCTGATGCAGCCCAGTATGCCAGGGAAACCATATCTAAAGTCGAGGTATATCACATCAACGGCTCTTATCACATCCACAAATCCAGTCATCTCATCATAGAAGGCAATGAGGTTGGTCAGGCACGATTTACCCTTGGCGAATCCATACTGACTGTTCCTGATGACTCTATTTTCCTCCAAGTGTTTTAGGATGGATTCTTTGAGAACCTGCTCCATGACTTTTCCAGGGATTGAGGTGAAGCTGATAGGTCTGTAATTCTCTGGATCCTTCTTTTTGCCTTTCTTGAAGATAGGCACTATATTTGCTTTTTTCCAGTCCTCTGGCACCTCCCTCATTCACCACGAGTTTTCAAAGATAATGGCCAGAGATGGATAGTTGTCACCTTAGGTACGTAGACCTGGATTTATAAAGGGACTTAAGACTTATCTGCATGGTGGGGGAGTGCACACTACAAGGGTAAACTTTCTAAAGCTCAGTAATATGCTGTACATGAATTGGTCTGTATAGACCCTGCTAGCGTACTTAAGCATAGTGCTGTTTGAAACAGTACTATGTAAAATCACAGGCGGAACATGTGATGCACACGAAAAGGGTTTAGTTTACACAGACCAAATAACACACAAGGCACTAGTGCCTTTATAAATCATTACCCCACTGTGGAGAAAAGTCCTTAGGCACAGAGCTGCTTAGCACGTTGGGCATCTAGGAAATCATCAGAACAGCAATGGGAACTGCAAAGCTGAGTTAGGTGGCTAGGTTCCCTGTATGGGGAGAGACAGGTGCCCAAGGAGAGGCACAAAGGCTAGTATACAAGGCAAGGAGCTGCTTAAGCTAGACAATGGGAGATGCCAACAACAGACGTATGCAAGTCCTGCACCTGTATTATATCAGATCCATAGAAAAACCTCATAGCTGCTTACAAGTTACACCCAGGAAAGATACTGGGCATATTCTAGCCTAAACACTTGAGTCTCAAAGAGATTTGAGCTGATTAGTGTCAAAGCCAAACTGAAGAGACCTGCAAGTTTCACAAATGAGGAGCAAGAACAGGAAACAGCATGAATCATACCATCATAACCAGACTAAATGACAGAAAAACAGACATTTTGTAAGCTATGCTGAGATCATATGCAATAGTAATAATGACTGCAGCAGCATTTTTGAAGTACTAAAAACCTTTTAAAGGCTGCTTTTTGAGACGCTTGGAAACAGGGGATTGTCATAATCAATATGGACAGTGGCAAAATCATTAATTAAAGCAGCTTCAGTGTTTCAAGATTCGGTGAAGTATAGATTTCATATAATTGCTGTACATGGAGAAAAGCAATCTCACCTATTTGTCTTGTGTTCTAGCTAATTTGCTGCACATAAAAAGTTTTCATACACTCCCTTTACAGATGATCTATATTTGAAGAAGAGGAGTCAGTCATAGTCAATTTTTATAGGGAAGCTATAGTCTTCCACCAAATCCCTATCTGATTGGGATTTTTCAAGCAGACCTGGCAGGTCAGTTGATGTAATAGACGGGTCTGCAATCTTTGCTGACCCCCGTACTATCCTCTCCTCCACAGCCCTCAGCTGGTGACCTCCTGATTGAAAAAAGTGATGTCTGTCTGAAAATTTGGTGGTGGCCATGGCTGGAGTGGGTGAGGAGCAGCACTTCACAGCATGCCACTGAAAAGAGCCACTTGCGGAAAGAAGCCACTCAGAGTGGCTCCTCTTGGTGGTGTGCCTGGGAACAGTGGCCCTCAGGGACACAGCAAGAAGTTGCCTGGAGCAGCTCCTCTCGGTGGCACACCACGGAAAGAAGCTGCCCACTGTGGCTCCTTCTGATGTCAGCATACTGTGGAGAGGAGCTGCTCTGGACAGCTTCTTTCCACAGCATGCTTTGGGCATAAACATGGTGGGGGACTGTGCTCCCCCCCACATTACAGCTGCCTCTGAAAGAAGCCACCTGGAGGGGCTTTCTGTGGCAGGAAAGGCAATTTCAGTGGTGCCACAGAGAGTGCTGTGTGCTGCTCTGAATGGGCTCTTTTGGCACATATGCTGGGCATTGCCTACCTCTGATGTAATATATCCACAGCACATAAACATTCTTTGTAAATCCATGCATAATCAGGCCTGGAGGGACATCAAGAAACCAGAAATAGCATATAACATCTGCATGACAATATCCAAGGTTAGGATATATGGTGATAGCAGCTAAGAAAATTCTGTAGCCAGAAAACTACACTGGGTTCAGGACAACAGTGTGTATAGAATGAGGGATTACTGGTAGTAAATTAAAAAAAACAAACAAAAAAAAAAAACAACCCACAATGAGGGTGAGGCTGCAAGTATGCTAAAGCCAGGCCAGTGAATCTGCTAGAGCCATACTGTTGAATGTTAAATTCAACATGCCGAAAAATCAACTTAGTAACAGCATGCGCTATTCTAAACAAGTAGCTGGACCTAATGGTTTTACAAGATATGTAGCTCTAGAATGCAGTCATGTGCTCCAAATACAATAGCCTGAATATTGGTAAGAGAAATTGAGTGAAATAGTCAGAAAGCTATCGGGTGTGTTTTTAATTTATTTTTCAGTGTGAAGTCATATTCCCACTGACTACAGATGTGTCAATCCCATCTCTCTTCCTTAATTAAAATATGTTGGTGGTAGTATCTGCTAACTGCAAGTGTTGCATTCTTCACTCTTTATCTCTCAGTGTAATGGCTGGTCTGCCCCTTTAAAAGCCAGAGCGCTCAGAGGCAGCTCACCTTGTTCAATTTATCAGACCCAGCAAGGAAGAAGTCAGGCTATCCCAATACAGCCAGAGAATGGAGCTCAATGCCAGGAGAGACAACTTCCTGCAGTAAACCCTGAAGCTGGGGGACTGAAGAGAAGGGTGCACAGGAGTGATACTAGGAGGGAGGGGCAGTGGGGCCTGGGGCCCATGCCCCCTTCTGGCTCTGATCCTGCTCCAGACAGCACCGGCACTAGGGTTTCTGGCGCCCCCCTGCAGTGCAGCGGATTGATTATGGCCAAACAGACGAGTGATGTCAGCAGTGCAGCACATTTTGGCGCACCTCAAATGTCAGCACCCCTCTGCAATGCTTACGGCACTTACCATGTTGCGCCAGCCCTGGCTCCAGGGCCCGATCTGGCCCCAGACGCTGCCTCTTGCCAGCAGTGGCAAGGGCTGGATCGAGCTTCAAGCTGCTTGCAGGAGGCTCGAAGCCAGGGTGGATTCCTGCCGCTTCCCACTGTGCCAAGCCATAACAGAGACCAGAAATTTGAAGTCAGTGATGTAGTTTGCCTGACTTTGTACTCAGTGTCAGATTCCAGCCTTGGCATTCCTCCACTGCATCAGTTTCACCAGTGTGTTTGTAAACCTCAGTCACTTAATATCACACTGGCCTTATGTTGTCAATGATGCTCTTACAGTGAGTGTCATTAGGATGTGTCTTCACAGCAGTGGCAGCAGGAATGGATGCAGTAGTATTGATTGAGTTGGTTTGTGCAGACCCTGTCAATTGGGAAATGTGACTCTGAGAGGTGTTGCTTCTACTTGTTTACTGGAAACATCATAGCCTTGATTTTTCCTGGACCATTCAAAACTGTATGATCAATATTGGCAGAGTTTAGGTCAGCTGGCCATAAAGGAGGCTGTGATGTATTGATATGGTGTGCAACTTTTCTCACTGGTGTTTCTGGCATCATGCAAGACTGATTCTTCTTTATTGCTTCTCTCCTTTTCATGTAAACCAGCTTTTTCTTTGTCATTACTTTCCTTTTCATGAGCCTCACTCTTCTTTGCCATCACTGTTTTTATGCCATCAGGAAAACTGAACAATTCTCCATCAGTTTTCTCATGTTTCCATTCCTTATCTTCAGATAAATTTGCTAATGCATTAGTAATAAGCCTTCCATCATTTTATGCTTCTCAATTTCTTCTTCCTTGGGGCAGTTGCTACTGCCTAAAGACCAGTCTTTGGTGTTCTGTTTCAGATATTTTCCCATTAGACCTGCTCCTTGCTGCAAATTAGACTGCAATTGAGCTTTTCGCTTCCTAAACTCAGCTCCTGAAGGCCTTTTTGGGGGCATCTTTTATTTTGAACAGGGGAAAACAGACAGTATTAGGGAAAGCAAAAGTCTATGTTCCGCAGGCTTAGAAAGTCATCAAACATGTAGGAAGCAGGGCAAAAGATGTAAAGGTATTGCTTTTATTATTATTGTATAGATAACAGTTTGATGGACATCTCTTACATCTCATTAAATATGTCCTTTATTTGTCACTACTTGGCCTTTTCAAGTCTTAAGACACAAGTACACTTTCATAATTACAATAAAACAAGGTTTACAATATCAGCTGAACTCATTTCATTTCAGTTCATTCTTATATCTCACTGACTGACTAGCAACATTTCTTATATACCTGCAAGGGCTTAGCTGACAATATTCAAAGAGGTTTGAGGAAAATGTAGTTCTTAGAAACTTTGGAAGGGTCCATGAACACTCTAGAAAGTTAGTGAAAAATGAATCCACGTATGGAATATTTGAAACTTTTTACTTCACGCATTCCATTTTCCCTTTTGGTTCTAGTTACAAAAACAGCACATTTACCTTGGTGCCCTATAAACCCATCAGCCCTGTGTCACCTGCACCTAAATCCAGCCCTCACCTTGTAACTAATGGCAATAAAAGTAGTTCTTGTGCTACAGTCTGTGATGCAAAATGTTCATAAGTGAAAAGA
Organism: Podocnemis expansa; assembly: GCA_007922195.1. Taxonomy (NCBI): domain Eukaryota; kingdom Metazoa; phylum Chordata; order Testudines; family Podocnemididae; genus Podocnemis; species Podocnemis expansa. The sequence continues at coordinate 48,359,658 of ML681994.1, read as the reverse complement.
CATACTGCTCATTGAACTTACACATTCATCAATTCTCACTAATTTTTAATTGGATGGCCTCAGTCAGCTCTTGGTGAGAATAACTGATGAATATCCCTCTGAGCCTATGTTGCTTTAATGTTACCTTTGGTTATTGAATTACCCTTTTAAAAAGTGTTTATAATACTTTATCATTGTAAGGAAACTTTTGCATTGTTTTCCTTCATTTATTTTGGCAGATATTATTCTCAAACAATACACATCTTTGTTTTTATGTTAAGATAATAATGAGAGAGGGGTAGAGAATTTGTGTTCTGTGGTAAAGGAAAAGGAGATCATGTGCAAGATTGTGAGAAAAGCAAACAAATTGTAGCTTGTTTCATAATGGTTGGTCCAGTGAAGGTGACCATGAGGCAAATATTCAATAACACAGAGAAAAAATAGTTGCTGGTGTCTGGTTAATAGTAATATAAAGAATTGTAGCTAATTTTTGTTGCTATTTTTCATGTACATAGTGCCTTTCATCCAAAGACATCAAAACACTTTACACATATTAATTAAATCTCACAGAATTGCTCTAGGCAGGTAATTATTACTATAGAACATTAAACTCAGAAAGAAAAGTTGAATGGTTTGCCTCAGGTCACTCAATGAATAGCATAGCTTGGATTAGAAACCAAGGGTCCAGACTGGCAGTCACCTGCTGTCACACAGGCTATATATATTTTTCTCTCTCTCTTTTTTTATTTTTTTGGTCATCCCTAATATGTTTTGTAGCAAGCACTAAAGTGACCTCCTTTTGGAGAATACAAATACAACTTCCAGTTTTTCCAAAACAATAAATTGTGAGAGCTAGGTAACTTTCCCAATTGCTAAGATGTGGCACGTGATTTCAGGCACCCCATCTCACCAACCCGGGAGAACTGAAGTCTGTGCTTTCCATGAGAAACAACTGTGGCTAGATGCACAAGTTTGCAGGATAACCTGAGAATTCAGTAGACTTGTTTGTGAGGCCATAAACATGTCTCCACTGCTTGCAGCACCTATCAGACATGTCTTCTTTGTGCCAAATATTGGCAGATCTAAGCAGGTAGGGTCAAATTCTGAGCTAACTTACATAGTAGACCATCCCCTTTAAATTTACTCTTTTATTGATACATTGAAGTCAGCAGAATAGAATGGAGTCTGTCAGTGCAGATTTTAGCTCTTCAACTGCTGCAGGATTTTTAAATAAAACTGAATCCACCATTCTCAATGCAATGTTTTGAAAGCACATAGAGTGAAAAGCAGTTCTCATCCATATATAAGCTTTTAATTGCGCTTGAAATTAAAATTCTAAAACTTGTCAATGGCATCCATCTGTTTGAAAGGTGCCGTTATATTTAGTATAGCATGGGAATATGGGGCCTAGTTCTAATGGCAGTGAGATACATATGTTATATATCCTATTTTAAATTGGTTTCACAATCTGGAAAAGAACTTCTGTCATCTTGTTTGATATGTAACATGGATGGCATCTGAGTCCCTCATTCAGGGAGACTAGCCCATTGTCCTGCTCCTTCCACCTGAGACCATGACCTTTCTGCCCCATCTCTCGATAGAGCCCTGAGCCAAGTTCCCTACCATGGTGGGAGGAGCCGCACTCCAACTAGCTCACCCAAGCTTTCAGTTCACCAGCTGGCCTGAGATGCCAGTCCTATGCCATCCCAAGTCCTGTCCTGCCAGCCAGTCCAAGCTGCTGGCTCCAGCCTGCTCCGGCCCTGGGCAACATGAGCACCAGACAGTCAGCCTCAGTCCTTGAGTGCCAGCTGGATAGTCTCTGCCCCAGCTATGGAGCACCAGACAGACACAGTCCTGGCCCCAGACCTGGAGTACTAGGCCCTGGAACACTGTTTGGGTGTGGTTCCTCTTCAGAGAACTGGCTGGGTGGCCTCAGTGCTGGGTGGCCCCAAGCACCAGCCATACTCACCCCAAGCTATGTATAAACATATGGTCCACTAAAGCCCTCGTCCTTACCCACTTTGGGGAAGAGACTGAGCAAGAGTGGGAAAAACTGCACCAGTGCCTGCCTGCCCAGCTGGGGCCATGGGAGAAGAGTGGAACAGCTCAGGAGGGGGTTGGGGGCTTGGGCCAGAGCATGGATGGGGTCACATAGGGCTGTTTGGGAAGACTAAGCCATTCTAGGCCAATATTCATGGTTTGTAAGCGCCACTGCAGTTATGCCAACTTGCCAAGAAGGAATATAGCCCATTATATTCTCTTTTTCTAGTGGTTCAGTTGATTGTTATACTGTAGCTGAAACAAAACTGTTTCTCATTTTAACTGGATCCTAGTGTTTTCTGTGAAATGGGATGTTGTTTTTCAGCAAAAATGTACTGTTCAATATCTCATAATATTGAGAAGAATTAATAGACAGCTACCCCATCCCCATCCTACTTAAGTTACTAAAGTACTCATTTGGAGTACTGTGGCCAGTTTTTGGGCCCCTGCTACAGAAATGATGTGGACATCAAACTGGAGGGAGTCCAGCAGAAGTCAATAGCACTGATACATGCCTGGGACCTTTGCTGCAGCTGGGACATTTTAAATCTCCCGAGCGAGCGTTTCTGTGTTGCTCCTTTCCCCCTCCCTACTCAATTCCCTCCGCCCAACAGGGAGGGCTTAGGGTTGGTCATGGAACATCTTTACTGTGTCTGTGAAGCACTAGTGTTCTCTGCAGAAGATGGGGGGGTGGGGAGGTGGGATTTGACCACAGTTTTTAACTACCTAAAAGGAGGTTCCAAAGAGGATGGAGCTAGACTGTTCTGAGTGGTCAGAGATGACAGTACTTGTAACAATGATTTCAAATTGCAGTGATGGAGGTCTAGGTTAGATAATAAGAAAATCTGTTTCATTAGGAGGGTGGTGAAGCATTGGATTGGATTACTTGGGGAGGAGGTAGACTCTCCATCCTTAGAGGTTTTTCAGCTCTTGATGAAGCCCCAGCTGGGATGATTTAGTTGGGGTTTGTCATCTTTGAGGAAAGGGTTGACTAGATAACCTCCTGAGGTTGTAGCACAGTAAGGGTTTCTAGTGCCCACCATGCCCAAAGGTCAAGCCCACCTTTGTGCTCCGTTAGGCCACTCCACGCCTTGCATTCCTCCCCCCCAGTTTCTCCCTGCAGCCCAGTGCATGCAGGCTTGACCCCTCACCATCCCCCCATCACTATACCACTGTCCTGAGGTCCCTTGCAACCCTAATCTTCTACGTTTAATGATACTCAGTGAAATGTGCAGTGTCTCAAGTGCATGCAGGTTTGCAGAGGCAGAGGATGTGGCCTGCTAATTGAAGGTGCATTCTGGGATCTGAACGGGGAGATCCTGTAGAATGGCTAAGTGATGCAACAGCTGATTAAAGAAGACAGTACTGCATTCCAAAGAAGATCATCTCTGTTGCTGAACATCTCTTTCCATATTGAATTAGGATAATCTGTTACAATTTAAACTACACAGGAAAGAAAAGAACTATAATTTTTTAAAATTTAAACCACAGTCAATATATCTTGCAATGAAGTACTGCATTTAAACATCCTTACCACCCAATGTCTACATAGCATTAATCTAACTAAAACCAGTTTAAGGGAATGATTTCAATTGAAATGATTTGTAACAGTGAGTGTGAAGATTAATCTTATTTCTTCTCATTAAACACATCTTTCATGCAGAGTATAAAACAATAATCCAGTTGTAATGCTTATTGGCATTGGCTCTTATCTCAAAGAACAGTGGAGAATCGGAGTTAATGATAATAATGAAGGGGCTACATTTAGTCAGCTAAACTTAGAGTCTGCTATTTGGGTGGCAGAGCATCTGTGGGTTTTCCTGAATTGCCTGCCAAAGGGCTGCAGTGAATGAAATTCAGGAGCTGATCATGTCTTTTTTGCATTGACTACAGCACTCCTGTGGGGTCTTGGGCAGTCCTTGTCGTCTCTCCTGGAATTATTCTAAAGGTCACATCCCTTTGTCTACTTTATATGTGGCATCTGACCCATGTGCATTTGAATTTCCTTAATGAAAATAATTTACTTCTATTTTGAATCAATGTAATAAAAAATATTTGTAACCCCCTTGAGAATATAGTGCACCTGAAAGGTGCCAGATTGACAGACATCCTTTGATGGGCATAGAATGTTTGTGATGTGGGCTGCGGCAGGGTAAACTCTGTATTGCCATGCTACTGTGAGTCAGCCCTGATATGGAGGGATCACAAACCAGAGGGTGGTTCAGTGTTCCTGCCCATTCAAACCAGGGCATCTCTGCTAATACTGACATCAATGGGTTTTATGATGTGAACATATACCCTCTGAGAACAGGAGATAAATCATCAAACTCATTTCATGCAAGCCACAAGATACTACCACACACAAGCTCAGTTTTCATGACAACAAACCCAAAAGCATTTGTACACTTCTGCTTGGCCCCAGTGAGTATGTGTACACTGAGATGGGTGTGCAAAAGTAAGTGCACACTTTTGTGAAGGCAGGTTTGGAAATGTGTTGATTGCCCAGAGATACCAGTGCTAATGGTAGTGTTCTCCCTATGCAAATGACAGCACCCTTTTTGAAATTTCTCTGCACTGAGTTTACAAGGAGGAGCACATATTTTTTGCTTATGTTTATTAGAGCTCTGTTAATGGCCATTTTCATACTCACTCTCCTTGAGGTTGCAGCTAACTTCTGATTACAAAATGTTAATATTTATAGAAAGCAGCATATACAGAGTCAGCTACAATTCAATATTAATGAAGATCATTTTCATAAATACCAATTTTCAATAATCATCACGACTGCCACATTAACACATCCTCTAATTTCAAGTGGTAATGAACACCTTGTTTCTTATAGTTTAAAAGCTGCAGATCATCCATTCCTTATCCTTTGGATGATTTTGGCCTACTTCATTCTGTATTGGCAAGAGGTGATTCTGGCTCCATATTCCCTGCATCTAACTTTGAATGGGGCACTGATTTTGCGTGTTATCCTTTCATGATCTCTGGCTTTTTGGCTGGGTGGGGATCAGGGATAGTTTGGAGACATTGATAGTTATGGGTCCCACATCTAAGATGGCTAATCACTGTGGAAGCACTTTTTGGCTTGATCCATTTAATTCCTGTGTCTTCCTGAGAAGAGATCAGTGGATTCTTTTCACATGTATAGAGTTAGTATTGCATTCTCAGCCTTTCAGGTAAGGTAGAGTGAGGAGGTGTGGTTTCCCTCCAGCCCAGATGGGGAAGAGTGAGCCTCTTTCCTCAGGGGGGCAGAGCCAGTTCAGTCTCACCCTTCCCACCAGAATTGGGTGGGTTGGATAGGACTTATAAAAGACAGAGCCTCTAGCTCACCTGGGAGGGAACTACTGGAAGAGGAGGATGTTTCTCTCCTGGGGTTTAAGCCCAACAGCTGAGTAGCTACCAGATCTACCTGCCTCTTGCAGTCTACCTTGGGGAGGCTAAGGGTGACCCTGAAGCCCAGGTAGTCTAAGAAAGCGGGGTAGGAAGGAGGTCAGGGGAACCAGGCAATTGTCTGGTTGTGTTGTGGCCTGTAGTGGGGTCAGTAAATTTTGGCTGGAGCACGCTGAGCCCGTGGCAGAATGCTCTGCACCTGTTAGAGCCCTGGGCTGGGAGGTGGTGGAGTTGGTTTGGCCTGTATCTTGCTATCCACCTTGCCATGGGCCAACAACAACCCCCAACCTGAGCTTTAGGTTACAGAAGTGCCTAAATCCATGCCCTAGACCAGGGGTCTCAAACTCAAACCACCACGAGGGCTGCATGAGGACTAGTATGTTAGCCTGAGGGCTGCACCACTGAAACCTTTTAATACAACAACATTGGAAATATTGGTAACAATAGAGTTGTTGCAGGCCACAGGAAATAGCTTTAGAGGCTGCATGTGGCCCTTGGGCCACGTGTTTGAGACCCCTGCCCTACATTATATATTACTTCTCTGCCTGGCCCCACCTGAGGGCCTGGGGTTTAGACTGCAATGGCACTGTGTGGCAGAATGGAGGGTGGTAAACCCCCTCCTCTGCCTTGGTTATCCTTTAACAAGAGGCTTGGCTGCAGCCCTGACTGAAGTGCTACTAGGTGGTAGCTGGCTACACTGAACTTCCTGAAGTAAAGCCCTGAGGTAATGGGGCTATTGGCAGCTCTTGAGTAGATGCTGGGAGAGGAGTAAAGCCTGCTTCAGGGGCATGGGAAGGAGGAGGTATGGCTCAGGCAGAGGGAGCTTTCAGACACACTGCCAGAAGGAGCCAGGGGAAGGGAAATAATTCTGAGCCTCTGAGGGCTCCAAGCAGGCCCAAAGCAGGTCGGCTGGAGCTGAGCTAGTTTATGTATGAGTGGGAAGAAGAATATCCACACACAAGCACTGAAAATAAAAAGCGTGAGTTGTGACAATTACAAGGAGTCTCTGGTGGAGAGGGAAGGAAAACCTGGAGAAAAAGGGCTGGGAGAACATACTTTGGTACAAGCTGATTGGCTAATGCTCCTTGCCAATATACTGTGAGTGAATGAGACAACATGGAACTCCCTCCAACTCTAAGGCTGGGGAAGGAATGACTGGCAACCCTCCACATAATGTAGATGTGTGCGACCGAGGGATCCTGGAGGGCACAGCATGCCACTGATTAATAGAGTGGCACTCTGTTAGCAGGTATAGAGGTCCACCACAGAAAAAAATAGCAAACTTTAAAATAAATCCTATTTCCATCATAATTTATATTTATGCAGCCCCAGCTCTCAAAACATTATATATGCAAATAACTGGTCTTAATAATAAAAATCCATACCCATAAAACAAAAAGTGAACAGAAAGTCTTGAGACCTAGTTAAATGTGCTGGAGAGGAGGAGGAGATCATTACAGAGTCAAGAGACCTCACCGAAGAAGACTCTGTCTTTGATAGTCTCATGATTATAATGGAGAATGGCCAGCAGCTCTAGCCCCAAATCTTGTTATAATATATATAAACAATCTCCTAAACTCAGTCCTATGCTATTAAAAGCTTTAAATACTAATAATAAACCCTTGAATTATATTATGGGTTATCAGAGAGCTAATTTTGCTAACACTGCTTTGGGATCAGAATGCTCACAGACAAAAAGAGCCTTTAAGAAGTCATTCTTCTTGTGTACTATTTGTGAATGATGCATTCCAGTAGCCAGCAAAGAGGCCATTCAGGAAGAGACCACGATGGGAAGGCTCCTTTTGGGAGATTTGCAGAGACAAAGGCTATGTCTACACTGCCAAATTAGTCTGAACTAAGCAAGCTTAGTCTGGAGTAATTTGGCCCATGGCCATGCTAGCCTTTGGCTAGTCTGAACTAAGAAATTTCTTGGTTTGGACTAGCCAGAGCTCAGTCTGGGTTAGTAAAACCCCTTGCTTAGTCTGGATTAGCTGGCTTAGTTCAAATTTTAGTTCGAACTAAGCATGGGCAATATGTGAAATAATGGCTAGTTTGAACTAGCCGTGTTCAAATTAAGCCATTAGTTTGAACTAGTCATGCATTCTAGTACAAACTGAAAAGTTAGTTCAAACTAGGATGCATGGAACTAGAAAACATTGTTAGTCTGAGCTAGCCCGAGGTTAGTCTGGACTAACCTCAGACTTTTTTAGTTCGGACTAGCAAGTCCAAATTAAAAAAGTAGATGCAGACATAGCTAAAGGTTACAACTGTAACCCTTCTGCCAGGCAGAGGTGGCAGCAGCAAAAAGCTAGGTTCTATATCTGGGAATTCCTGTCAATGATACAAAAACAAACCAGCGTGAGCCCCCAATCTCCTGGGAAATCACATATCCTCCCCTGCATTCCCTAAAAAGCAATACTTCCCCTCTCACAAGCACAGAGTCTGAGCATAGAAAAATAAATCTTTTACTAAAAGGAGGGAAATATCAAAACAACACCAGTCTGGGAAAACAGTGCAAGCACCATTCATAAACAAAATGAGCAGAACCCACCCCAGAGCACGTGAGTTGGATCCTTCGCTTCTTCCTTTCGCCTGTGATAAACATTGCAGTTGCAGTGTCCACTTCTCATTTGGGGGCTCAGCCAGTTCCTCTTTCAGGTTTTCCCCAAACACAGGCTGTACAGGCCCTCTCCACAACTGCCTTCCTGCCACCTCTGGGCCATGCCACATCCCCATCTGCTTGCTCTCTGTGCTGGCACTGACCATTCATGCCTCCCACCAGCTGCTAGCAGACACCATCTAGTGGCTGCCAGTCAAAGCTTCCCAGTTTCTTCTACTGATTTCAGATCATGGAAAAACCTTTCTGCTGACACAGGAGCAATGTCTCTGCTTCTTTAACAAAACAGAAGATGCCAAAGGAATCTTTAACTCTACCTTTTAACAATGGGAAGGAGCCAGCCCATGCCAGAGAGTAGCCTTTGTCAGAACTAGTGTAGTCCTAACAAGACACCCCCCCCCCAACTGGCTGTTCTTACAGTGCTGGAGAATCCATCCATACATCAGTCTTCTGAGCTCTGCTCAAGTGAGAGTGACTTTTCCCAGCAGAATAGGCTAAACACAGTTCTGCTGTCCTTTGCTCATACAATCAAACAACAGCATTTCATTGCCCCTGCAGTTAACACCAAAGTGATTTGTAACCCCAAACCAGTCACACTATTTCTCATCATGCCCAGCACCTAGGTGGGTTTATCCACATACAATGAAATTATACTAAGTGCTTAATTGTCCTCCTGCAAATACAGTACTCATGCAAATAAGGTGCCCCGGCTTTCACCTGACTGAGCAGGAGGCGGGTCCTCAAACCTTGTTTACATACAACTGCTGAATATTTTAGAAATGGGAAAAAAATCTTGATCACTGCTGAAATGTGTTTCCACTTTCAGTGCATAGTTAAGAGTTACAGCTGCATTGTTGCTGCAATAGAGAGACCCTCAGAATTATATCTTAGCCAAAAGACAGCTCTTCTACTGTTCTGTAGTCCAGGCTGTCCCAATGGGAAACAGTGACCTTCCACTGTACTTTGCTTTCCTTAGCGCACATCTACAGAAGGACACAGACAAATTAGCTCAAGGTGCAAATTAATCTTAATTAAATTAAACCAAATTAGGGACACTGAATGAGTGTGTCCACACAGAGGTTTAATACAGTTTAATTAACCACTTTAAATTCACATGTTTAAACTGGATTAACAGTGTATCTGTGCACACACGTGTTTTGAAGGCTTCTCATCCAGGTACCAACCAGGCTTTCTTTTATTTAGGGCCTGAGCCAATGCCCACTGAAGTCAATACAAAGACTCATATTGAATTCAATAGAATTCAGTCTATTCAGTGGAGTTTCATAAGGTCTGGTATTTCAGCAAGTTGTGCTGCAAGCAGAAGTGACTTGTCAGAGGTATAACGGCAAACAAAAAGCAATGGGTAAACTAATGTAAACAAAACTCCATTTCCCACAACTGAACAGTGGATAAACTCTGGTTACCTGCCTTCACCCTCACCTCTATTATTGCTTGTCAGGCCCACTCCTGTATTGCCATTCTGACCATCACAGCAGTGAAGATTTCTGTATTCAAAGAAGCAAACTGATGGAACCACAAATGAAAGAAGGCAAGCTCTTCCTAGTCATCAATAACCTGGGGGGGGGGGGCGGAAGAGGAGAAAACAAAGTGATGAGAGCCTGTGTTTAATTGCAGAAGGAAATAGTGCTGGCAGCAAAAATTTAACTAGAAAAATTAAAAATCTTAGCTGGCATTTTTTTTCTAACAAAGGAATATCTACTACACTGAGCAGAGGGTTGGGAATCAGGAGCTCCTGAATTTCAATGTCACCTGTCTCATTCACATTCTGTAAGGGGTTGGTCTGCTTGTGTAAGTTCCCTGTGTCTGTTTCTTCAGCTGTAAAATAATGGAATCTGAAATAAACCTATCTCACAAGGATTCTGGGAGATTAATGTAGTTAATGTTTGTATGCCATTGTGAAAAATACTCGTGCTGCATGAGAGCTAAATTATAATTTTTTCTTGTCTTAAATGATAAATGGTTCACTTGCATAACAAAATATCTTTATTCAAAAACTTCAATTAATAGTGATTTATAAGATTAGTTGAATCCACATTTAATAACTTCTGGCTCATCAGGAACTGTGAAAAGCAATTTTCAATTCCTTTGTCCCTGCCCTTTTTTAACACATTGACATTGGTATTAAATACAATTCTTGATCGTTCTGTGGTACAGGTTTTGATCCTTTGGTAGCATTTTCTTTTGTGTGGTAATATCACAAACTTTAACTGCAGCAAACTAACTTCACCTAATTTACATGTGCTAGCGAATAAGACTAGGATATTACATTAACCTATTTTTGGACACAATATATCTGTTTATGGTACATTTTTGGAAAATTGCATTTAACAATGATTTGCATTACTAGGTCTTTGACATGAAGTGTAAAGTTGATCCTGAAAGAGGTGCAACAAAAGGGTAATTTTCAAATGCATATTAAATATTCCCAATGAATTCCAAAAGTGAACAATTGCAGATGAAAATTTTTTTTGCTGTGTAATGCTATTTTTGGCACCACCTGATAAGCTGAGTGAGTCAGCATTTAAATAAAATGACCCATTAAATAACTGTGATCATGAAATAGAAACCTCTTTGCTTGTCAACTTGAAATAAAATCAGATTAAGCAAAAGGTTGAGCCTTAAAAAAGTTACTTGGAACGTGAATAATTATTTTTTATCAAACAATTTCCAGAGAAACTCAGATGCTAATCTTATTGCATTTAGTCTTCTACCAAAGCTCCCTTGTTGCAGTAATTCAAAATAATTTGCATGGATACATTGTAGATGTCTTTGCTAGACCTCTTAGTTCAATTACCTTCAATGCTCTTAAACAGGTGTATTGCCTGTAAGTCTTGGACAATGTAGGTGAAAGAATTATTCAAAAATAGATATAACAATTCCATCATCTTAAACTTTGTATTATTTGAATTATTATTATTTGAATGTAGCATATGTTCCCAAGCACAGCTGGGGCCCTATCATTGTAGAAGTACATAAAGGGTATGTCCACACACAGCTTTTAAATCAAAATAACATTGGTTATTTCAATTTTAAAAAGTGTAGGTCCATACAACGTTTTCTTGAATCAAAATGACAAGTTCCATCATTTCAAAACAAGGAAAGTTAGAGCGATTCAATAAAACCTGGTTTTAAATGGCACTGAGGCTTAGATAGAAACTGTTATATCGAAATAACGCCATGTGGACGTGTTATTTCAGTTTAGTGGTTGGTTCGGTTTAACAGTTTTGCCCTTCTTCCCAGGGTGCCTTTGTCTATTTATATATTGGGTGGGGGCATGGCCCTTCTAGGGCGCCATCTTGCCACGCCTCCCATGGTGTCCCTCTCCTAAATCTAACTAGAAAATCCTGTCCCCGAACATGCTAGTTCAATTTGACTTTCTAGTGTGGACTTTTTAAATTGATTTAGCTTAAATCAATTTAATGATTTTTATATCAATTTTCTTAAATTGATTTAAGTTAAATTGATTTAACTGTCTGTATGTGGACACAGCCAAAGAGAGTCCTTATAGCAAAGAGTTTTACAATCTAAATAAACAAGTTGGATAAGAGGCAGGAAAGCAGAGGTTAAGGGACTTGCCCAAGGTCACAGAGCAGGTCAGCGGCAGAGCTAAGGACAGGTGGTAAGGTGGGCATAGTTACCAAGAAAGCAGTAGGGCACTAAAGAAGAGCATATAGATGGGATTCTGCCAGAGTGGAGACTGTATTAGTTGGTATGCACTGGTGACATGAGAGTACACTGTCACAACAGGAAATGTGGCAGAAAGAAAAAGCAATACTGTTGGCCTGAAATCTGGTAAACAGTCCTGATGTTATCCACAGAAGATGACTTACCTGCCTCCACCAGTTTGCAGGGGTTTTGCTTGGCAAGCAAATGTTTATAGTTTATGTCACCACAGGACTCTTATTGTTTTTGCTATATACAGACTAACAGGGCTACCCCTCTGGAACAAATGTCTGTGATGGATCTGGATTGGAGCTCCATGTTGGAAACTGCTGAAGGAAAGTGAGGAATTGTTGCATCCTCCTGCCATCCTGCTCTTAGCCACTTCTCATCCAACATTGCCCACTTTGTAAGTAATCTTTGTAGGACCCGTCATCTTAACGGATTCTGTGGCTCTCTTTGCCAGCCCAGCCTCCTTCCCTGAAAAATGTTGTTCAAATGGGGCTTTATGAGAGTGTTCGCACTAGCAAATAGGCTGAATAAAACTAGAGCAGAATAATAGACAAGAAACACGGGCAGGACAAGACATACACACAAGGACAAAAGCCTGTGTCAAAGCACCTCCTTTCCCTGTTGCTATATCCTTCTCTGGCTCTTAGACTACTGAATTCTAATTTTCTGGAAACCATTTAAAACTAGTATAGAGCTAGTCCTACAAAAAGATACTCTTACTATCCTTTGGGGCTCAAGGTTGTCAGTGAAAGGACCTTATAAATGCTTTTTATTATTCATCTAGTGTCTAAGAAAACACTTTGAATAGTGTAATACTGTATACCTAATAGACTGATGCCAAAGATTCCACTGAAATAGCACAAGGATTACTTGAACTACCTGATATGCTGGGGAAATCTACATTCATATATTAAATCTTATTGATCTGTGTGCCACAGAGAAAAGATTAAACAATGATTCAGGACACTGTCTCTTAGACACACAAGGGTAATGTTTTTCACTAATGCACAGGGAGGCTTGAAACCCTCATTAATGGAACCAGGAATTAAATAAACTGAGAAAATGGAGACTATAGATAGCATTGCTGAGATAGGCTTCAGCTGCTGAGTAAAAATTAGACAGGGTTTCGTTGTAATCCAGGATGGACTGTGGTTTGGAGTGTGTCTGTAAGAATCTGGAAAAGAACAGATCAGCATGAATAAAGATGGAACCACCCAACATGTGCCCATAGCCCCAACCAGTGTGTACAACTTTTTAACATTTTTAACCCTCTTGATATGTCATTAATGTGGTGCGTTGGGAACAGTTCAGTTACCAAGATGCTGTGTTCACCTATCAATAGTTTTTTTGGGGGGAGGGAGGGAACTGGTTGTTTTCAGTCAGTTCAGAAGCTCCTCCACATGGTCTGCTTTCCTAGGGTTTCTCCTGTGTTCATCTTCTCTTGGCAAGATGGCATTTTATTCTTCTTCTTCTAGATGCTCAAGTAGATGCTAAACCTGGGCTAGCTGGCTGGCTAGGTACTGCTGAGTGTCTTAATTCTAAATGCCAAGCTCCTCCATTTGCTGCTCCCTCACTCTCCACCCAGCCTGCTTTTGCTGTCCTGCCTGATGCTGTCTCTTCACTCCCTACAATGTGATGCCCAATCTGCATATGACAACCTTCTTCACAGCTCTTCCTGGTCACCTAATCCCCACATGACAAGATGTTGCCTTTACAGTCTCTGTTAGCTCCTATACCACTGATTTCGCTCACCTCATAAATGAAAACAAATAATAACCTCCTCTTACTTTCCAAATCCCCACCTTGGGGCCTAGGACTTGGGCCCTTTTGGTGATTACTCCAATCTGACACAGCAGCTGGCCACTGGATGGAGTAATGCACATACTCACATGGGACTGATCACAAGAAAACCCTGAAATTCAGAATCAATGTCAGGAGTTCTGAGGGCTGCCTTTGTCCGCAAGAATCCAAAGGGTTTTTAAAATGCATTTTGGATCACTTTTGGGAGGTCTTTTACTTTCCTAAGCCAGTTTATATTGCCCATTGTTGTCCTCCTAGGGCATGATCATCACAACTGTCCAATGAGTCATAAAAATATGGGGAGAAGGTATTAGTGATTGTAATGAAAAGAACTTTCCAAGAGCTTCCAATTAACATTTGCCTTAGAACAGGGATGTCTTCTAGTTTTTCTGTATGTAAAATCAGAGCACTATATAGCTGCATTGATCTGCATTTGTTTTGGTCTACATTACATCTTCTGAGTAATTTTTCCCTTTGCTTACAGGAAAAGAACCTCTCCCAAAGTGCTGTCTAGATAATACGTCCACATACACCCAAGAGGTGGAATTACATCCAAGGCCTATGTGCCGCGTAAGTCCCACTGCAGCATTCAAAACAGTACTACTTTTTTGAGCACTGCTCGGATACATTTGGCATTAGGTGTCTAACATGCAACAGCGCACGACTGGCCGGAACTTCATTTTAGCCTTAGCCTGTCAGGACAGGGCTGGCAGCCACCGTCCCCCCGGCCATATATATGGCCCCAGCCCTGTTCCTTCCCAGTTCCTTTTTCCGCCCTCAGTGACGGTTACGGAACAGCCAGTTCTTGCTTTGTGCAAGGGCCTATCTCTTTGCTCCTTTTTATGTGTATTTTTCACTGGAAGATCTGTTTGCAGACTTCACCAGTGCTCCTACCATGTCCTTCCAACAGAAACCTGAACACGATGGGAGGTTTCTTCATGCACGTGTGAGCTTCACTGGGTGTATTATGCTCTGTTTGCAGGTCTTTAAATGAAGGACTCAGGAAGACAGGGAGCGAAGGCTGAATAACGCACCCAGGAATCGGCCCCACAGCTGACGCTGCACCCAGGGATTTGCTGGCTCCACTTGCTGGACAGGCACCAAAGCCTTCTTGGCACCGATCTCCGGCTCTGAAGAAAAGCCGCAACTGGCCTCTAACCTGGCAGTGTGTGCTTGGTTGGCACCAGAGCCCTCTTGGCGCCACTCTCTGGCTATGAATACAGCCTCGATCGGCCTCTAACCCGGCACCGTGTGCTCAGTCGGCACCAGAACCCTCTTGGCACCGTTCTCCGGCTATGATTAAGAGCAGTAATTGGCCTCTAACCCAGCACCGTGGGCTCGGTGGGCACCAGAGCCCCATCAGCACCACTCTACGGCTATAAATGAAAGCCGTGATTGGCCTTTAATTTGGCACCGCGTGCTCAGTTGGCAACAGAGCCCTCTCGGTACCACTCTCTGGCTATGAATAAAAGCCACGATTAGTCTCTAATGCGGAACTGTGTGCTGGATTGGCACGGGAGCCCTCTCAGCACTGCCCTCTAGCTGTGAATAAAGAGCTGCGATTGGCATCATACTTGGCAAAGAAAGGGCTGGAGCATCTGAGCTCCACACCTTGGCAGCAGTTCCACTTGCCAGTTGGCACCAAGGATCGTTTGACGCCGCTCCCCAGCAGAGCTCAG
Organism: Podocnemis expansa; assembly: GCA_007922195.1. NCBI lineage: Eukaryota > Metazoa > Chordata > Testudines > Podocnemididae > Podocnemis > Podocnemis expansa. The sequence continues at coordinate 48,344,454 of ML681994.1, read as the reverse complement.
GTAAGCGCACTTGGGGCCAACTCTGGCACCGAAGTGCCAGTGCAGTGTCTGGCCCTCCCCCTCGGGGTGAGCACCTGGAGCCTATCACAGTGCTACCCACGCCAGAGGCTATTGAAGTGGCAGAAGCTCTTCAGCTCCTGAATATACCTCAGGCCGCCGAAACAAATGGTAAGTCCATCTTCCTTCCTTCCTTCACTTTACCCAGCACCAGGGGGAGCTGCTCACTACTTGGGCCTGCACCACTGTGAAACTGTGGGCTCCAACCCCTACAGCCCTGACACCCTTGCCTTGGCACCTCAAGAGATCTGAGAGTGCATTCCTCAGGTCTGGCCCCTTACTGAAGGGGCTGTGGCACCGGGTTCTTCCCAGCACTGCACTTGAGACCAGCTACTTCCTTACTCAGTGTCATGGCCCTGGTGCGGGCATCCCAATACCGGGGTTGTCCCTTCTCCCGACTACAGCCACGAACAGGGACCAGGGTCTTACAGAGAAGACCCTACCACACTTGAACTCCTTCACCAGGCCATAGCTTACCTGGGTCAGGGTCACACCCCTTGAGGGAGACCAGGACCCCCTATTCAACTTGGGGTTCGAAACCTCTCTGATCACCATTATGATTCTTCCCGCTCGTACTTGTGTCTTTGACCTTGCTGGGACATGTTGGCCTGAGCCACCCTGATTCATCCTGGGTCCTCTAGGAGTCCCAGAAGGTTTGACCTCCTGGGTTAAAAAAAAAAAAAAAAGAAGACGAAGAAGAAAGCTTATTCAGTTTTCAGCTTTTCAGCTGAGGGATCCTGGCCATCAGGCCTTGGTTAAAATATTCCCTAGACCTGTGGGATGCCATGAAGAGTTTCAGCAGCTTCGTCCCACAAGGACACTTGGACAATTTGAATGAATCATCAAGGAAGGTGCCTTGGCCTGTCGCCATGCCTTTCAGTGGCTTTTGATGCCTCGAACTTGGCCAACTGCGGCATTGCTATGGCCGTGGTTACACGCTGAGCAGACTGGGTTCAGGATCTTGACCTCTCCCAGGACTTACAGTAGGCCAAATTAGACTTCCCTTTAGAGGGACAGTCTCTATCTCTTTACCCGCCCACTGACTCCCTGATCTGTGGTGACTGTGTCCATAGGTCAGTCCTCAGAGCCCTGGGTATGCTTATTTCCCAGGTGCCTTAATGTTCCCAGTCTACTGCCACCCTTGAATGCATGGTGGAGGGATCCTTGTTGTATTCCCACCACCCACCCACCCACAACTGTAATGGGTATCTTTTAGGAGCCTTTGGACTGTGGGATGATGGTCCCCTTTCCTCATTATAGATGATCAACTCCAACAGGGCTGTTTTCTCCCTCCCTCAAACCCTTGAACGTCAGAGCGGAACCCTAAACGATTTTGCTAAATGCTCCCTCACAATCAGCCTCGGGACACCTCTTCCTTCTCTCCGGTAACGATGTGCCTCCCTCTTCCCTTCCAATACCCTTCAGGTCAAGTAAGGGCCTGGCCACTGGAGAATTCTCCTCACATGCACTTGGTTCCAGTCACATACCCTCTTGGAGCCTTGGTGGTAACCTGGATGTCATAGAGGTATGTGAAGCAGGCACATAATGCCCTGCAAAAAAAAAAATAAATAAAAAACCACTATAGCCCCCTGGGTCAAGGGCAGGATGCCTCCACCTCAGCCAACTCCTTCCTAGTCGGGCACACTGAAAGGGTAAGCTCCTATGTCGCTATCCCAAGAGCATTCCTTATCTGTGTAGGCCTGCAATGAATCAGGGGGAAACTATTGCAGGATGATGCACCCCGGTCCTAGGTGATGGGTAAGAGGGCAAGCTCATACCCTTTTGTCCTCTGTCTTCTCCTGCCTCGCCCCCCAGGCAGCGCCCCCTTTAATATCGGTGCCATGCTCTTCAGACTCGTATTAGGCTTTTGCCTGAGAGATCCTCTAGTCTCACCGTAGGTGTTTTTGCCTTTCCAGCCCCTACCCCTCCTCCCCAAGGACCTTCACCACTTTATATCGGTCCTTCTGCCCACAGACAGACCTCAGTTTAGCCCTTGACTGGAACCTCCTCTGCTTTGATGCCTCTCTTTAACCAGGCAAGGCTCGCTTTCCCCTGAAAACCCTAGACAGCCATTTAGGAGCTGCCTTGATCTTCTATTGCACCCCTCTCCTCCCTAGAATTGCAACAAAGGGAGATAGTAGGGGATACAGCTCCTAACCACCATCGGTATTCATACACCTGAGTGAGCCATTTGAGGACCTGTGGTCTTCAGCTTAGGTCTTCTGCTGCAGAACTCTGGCCCAGGGAAACTTACAGACCCTAATAGGCTGGAGAGCCTGACGCCTTATGGGTGACGTTTTCATAATATCCCCTCTTGCCCCTCTGTGTTCTTCAAAGGACACAGCAGTTCTTCCTTGTTTTTCCCCAAGTAGGGGTTGCCTTATGCTTTCCTCCTTTTCCTGGGATCTTTCCCTCTTCCCTCCTCCCACCCAGGACCTGCCCAAGCCTTAACCCTTCCAATACGTGGGATGGCACACCAATAACACTCCCTCTCTCAGTGCAGGCATTATAGACCACGCTTGTGTCTTGCCTAAGGTGCCGTCTTCTTTCCTCATTGGGATCTATGCAAGATCCCTTGTAGTTGGCCTATGGTAGCCAAGACTCAACACCTGCACCTGCCACTAGAATGAGTCATCCAGCTATGTTATGAAGGCTGACTGCCTCTCCATAGAAATGAGAGGTTACAATACCTTCCGAGCCATGTGCTCCCCTCCAAATATTCCAATTCTGGAGTTTGGAGGCACAACTCTTGAAGTGGACCTGACCCGTCTACAGAGATGACCAGATACCCCTTCCTTCGATTCAGCACACCTCTCCTTATGCGAGTCCGCATACCGGGAGAGTAGAGTACAGGGGCAGGGGACCCAGCTCTGAAGTTGCATAAGCCCCCACCCAGAACCCCATGATGGTTTCACACCATCCCTACCTCAGGTCATTCCTCCCCTTTGGTCATAAACAACCTAACATGGGGAAGTCAATCACTTTTCTCCTAGTTTCTCTCCTGATGCTAGGATGGGTGTACTTAAGGGTTCCCCTTTTTTACTACTATAACCTGCTCAAGGGTTACTTCTAAAGAAGGGCCCCTCTGAGATGTCCGCTTCTCTCTTTATGATGACCCCCCCCGAAGGAGTGTCTCTGACACTTCTGGGCCCTAGAGATGGGTCTGCCAAGCATCTAGGCGTTATTCTGGGGCCCTCCTTCCATGCCCTCCCTTCCCATGCATCAATGGAAGGAAGGGCAGGGGTCCCCACTCACTCCTTCCTTGTTATCCTTTTTCCTGCTTTAGTTTCCATACGGAGCTGGGACACCTCAGTTTAGGGCACCCCTTATCAATCCTACCTATAGCATCTCCTGCTGGTATGCCAATGGGGAAAGGCTTCTTGCCTATCTCCCATTTGGCCAAGGGATGATGTATTCCCCACCCCAGTCTTGGTTAGTAACTTAACCCAATTCACCTTCCCCTTTTGGCGCTGAAGTGGCAAGCGCAGCAATTATTCCAACCTTGTCCTTCACTTGCAGCTGTGGGAGTCTGTTGCCTGGATCATGACTGCCTTTCTCAGGAGTCAACTCTTCTAGGAAGGGGCAACCCTCCTACACTAGATGGTCTTGCTGGTGACAAGGATGTTCTTTGCTATTATGATATAGCAAATTCCCCGACAATGAACCAGGGACTGCCCCATTGGAGTTATAGTCTCCTGACAGAGTGGCAAATGACCCCTCAGCACTCTCATGCACACCTTCTCTCGAAGATCTTGCATTTGGAGGCATGTCCATAGGCATTTGCCTGGTGGCCCACTGCTTCTTCACCCAATTTTGGGTGCTGTGCCGTTTGTGGGTAGCTGTGCTGACAGCGGATAAGGTTCTAACTCCACCCACCTTCCACAGTATGGCTAACAGTGCTCGAAGAAGAATGATGGGTTACTTACCAGTAACCGTCCTTCTTCAAGATGGGCTGCTCAGATTCATTCAGTCCCCTCCCACCATCCCCGCTAACTGGAGTTAGCGATTAATGGGAACTGGGGAGGAACAGGGCTGGGGCCATATATATGACCAGGGAGCAGTGGCTGCCAGCCCTGTCCTGACAGGCTAAGGCTAAAAGGAAGTTCCGGCCAATTGTGCACTGTGGCACATAGACACCTAATACTGAATGAATCCGAGCAACCCATCTCAAAGAAGGACAGTTACTGGTAAGTAACCCACCGTTCTTTAGGGCTAACCTTCTATACCGGGCCGAACTTCATCCTCAGCATTACTTCTGGCTGCCAGGTAAACAAGTTAGGTAACAGTGTTGCCACCCTAAAATGAGACCCTGATAATACAGATAAACAATTTTTATTGTGCTTATTTGCTTATTTAAAGAGGAAAAATGGTAGTATATGTATGAGCCATAAGCAAAAATTTTCCATCCAATGCTCTCCCTGATCCTATTTATATCTTCTGTACTCTTTTCCAGAACCATAAAAGTGACTTCTCTATGTTGCTTATCAGGTAGATAAATCTCTAGTGAATACAAAATTTGCAAACAATACAAATTTACTCAATATAGTTAAATCCAAAGCTAACTGTGGAGATGAGAAAGGAATCTCACTAAACTGGGTGACTAGGCAACAAATGGCATATGAGAGTCAATGTTTAAAAGTGCAACATAATGAACATTAGAACAAATAATCCCAACTATATATACAAAATGATGGGTTCTAAACTAGCTATTACCATCCAAGAAAGAGATTTTGGAGTCATTGCGGATAGTTCTCTGAAAGCATTCTCTCAATGTGCAGGAGGAGGCAAAAAAGCTAACAGTATGTTAGAAACCATTAGGAAAGGAATAGATAATAAAACAGAAAGTGCCATGCCACTATATAACTCTAGGTATTCTGAATATTGCCTGCAGTTCTGGTTGTCCCATCTAAAAAAAGATACATTAGAATTGGAAAAGGTACACAGAAGAGCAATGAGAATGATTAGGGGTATAGAACAGCTTTCATATGAGAAGACAGATTAAACAGGTATGGACTTTTGATCTTTGAAAAGAGGGGATACGATAGAGTTCCATAAAATCATGACTGGTATGGAGAAAATGAATAGGAAGTATTATTTCCCTTCACATCACACAAAAAGGAGGGGTCACCGAATGAAATTAATAGGCATCAGATTTAAAGCAAAGATAAGATAGTACTTCTTCACAAAACATACAGTCAACCTGTGGGGCTCATTTTCATGGTATGTTGTGAATGGCAAAAGCATAACTGGGTGTAGTAGGGGAGGGCCTAGAGGAGCTTCTGTCAGCAGAAAGCCTGTGGGAATGGTCTCTGCTGGATACTCATGAGGATCTGGAAGAGCTTCCCTCTGCCAAAGAGTCCAGAGAGATGACTGCCTGGGGACCCTGTGATTTGGAAAAGCTTCCACTGGTGGATAATTTAGATGAGCTGCTGGCCCTTGCCACCGGTTGACAGTGAAGGTTTGACCTGGATACCCTGGGGACCTTATCCAGAGGACCTGGAACTCCACCTCGAAGGTACCCAAGAGAGAGCTGGGAAGGAAGTAGCCCATGGCGGTGTGGTGAGTCAGTGAGTTTTGGCTGGTGCCCTGCTGACCTAGTGGCACTTTGTCCCTGCCATTACTCGGGCCCTGGGCTGGAATGCAGTGGAGTGGGTGGGCCTGCGTTCCCCTTCCCTCCCCTGCTACAATCTGGACTACTGGGTGTGTACCTTACCCCCTGTTGGGGTTGAAGGCCCAGAACTCTTAATATGAAAGGACTGAAGGCTAAAGCTTGTCGGACTCCGCTTTGTGCCTGGCTGGGCCAGAAGACACTGAGCATAGCGGAGGTTGGACCTGACCCCACTGTTGAATGTGCCCTGCCCACCAGGAGGCGGTACTGCTGAGGCACGTCCCCTTTACACTGGGTTAAAAATAATTAGTTAAGTTCATGCATGCATACATGCATCATGGCTGCAACTCCACACTCTGATTGGTCTTAAATGCCCAACTGTTAGAACCTGGGACTGGATGACAGGGGGTGGATCATTCAAAATTGCCTTTGTCTGCTCTTGTCTTCTGAGGCATCTGGCATTGGCTACTGTTAGAAGATAAGATACCTGGTGAGCTGGACCATTTGTCTGACCCTGTTCTTCCATTTTTATAATGTGATAAATAATCTTGTTCTGACAGAGGAGTGGACTAGATGACCTAAACTATGTCTAATTTCTCTGATTCATATTTAGGAGTTCTGTTATAAAAAATCCACATGTATTTAGAGGACAAAGTTACAGTCACACTAGTATAACTGCATTCATACAAGGGGTTGTGCTAGTATTATTTTGATAGATAAATCACAACCCTGCCTAAAATAGTTACATCAGAACAAAAGCTGCCTGTACACCTGGCTTAAACAACACTTTCCCAAGTGTGAGTTGATGCTGGAGTGTCCACTGTCCTAAACAAGGTGTATTTCTTGAGATTTCACCACATTATTTCCTTTATTAAAGAAAACAGATTTTTTTTCCTTCAAGCCCCATTGCATCTGAATGCAAACAGCTATCACACTTGCTTTTCTCTACTGATAATGCAGCAACTCTTCCCCTTTCCTTCTTGCACTCACCAAGAGAAGAGCCAAGAGACTTCTGGAAAAATATGTTGCTGGGGGGGGTATTATCTTTCAAACAGAGGAAATACATGAGAGAGATGGCAGGGAGATGACTTATCTCAGGAAAGACTGGAGTGGAATAAGTAACATTTTGGCTCTTAATATTGCAGTATTTTCCCTGCATTAGGAGGTTGGACTTGATAGGTGCCTGTCTGTTATTAATGCTAACCATTACTTCCCTTGGAAGAAGAATAGCAGTCAATCACTGCTATTATCCTACCCACAGAGGCGTAAATCATTATGGGGGTATGAGTACCAGCTCAAACAATGCTGCCAAACCTACTATCTGCAGGGTGCCCCTGGTTCATGGACAGAGGTGGATGTAAAACAAGGGCCAGGCTGAATTGCTAATCTAGTGTATTGCTTCACTGCTGTTGTTGTATAAGGGCTGCTTTACCAGAACAAAGTACTATACTGATAAGAATTGGAACCACCAGGGAATCAGCATATGTCCCTTATATCGTGTCCCCTGGCTGAGGCATGTTGCAGGTTTCTTCAAGCAGCTGCTCATATCCATTCCCTTGCTGGTGTGCACACCATCCATTCATGGCCACTGGAAAGCTTTTTGCCTTTAGCCATCTCTGTAAGGCCAGCATTGACGCCTCCTCGAGTGCCACACATGTGCCATGGTATGTTAGCGGCTGCTGGCCCACTCCCCCTCCAGTTCCTTCTTTCTGCCTGAGTGATCTTCACTGGAATTCTTCTTTTGCAAGGGCAAGTGCCATTTCATTGTTGTAGGTTAATCATTCTTTCTCATAGATTATTTAGTTAGTACTAGTTTTAAATGTCCCGCTCTGGATTTTGAATTTCTCCTGCAGCCATGCTGCATTCTCTGGGGTTCAAATCATGCTTGATATGTGGCAAGGCCTTCCAACAGAGCGACTCCCATAACGAATGCCTTAAGTGCCTGTGGGAAGCTCATCATTCAGACAAATGACAAATCTGTAAGTCCTTCAAGCCTAGGGCTCAAAAGGACAGAGATATTAGGAGGAATGTCACTAAAACTGGCATCAGAGCTGGCAAGGTCAGCCTCAGCACTGAGAGTGCCTACTCGAAGGCTATGTCCACATGATGCTTTTAAATCGAAACAATGACTATTATGATGATCCCCATCATTTTGAATTAATGAACCTTATTTCGAAGTAATGCCATTCAGATGTGTTATTTCAAAATAAGCATTATTTCAATTTAACACTTTTGCCCTTCTCCTTCCCAGGGTGCCTTCCTTTTTCTAAATATTGGCTGGCAACATGGCCCTGCTAGGGGGCCATGTTGCCACACTTCCAATACTGCCCCTCTCCTGATTCAAAATGGCAAGGTTTTTGCTTATTTTGATCTAAGTTAATTTGAAATAATGATTTTATTTCAAATTAACTTATTTTGAAATAAGCATCTACATGTGGACATAGCCAAAGTGCTCAACTGGCACTGCCTTGGCACCGGAGCCTGTTGGTGCTGATGAAAAAGAAGAAGCCATGATCTGATTGAGGTCACACACTGGTACCAACCACATTGGCAGTACCGAGCAATCACCATGAGAGTGGTGAGCTTGTGAAATTAACACCACAGGGGGAGAGACCCCAAACTCCGAGCATTGTCTGGGCAGCTTTGTTGCCAGCTTGATCAATAAAGAGTGGTTACTTACCAGTGATAGCTGTTCTTTGAGATGCACTGCTCATATCCATTCCACACCCACCTTCCATCCCTGCTTTTTGGAGTTAGTGGAAAGAAGGGACTGGTGAGGGAGTAGGGCCAGCAGCAGCTAATATATCAGGGGCACTGATGCTGGCACATCACAAGAGGCACAAGCTTTCTGGTGGATGTGCTTGGAGGACTGTGCATGTCAATAAGGGAGTGGCTATAAGCATCGCATATCAAACAATGGCTATTACTGGTAAGTAACTGAGCTTTTTCCCCACCTCTAGTATGAGAGAGAACTTCTGCCTACTCCCTCCTGATCTTCTACAGATAGAAGCAGCAGTTCTGAGTATATTTTCTATACTCACCTCTGTGTGGCTGAATCCCCTTCAGCAGGCAGAGTATAGGAGTTTGTAGCAGGTCAGGTGGGGGAGGTGGCATATTTGGGCCATGTGTGCAAGGTCTGTGTGAAAAATAAGAACACCAACTTTCCTTATCGTTTGAACTTTTTTGTTTTGTGGATAGGTTTAACACCACCAGGGAAGAAAGGAGAGCTTAATAGTGTAGAGTGAAATTCACCATGGCTTAAGGTGGGGTTCCTTGGCTCTTTGTAATGAATCTCACCCAAACGCATATAAATGAATAGCTGTAACAATAGCTCTACATCTGCTCCCATGTAGTAGAGCCAATAATATGCCAGTTGAAAAGATGGTGAAATCTTATACAGTACACACCAGAAGGTTGATACCACTAGATAAAACTCAACTGTGCCTAGGAGTAGTCTGAAACTCATTCAAAGAAATTACAAGTCAGATGCACAAGTAAAGGAAAACTACAATCAAGTTTCTAATAAGTAATCTGACCTGTTATATTCTAGCACAAACCAAAAAATTTGCAAGCATTAAATGATTTGGGCCTGCACACTGCAAACCGATCTGCACAGGTAGGTGTTCACTGCCTTGACAGGAGATTTCTGTAGGATTAGGGCTTGGTTTTGTATGTAGTGGAAGGACTTTTACAGCTGATGAAACATATGGCCAAAAAGTTTTAATAAACTGACATGTTACGTGGAATAGTTTTGATCACCATTACATTTCCAGCTTAGATTCCAGCCACAGGTCAAGATTATAAATTTAAAATGGCCACCAAGGAGCCAGCCAATTCATCAAAGCAACAAGATGTACAGAAATTATAGCACTGTTGAAATGTTCCTCACAGAAGTCTAGGAGCTGACACCAAAGACTATTGTCTTCTGATACATGGATCATCTAAATATTGATTAAAGTACTTTAAAATGTCACTGTTGCAGATAAAATTAGAACTATCTTTGTTGTAAGTACAGTATTTGTTTAGATGATATTTTGAGGATAATATTATGCACAGAGGATATAATTTGGCTTTACAGTGCACAGGTGTGTGTGGTTTTTGGTTTGGTTTTTTATTTTCATTTTCAAGACAGTCCTTTTTCAGAACAGTGAATTAGATACTGGTAGTACAGTGACTGTGTAGGTAATGTAGCAACTGTTTCAACAATAAATCATTCAAAGTCTCATTTTATTCAATCAGTTTTATAGAGAAAGTCTGTGTTTAAATAAAGTACCAGTTATATACCAAGAATTAATTTGAGGAGCTGGGATAAATTCCTGGGTGTACTAAAATCAATACAAAAAAATCATTGACTTTACTGGACCCCTGTTAAAGATGAACCTTAGTTTACCATTTTATTCAGGGGTGATGGAACAATTTTTATAGTGGATGTGCTGAGAACCATTGAAGCAAACTGTTAACCATGTTTATAATGGAAACCACCTCGCCAGTGAGTGTGGCAGCACCCTCAGAACCACTAGTTCCAGCACCATGATCTCATTCAAACATCAACACTTCTAATATTATAGTCAATGTGAATCAAACCCTAGTGTGGAATGTGAACCCTGAAACTCCTGGCCCAGACAGGAAAATCCTACTATATGAACCACATAGAGGCTTTTAAAAATCCTGAAAATGCAAGTAATTTATGCTTATGGTCTATTTCTACCTTTCCTAGTTAATAATTTAAAGTCAGTGGGAGTTTTGTGCACATATTTGAGAGCAGATTTTGGCCCCTGGGCTCTTTTTTTTTTAACTGAGAGACCAGAGTGCCCACAGTTGCATAATATACACATCACTTGTCAAATTTAGATCAAAGCATCTTCAGTTATGTGAGAACAGAAAGCATCTTAACTTGGCAAGCTATTATTTTCTCACTAGGAATTCTATATTTTCCTTGAGAGAAGTGCAACAGGCCATGCCTTCAATCTACATGTACTTGCTCGGCCCAGCTGCAGCAACGTTCCCTCCTGAGAAAGACAAACTTTGATTTCTGTCTTTCCCACAATGTCCAAACCAGAAACTCTGAGGCAGTCCATGGAAGCATAGCCAGGTATCCCATGTTAATTCTTTTGTCATTTGGCAACTTCCTCAATACATTCACTCACATGTTTGTAGTGCTGCTTGAAAAATTTTTATTTAAGCTCCTTTTGCATCAAAAATTGGGTTTTTGACAAAATACAGCTGAATACTGAAAAATGTCTGCTTTCCATGGAAAGTGTTTATTTTTCATTGAAAAAATCAATGTCCCCCAAATGAAATATTTCATATAAAAAGAAAAATATTTTCATTTGGGAGTGTTGCTGTGATGCCATAGGGGATCAGTAGTTCATTTGTTCATGTCTCCATTCTCCTCTCTGGGCTCGGTACTTAAATAGGACTACAGTTCTCAATATGAGTCATGACCAGAGACTTCCATGGTGCACTGCTTCCCCTCTCCAAGAGGAGAGACCATGGTGCTTCATGGGAAAAGTAGTCTGTCTAGAGAGTTTGCAGAATTTTCTCTCATTTTTTAACCAGTTCTATGTTTGTGCCCAGCAATGATTAGTCCACAAAAGACATAAGCCCTAATACTACAGCTAGTGAGATTTTCCTTTAGCACAGTGATCTGTGATTTTGGTTCCAAGTTCTACAGCTGATACCTGTGAAACGTATATGGGGGTAATGAATATAGTGAGTGTGTAACTGATGACTGAGAGCTCTAAATGAGGCCACAGAATAGTTAGGACTCAGATTATTTGTTGATCAAACTGGTTTGTTGAAAATGCTTATAGTCATAAATTATAGTTGTGTGTTACAAACCAGAAGGAACTGGTTCTCTCTAAACACTGGAAAAACAGGATTTGTGATGGAAGTGATGACAAACCTTCCAGCAGATTGCTGTTAGAGTTGTGCCATAGCAGAAAAGCCTAAAAAAAAAAAAAAAAAAAAGGATGAGTGGTTCTCTCTCTTTTATCACTTTAATGTCACGTCCATTTAGGAAAAAAAAAATAAACACAAAACCAATCCTAGGAAATCATTATGAGAGGCTTGCAGTTTAGTTATACAAGGCCTTGCAGATCTGCCACTCTTCCATATCATGAATACTCACATGTATGTCCACATGTGGACACCTCATTTGCCAACAATTAGTAAAGGGGCTTGGAAGAAACTGACCTGAAAATTGCCTGGCACTTTAAAAAGTGTAAGAAGAACATAGCTGGCTAGTCAAGAAAATCTTTCTTTATTCTGGTATCATTCGCCATCTTAGCTGTAATGACTATAGTAAACATTACAAGTAGAAATAAACTTCCATCCTCCAAGACCAGTGCCAGATAAAGGCAGGGGCGTTAGCGGCTGAAGTCCTTGATCCCGGCTTAAAGGAAGGGACCCTGTGGCCACCCAAAAGCTGGCCCAGCTCACCCAAATGGTGGTTGTTGCTGCTCACCTTCTGCCTGCCTGCCCAGCCCCATGGGCTGGCTGGTGCTCACTAGCCAGCCAGGGGGCAGGCCAGGAGTACCCAGCCTCTGGCCCCCAACCCCAGCCTCCAGGAACAGCTCTGGGTTGTGCTGGCCTGCAGTTCCCTCCCATAGTCCCACCCCACACCCCCCAAAAGTGCAGGACCCCACCAGCATGGCCCATGGCTCCCACAGCCATGCTGACCGGGGCCTGGAGCCCCATCTCCCCTCCACCCCCATGCCAGAGGCAGCTTCTGGGGTAGGCAGAGCAGGCAGCCACCTAGGGCTCCAAGCAGTAAGGGGTCCTGTAGCATTGCCTGCTTTGCCTAATTCAAAACTGAGGCAGCTGGCTCAAGCGGTTGCAGCGCACCACGCACATGCCCTGAACCAGCTCTTGTGCTTCTGGGGGAGGTGGGGAGTCGTGGGAGAGTGGAGCCCGGCCTCTGGGCTGGCTCACCCTGCCTCCAGGACAGAGAGCAGCGGGCCCAGGGGCAGAGTGGGCCAGTCCCAAGGCCGGGCTCTGCTCTCCTGCCCCTTCCCGGGGCCAGCTGTTCCACCTTGGGGGCAGGGAGGGCCAGTCCAGAGGGGGGATGACAGGGGAGTCCACCCCATGGGCTGTCCTGCTCTGCCCCCAGGGCAGGAAACAGCCAGCTCAGGGGTGGAGCGGGCCCTCCCTCCAGCTGGCAGGCAGCTGCGCCAGGCTGGGAGTATTTAAATCTCCTGCCAAGCAGCTCTGGCGGCCAGGTAAGGGGGTGAAGGGGCCCCCTGGGGGAATAGGGATGGGCAGCCTTCAGGGACAGGTGCTCAGGGAACCGGCAGGGGGGGTGGCTGGGGCCTGAGTTGGGGAGCTGGGGCTGGGGGAGGGGTGGGGCTGGCAGTGGGGAACTGGGACTGTGGGGGGGCAACAGTGGGGAGCTGGGGTTTTGGGGGAGGTGCCATAGGGGCCTATGGGGGCCCCACAATGGGCCTTTACCTTGGGCCCCAGATTGCCTAAGGCCACCTCTGCCCTGCCCAGTCTTGATCCAGCCTTGCCCAAGAAATATTATACAGGATAGATAACTAAAGTATGGTAGTACTGAAATATGGACAAGTATGACCATAGACAAAGTGGCTGAAATCCCCAAATTGCTTTGAAATTGTAAATTTCCTATTTTTGTACATTTTAATCTGTATAGCATGCCAGTGAACTGTACTCTTCCCTACTGCTTCTGCTTATTGCCCTTCCATGTACTCATAGCAATTTCTGTATGTCTGACAGAGAGAAAGCTTTGCTTGCATCCTGTACACAAACAGCAGTAGTGACTTCCAAGCTTTCAACACATACTGCTCTGGTTCTACCATGGCAAATGCTGAAAGCATGAAAAGAAAGAGCGATCAGGAACCTCTTACCAACGGTGGCTCTAAAGATTAAATGGTTATCTGCTGTCCTTGTTTTCTGGACTAGCAAGGGATGATTGACAACCCATGCTGATGGTCAAAAATCACATCATTTCTGTAAGCTGTTGATAAATTTCTATGCAGTGCATCCTGATGCATCAAGACTCAACACTATGATGCAAAAATCAGTTAAACTTTAGGGATGGGGGGGTTGCTGTTAGTCTTGCTTTGTGAAGTCATTAGGAATTAATCCTGACTTAGCCAGAAATGGAACTAGACAAGCTCATGTGAGAAGCAAGGAAGAAAGTAAAAGATAGGTTAAGTTCTTCTGGTGACTACTGAAAAGAGATTATAGAATCATGGTCATGACTCCATAGTTTTAGTTGTTTGCAACTATTCCTGGAGGAACCCCTGATGTGTTGGATTGAAAGATGGGGGCACATCTCTTACGTCCCTAAGCATTGCACAGTTGCCATTTTTCTTCTTGTACATTTTGCTTCTCTCTTTCTCTACCTCTTTTAATTCCACTCTGCTCCCTGTGAATTTGCTCTCTGTTCCTCATTTAAAAAAAAAAAAAAAAAAAAGCTACATGCTGCTTAGAGTAGAATCATTACCTTGTGATTCCAGTCATATATGCTCTATAGTTTAGCTGAATACTTTGGGCACAAAGGAGACATGCTTGAGTACACAAACAACTGCCTGATATGTGAGTTGCTCCTGTGGCTGCACTGGGGGTCACTGTGAGAAGATGGATTGAAAGTGGATAGCTTTCTGGGGTGCATGTGCTACTTTACTGATAGCTGCAAGACAATGTTTGCCTTGCAAGGTAGAGAACATCCACTGTCCTGCCACTTTTACTATCCCAATGTTTGACATCCCAAATCATTAACAGAACAGTTGGGTGGTTTTAAAATGAACTAGAATGTTTGAAAAGCATTCCTTCTTTTAATTATAGTATGTGTCAGGACCCAAGATCTGGGATCTGCTTTCTTTGTGTTTTTTTTTCCCAAAGGGATAGCCATGTTAGTCTAGTCCAGCAAAAAAACAAGGAGTCATGTGGCACTGTAAGACTAACAGATTTATTTTTCGCATGAGCTTTCGTGGGAGAAAAATCCCACTTCCTCAGATGCTTCGAAGATGTGTTGTAATCAAGTCTGGCTGGCGAAATAGAAGCCTAAATTCTAGGCCTACTAAATAAGGACTTGAATGGACACCACTTAGAGGAAGAAACTGCCGATGATCAAGAATATACAAAAGGCATGAATTAAAGTCAATGAAGAGCTCTGTTTTCTAACTAAACCAGTCCCCGTCTTGCAGATGCTCACCCCATGTCTACAATGCTATGGTATTCTCCAAATGTCTACCAGCTTTCCTAGTAGAATCATCATTGACTTTGACCCAGTGAAAGCAGAATGGAAAAGAACCTCTGAAGATGTAAAACATCCCTCACAGGCATGTTACCCCATAACAGATATTTGTCTCAGAAAAGAATATCATGAATGAGCATAATGCATTCAGTGGCCTCTATGCTGTTCAAGACAGCATATAAACTAATCTAATCAGGGAAGGTGCCATCCAAGTGATTTAATGTAATCTGCAATATAATCTAAACTTTCAGATAATGTCCATTTTTAACTTTATTTTTGACCACCTTCTAATTTTGTCAGAATAACTCTTTGGCCTGTTTCATAGGGTCTGCTGAAGAGTGACTCGAACCTTCAACATCAGCTAAAAAGATACAGGCAAATATTTGAATACATACCAGACTATATTTTTGCCAGAGAGGTAGCTCCTCAAGTCACAGTGCTGGGAGATGACTTGTTTTTCCTCCTCTGGTTTGTGAGGAAGAGGGAACAAATTCTCCCTCTTAGAATCTGTCGGAAGAAACAGAAGGATCCCGTACTCCCTTTCTCTATTTAGACAAGCAGGACTGATAGGATCTGTTTATTAATTTGTGCATACATCTGAGGATCTTTGGCCCACGGATGAATTGAAAAGTGACAAGACACACTCATGCACCCCTGTTCACATTCAGAAGTGTAAATTGGCTCTTGTGGTCCAGGCGCATATTTTAGTATGTATGTTTTACAATAAGAGCATTCTGAAAGATGAACGCCTGGAGAATTAGGGTACTTGCTTTTTTCTGGAGGGAGAAAGCTCTGACTTCACTTTGCATAAGGGAATATCAACTCTTCATTTCACTTTCCTGGCACAGAGGTAAAGATTGAGAGTTGGGCTAGCCCATCTTTATCTTTGCCTAAAAGAGCAATTTCCAGACAAGGAGGACAGGCAAAAAGCTCATCTCTGCCCTAGATTCCCATTTCTGGAGTATAAATTCAGGGCAAAGTGTCTGCAGTTAAAATATACCACATGCAAATGTACATCTTATAAAATATGTAGTGCCAAACACTGGTATTTTCTGTTTCCCAGATAAACTCTCCCTATCATAATAAGCCTCCAAAGAAGGCTCCCTCCTCAACTGTTAAACCTTGTATATCTCCTTTTCCTGAGTAAATAAGCCCAACCCTTTCTGGTGGCCTTTTAGAGCTGGGTGTAACAGCACAGACTTTTCAGTAGAGAGGGAATTGGGTTATTTTAAATCTGTTTGTAGTAAGGTGGTATAAACTAAATTGTATGTTCTATTGTCTTGTGCGAAGTCAGTTCTGTGTGGGACATGCCTGGGAGTCACAAGAGACAACTGAAGCTTTGAGACTGTAGCCAAAAGATTTCAAAGATCATAACCACATCGGAGACACATTGCACCTCTTCCCCTAAAATAAAATCTATGAAATAGAGATATATCATGTTCTATTTTCTCATCATGTTCTGATCCAAAGTTGGAAACCTCCCCCTGATATCAGACTATAACAGCCTATAGACAGACTGATTGAATAGTTTAGAAAAATGACAGCTGCATGTCTAGACTGCAAATGCTTGGTCCTTGAAATCAAATAAATGTATTGGATGACTCATCTTTAGCATTCTCAAAAAAATACTGTATGCTTTCCTCTAATCATGTTTTATAAACATCATCTTTCTATGTGTTCTGCATAAAGTATTTCAAAGATTTTTGAACATGTCATGATCTGGAATAGTTTTGCTGCAACAAAATATGCAGTACCTAGACACAGTCCACTCTGATTATTTTCAGCCAAAATCTATTTTAGAACTCAATGAAAGAGCCTGAGAGATAAAAGGTCTTCTAGTTACGTTTCAAATATCCCAAAGAAGAATTTTTTTTTCATCTTTTGCCCTCTGCTTCCTTTTGGCTTGTCTTCCTTACATAGATTTAGCCACTTAAAATAGATATCTATATAATTTTGTGTCACTTGGATTGGTTTACTTAGCTCACTAGAAAGGGATCATGCCTCAACATAATAATGAACACATTCTCCATTCATGAAATGAATGGAACAATTTAACTCTGAACAATTTAAATATGCCTGGCTTTTTTTTTCCTGAAAATGAACTATGGTGTGTTTTAGGTGTCAGAGTGTGATTTCTTGATCATAAGAGGTCTAGACCATTATGTTCAATCTCAAGAACCATATAACACATAGCTTGTTTCCAGATGTAAGTTACAAAATTTGTGGATTTATGGTTCAGCCTAAGACTTAAGAGATCTGGGTTTATTACTGGCTCTGAAACTGGTCTGCTGTATGATCACTTCACTTCTTTGTGCCTCTGTTCATTCCTACTCTGTCTGTCTTCTGAATTTATACTGCAAGATTTTTGAGGCAGGGAGTATCCTTGGGTATGTCTACACTGGAGGCTCTGTTAATTTGACCTAACAAGGTCAGCTTTAAGTCAAATTAAAATCGACCTTGTTAAGTTGACTTAGAGAGTCTGCACTGAAAATTATCAACTGCCTGCGTCCACACTGGCAGGTCGACCCTCCCTGGTGGCCAGGAACTCTGGGAGGAGGCCTGGAGGCCAATTAGGTCGACTTAAGGGCTTTGCCTGTCTACACTGGCTTAAGTAAACTTAATAAGGTCGACTTAAGTGTTAAGTCAACCTTAAGAGGTGGTGTTATTAAGTTGACTTAAGGAAGCACTTAAATCAACTTAATAAAAGCCCAAGGTGGCTGCAGGAGTCTGCAGGTCTACTTAACCTTCCTTAAATCAACCTAAGGCTCCAGTGTAGACGTACCTATTGTGTTTGTACAGTATCTAGCACAATGGAGTCCCAATATTAAATGGGGCCCAGAGCTGCTACTGTAATAAAATTATTATTCAATACTATTTAAGCTGCAACTTGTGTTATTTTATTCTTCATACAGATAGATAGATATAATTTTCTGAGTTATCCTATAGTTTAGTGTGTGGACATGGATCATTTGTTCTTTTCACTAATGTCCTAAAAATACCAGTTCTGGGACATGTACATAAAATACAAACAAATTAAATAAGTTATTAAATTTTCTTTCTGAAGTGTTTCAATTTTTTCTTTCCTACCATGGTTACTGATGCCACTATGGAATACCTAACTAAGTAGTTTTTAAACCCCTGCTTTACATATCTTCTTCATGATCATGGTCTCATTCTACCATACACTTCCTGAGTAGTGCAGACCAAGTTACGTCCCCACTATATGCCTCACTTTTTCCTTTTGTAAAATGAGATTCGTAAAACGTCCTTACTTCCTTATTCTGAGCCTTAATGCGTCATGGTTTGTAAAATGCTAAATGATCATTGGCTAGAAGTAGAGAACACTGTGGTGTTGTGGACTACTTAGGGTAATTGGGGTTGTCATGGTGATCAATGGGAGGGTTGTTTAGGTGCTAGGGAAACCCGTCTGTCCCATCCTCTCTTTCTCAGTTCATTATTGGATTATAATTTCCCTTAAAACTCTATAAACACTAGTCCAAAATGTTAGTATATGCAGTGTTATTGTAGACTTGTTGGTGTCAGAATATTAGAGGGACAAGGTGAGTGCTATAATTTTTTATTGGACCAACTTCTGAATGAGGCAATATTTAGAATAGTAACAATTAGAAGCGGGTTCAATAAATGATATTACCTCACTACCTCACCTACCCTTTGTCTCTCAAAATATTAATACTATTATTTATTTATTTTCTAACATTGAAGAAATTATATTATGATGTGACATCTCCCTAGTGCCAGTGCAACAACTAAAACAAGACAATTCTGCTTTTGGAGACAGGCATCTCTGTTTACTTTCTAAGTATCCTTATTTAACCCAATTCCAGCTTCCCTCTCCTTACTAATCACACATTCATCTCAACATGATCATATTTGTTTTTCTTCTTGCTTTCCATTACAATTTGCTGTGACCAGAATTGTTAATTCTCGTATAAAGCATACAATTAAACTGCAAAGCACAGGCAGATTTCAGCAGAATTTCCATTCCTGGGTCATTGAGTGTGCTTGGGTATATTTGCAAAACATCCCATGGTCTGTACAGTCACACACTAGTGGCTTTGAATTTGGGAGTGTTTGCCTTCAGGTCAGTAGGGGATGACCACAGAGCAGAAGCACGAGGTTGGATAGGTATTAACAGAGCTGGGAGACAGCACTTTTCCTGTATGATGTAAAGGTGTGCCTGGGTGTTGCACATGTACTGCTGGCACGGCCATATGTGTCTCACTAACACTTCTGGCTAACATCTTCATGAAAACATGGAATAGTGTGAGGAATAGGCTGAGCCTTGTGGTACCCCTGCAGGTGAAGGCTCTTGAGATGGAGAAACAGTTTCCCATAATGGCCCTCTGGATTTGGTCTAACTAAGGAAAACCTGAGTTGTTGCCAAGCATTTCTGTTATTCTCTACTCTCTGGGAGATTAGATGAGTATATTTAAAGATCAGTGGTATCAAAAGCTATAGAGATCATGCATGTCTTTGATTTCTGTATGGACAGTGGAAGAACAAGTGTTGACTCAGTACCATGCTCTGGCCTGAAGCTTGACTGTGTGGGATCCTCATGACTGACATTTCCAAAGTGTTAGCTGGCATGACCTGTGATGTGTTTGTTTTATGAATTACCCCCTCCATTAAGTTATATTAAGTACAGTTCTGATGATGTCTAATCATACAATAGAGATAACATTTCATTATCCTGTATTCAAGATTAAAGTGAATTTTAACCCAAAACAGCCAGACTACTTTATCACTTGGGCAAAGCAGGTCTCTGCAGAGAACTTAGGCCAAGTGGGTGTGTCTGTGCAAAAAACTGTCTGCTCCTGAGATCTTTCCTCCCCCAGTTCACCAACAGATGGCAGAAGAGAGCTCATTCAGACCCAAGCTTATGCTTTCAAAGTCAAATTTCACAGAAACTACTCTCTAGTTCACTTATGCTTCAATTACAAAAACTTCTAAACAGATAACTGAAAAGCAAAACCTAATACATTTATGATTAAAATAACTTTATTAAACAACATCACAACTACCATAACTACAAGTACCACAATATCACAAATCAAATTACTTTTGCAAGAACTAGTTTAACTGGGAAAACAGGCAAAAATGACCCCTCACTGCCCCCAACTGTTAGCACAGAATTCCTGTCAGATAGCCTAACTTGCAAACCACTGCACACGTTCCCATCATCATGTTGTTACTTCTGTCACATTTTACAGATTCTGAAATCTTCCTGCAAAGCAACATTGTGTTACAATTCTATTCCTAAACTACTGCAATTCCAGACTCTCTGTACTGTGATAGATTTACTTGGAATTTGTAAAGCTCCTTAATGGTAATAGGATTCTTAACTGGCACAATCAGTAAAGTGGTGGCAATTGCTTTGCCAGCTCATTTCTTGTCTTCGATTGGTGCTCAGGCATTTTTTTCTGGGTGGTTTCATTTGCAGTTTTGTTCCTTCCTTCAAATCAAGACTATGATGGAGAATAAATGATAATTTTCCAGCTTTCTGTTACCACTGCATCCTAAGTTATGTGAGGACTCCCTCTCGATACCCTTTTGATCTGGAGCTACATTTTCTGCTTTATTTGCTGGTTCTTAAATGATCAAAAGTCTTTTTCTTATGTTTAGAAAAGCATATTAATTACCCAGACATGTTTGGTTGTGCTACAGGTTGCGTGTATTATGCATTTAGCTTGAGGTTTATCATGCTGTCATAATAATTCATCAAAGAGACCACAATGTGCTGACAACTCTGGTCACCTGATGTGACCCAGAAGGACCACCTATGGTGGGCCTGATGTGACAGCCTGTAGGTCTTATTCCAGCATTTCTGGCATGCTTTATGTGCTACTGCACCTCAGGCACACATAATGTATCTTCAGTTAGGCCTGTAAGAGACAAGTGGAGTGATTCTGAGAGTGCCGATAAACATAGAAGATATGACTGTCAGCTGCCCATGTGACCTCTTCGTCTGAGGTTACCATGGCTGTAAACAGGAGAGAATAGGAAGGGCCAGACAACCAATTTACAGAACACCGAAAAGGTCAAGGTATTATAGTTTGCAGCATTGCACAGAATATATGAGGTACTAAAATTCTGCTGCTTCATTCTTATGACAATAAGTGCAGTGCAAGGTTAGAGAGGCACAAAATTCAAGTCTTGTGACAAGTACACAAAGCAAATCTATACCTATTTCAATTACATGCTTACTGTGCTACTTTTGTGCCTTCCCTTCTGGACCACTAAGACTTAGTATTGTGTCTGAATTTATAGCTTATTTGACCAGAAGTTCCGCTTGGAAATCTTAATGTTCTTTTTGTTTCTCACATGACTGAAGTTATTCTGAAATGCGGGGTAATCTCAATCAAGCTGTTACCTCCTACAGTGGAGGACATATTAGCTTTTTATTCTCTTTCCAGCCTTTCCTCCTTCTGTCCTGTCCACTCTCCAATTTTCATTTCCACATATTATTCCTCTTTGTGGGGGAAAAGTTCTTCTGGTATGATTTTGATTAACTGTTCTTTTTTAACTGGAGCCAGTTCCTCCTCTACATCTGAATCATCAGCATGACTGCAACTGACCTACCACCATCATTTGGGCCTTAGGGATGACTATTCCACTGTTTAAGCTCATGGCTCCACTCAACTTTGAACAGATGTATTGTGGGAGATAAGGAGGTGTGAACAGTCTCTGAAGTTTCATGAATGTCCACATTTCTTCTTCATCTCCTCACACATCTCAAGAGATGTTGAAGTATATCAGACTATCCTGAAGAAGTATCACACATCTGAATACTATGGGTAAAAGAATTTGCTCTTCAAGACCAAAGGTGCCCACAGCTTTACTCCATAGTATCATTGTTTAAAAGAAAAAAAAAAACCCACAACAGGAGGAATTCTGGCCACCTAAGCCTGCAGAAGGTTAGTGGGTTGCAGAAGGAGATTACATTCATCACTGAAATTGTAGCTTTCATTATCACTGCATCTTTCCAGAAGACTTTGTGAGCTCAGTGGAGCTCATGGAAGGTTATTTGTACCTTCCAAGCAGACCTAGTCATCTGCAATTTCTCTCCTTTTGTTACAAAAACTCTTCTATAACAAAATTACTCAGGTGTTGTATAAACTAGTTTCTAATTTAATCCCCAAGCATACCAAAAGCCACTTGAGTACTTTTGCTTTGTGATAGTGAAAGTATAATGTTTGTAATTGCTTGTAGTTATGGTAGTTGTGATGTTGTTTAATAAAGTTATTTTAATCATAAATGTATTAGGTTTTGCTTTTTAGTTCTCTGTTTAGAAGATTTTGTAATTGAAGCATAAGTGAACTAGAGAGTATTTTCTGTGCAATTGACTTTGAAAGCATAAGCTTGGGTCTGAATGAGCTCTTCTCTGCCATCTGTTGATGAACTGGGGGAGGAAAGATCTCAGGAGCAGATGGTTTTTGCATAGACACACCCACTTTGCCTAGGTTCTCAGCAGAGACCTGCTTTGCCCAAGTGATAAAGTAGTCTGGCTGTTTTGGGTTAAAATTCACTTTAATCTTGAATGCAGGATAATGAAATGTTATCCCTATTGTATGATTAGACATCATCAGAACTGCATTTAATATACCTTAATGGAGGGGGTCACCCTAACCTGAACCTTACTCGCTAAGCAGGGAATAGCTATGCTGGTGTCAGAGAGTATATTAGGAGTAAGTAAGGGCAAGTGTGTGATTGTGGTCTTTGTGATTTAGTCTTAGCTATCATTGGGTGTGTTCAGTGCTTTTGCTTAAAGATAAAACTGGTAAGATTCAGGTTGAAGTCCTGGTTTTTATTCAGTGATCTCTCGAGTTGGAAACACTGGTAACAGCTTTAGAAGACCTAAGTCCTAGTTCTGGTGTGGGGATTGTATTTTGGTAGAAAATGTGTAACCCATGTGCCTAAATAGGTGCAATCTCTTTTAGGGATCCTTATGGCTGGGTTACGTTGCTGGGCAGATTTTGCAGCCCAGAAACCAGAAACTTCTGGTAAGAGGGTGAGGGAGCACACTGAGCATGCTCCACAAGTTTTATTGTTGAGCTGGAATTGCATACCCAGGGAGAAGCCTGAGAAGAGAAGCCTGGAGAGGAGCAAACAGAGAGCTGCAGAGGACATTGGCTAAGGGACTCAGTGAAAGGAGCTGAGCAGGAGTGGACTGCAGGATGTTTTCTCCCAGCTTTCGACTGCTTTGCGGGGGAGTTGTCTGCAGTGGAACTGAGAGCTGGATGGCCAGTGACCTGATTGCATGGTGCTGGCTGCACAGGAGGAAGAAAGGACTGCATGGCATCTGCCTGAAGATTCCTGCAGCTAGAGAGGATGAGGATTGCTTTCGTTCTGCATTCAAGTCTCAAGGACTTAAAAGACTGCAATTGAGATAAGGGTGACTCCACCTGAACTTTGGGACTCTTGGGTTTCTTACTGTTTTGTTTAAAAGTATTATGGTTCCTTAGGATAAGGTGTGTTTAGTCAGTTAATAAAGTTCATTGTATGTTTTTGCTGAGTGGTAGTTTAATGAGGGATGGGAACTCTGAGCAGTCTTCGCTGTGAGTCCTTTTGACAACTGGATCCTGGCTCTCCAGTTGCTTTCATCAGGGGTTTTCTCTGTGAGGCACTGGAGAGGGGCAATTGAATGAATCTGAGCCCACCCTAGCAGGTTACAAATGCAGCACATAAGGCAGATGTGAGGTTCCCCACAACCTAGGGAAATCTGTAAGAGCTGATACTGTTAAAATCTGGCCTAAATGGTTATCTCTACATCAGCAATTTTAGTTTGGACTTGCTAGTCTGAACTAAAGAAGTCTGAGGTTAGTCTGAACTAACTTGGGCTAGTTTTAGCTAACTGTGGCTTTTTAGTTCGAGCTAGCCAAAGTAAAGTTTTAGTTCAAACTAGAATGTGTGGCTAGTTTGAACTCACTGGCTTAGTTCAAACTTTTTAAGTTCAAATGAACCGTTCATTCAGGTATTGCATGTGCTTAGTTCAAACTAAGTGAGTAAGTCTGAACTAACATTGGTACTTATTAGTTCAGACTGAGCTTTGCCTACTCTGAACTAAGAAATTTCTTAGTTCAGAACAGTCAAAACCCAGTGTAGCCGAGGGTTAAATTAGTTCAGACTAAGCTTCCTTTAGTTCAGACTTATTTGGCAATGTAGATACAGCAACCGTAGCAGTGGCTGGTGCATCATTCAAAGCTCCCTAACCCTTTGGGAGTAGCAGGTGAACATAAGTGAATGCTTTTTTGAATTCTGGGACTTCACTGACCTTGGATAAGCAGCCAACTGTGAGTAGGGTGCAGCAGAGGAAAAGTGGAATGGCAGGTTAAATGAGCTTTTGTTCATCAGACTTGCTCACTGCTAGGGTGGAAACTGAGGCGATGAACTACTGCCCAAGATACTGTGAGGTCTATGTTCACTTATGGTTTGCATACTTTTGACTCGTACTTGCAGTGTTTGCCCAGGTTAGTGCTCAGGTGCTAGTGTTCTTAATAAAGGTTGTTTTTTGTTTTGTTATATGCAAACCCAGTGCTTGTCTGTAGGGAAATGTTACCTCTTAGAGGTACCCAAGGTACTGTTTAGTTTCCCTAGATTGCTGGGTGGAGGCTTGCATTTGTTCTGTTTGGTAATGTTAAGCAGAACTCCTAGATACAGAACCTATCCCTTGATGCTGCAAGCACCACCTGGCAGAAGGATTACAAAAGTAACAGCACAAAATCAGAGAGGATTGTCGACAATTAATTTGGATCCCCATATGGATATTTCATAACTTGAATATAGCACATAAAACATCCAGGGCATGGGGCTGAAAGAAACAGCAGCAATGGGGAAATGGAAGATTCTAGAAAGACTAAGACTACAAAAAGAACTGAGCAAATTGCTCAGAAGCTGTGAATTTGGTTTAGGGGAGCATATGGCCCTTTTCCCAGAGTCAGGCTGGAATTACTAATTTCACATATGGAGCAGGAAGCATCATTTGTTATTAATGTTGCAGGAGATTTGCCATTAGCAGGCCCTGTTATCTTGTTGCTTATAATTTTGCCAAATTTCAACCATTTAGGCTCAGATAAAATACATTCTTTTGCTCTCATTTAAAAATTCTGGTAACTTTTTCTTCAAACAGCTCCACCTCTCACATGCTTTGGAGTGTGGACTTGAAATTTGGAACAGGGGTGGCTTTGTGTCAGGGATATAACTTTTTGTTGTCCCTGTGAAAATCCACCCAAATTTGGTCCACGAACAAGCTTTTGAAAAATCACAGTTTGCTCATGCTCAGTAGAGATTTCTTTGATTTTGAACAACCTGATCCACTTACTGTTCCCTGTACTGATAGGATTGCACAGAGTAACTGAGTATGCTCTCTCAATCCCAGACAAGGGCAAAGATGCACTTTCCCTTGAATGGCTGCTCTTTGTTGGAGTGGGGTGGGTACCAGAACTGAGACCAGGGAACCTGTCCCTTTTGGTTCTCAGTGACACCTCCCATTAGCACTCAGACATCTTGGAGAATGAAACTGTGAGAGAGCAAAATGCAGTGGGAACAAAAGCTGCACTGGTTAGAGGAGGAAGTAGCTTGGGACAAGGAAACAAACTGAGATGAGAGAAACTGGGACTGGCTGGGCAAAGAGACTGGGGCTGGAAGTGGAGGCTGGGACTGGTAGCCAGGGAGGAAGGAAGGGAGGTTAAAATGGGGAGCTGGGGGATAAAAGTGGGAAATGGTTAGGCAAGGAGACTAGGACTGGGTAGGGAAGAGAATGAGAAGTGGCAGGGCCTAGGGCTGATCAGCTTGTGGCTTCTCCCCCTGACCCCCAGCAATGGGCAGGGCTGCCCTGGGCTGCTGGAGGCGGGCTGGCACCTCTGGTCTGGGGGAAAAGGGGAGGAGGGGCTGGAAATGCTGGCAAAACACAGTGAACCCTCCTGCAAAAGGAAGCCTAGCCCCGCTTACCACATCCCCAAGGATGGCCTTAAGACAGGGACAAGAAGTGAGATCTGGGGGAGGGATAAATTGGAGGGAATGAGGCAGAAGGAGTCAAGCACTCAAAGCAGGAAAGCCAGCATTAAGGTTACTTTTGTAACATGAATTGTGCCCCTTGTGAATATGCATTATGGTAGCCTTTATTTACATGATCACATACTATTTTTCCACATGACCCTGCCTCATTAGTACCCAGGATGAAGGATACTCCCTTAACAAGCAGTTATTCAATATTTTGTTTTCTCCTTCTGTTGCCACATGCCTCATTTGCTGTAAACTATTCAAACACTACTCTGCATTCTTAATTCTGACACATCCTGTGCTTGATTTTGCAACCTTTATAAAAAATGCTCTTTTTACATGGGTGTGTCCATAATTTATATGTAAACCTATAATCCACATACATGCTTCTGGTGATGGTTGTCATTTTATGGATCAACGTTTTCAGGCTTTAAAAAGGGCAGGGCCAGATTAAGGCCCCTGGGGACCTGGGGCTGCCAACTCTTGTGGGCTTGCCCCCCAGCCCCCATGGCAGTGCCCACCCTAGGGGTGAGAAATTGCTCAGTGCTGCGGGGTGACCTGGCTGGCGCTGGGGAGGCTGGAGCCCTGGGGCCAGAGGCTGTAATCCACGGTGCTCCTGCCTTAACCCCAGGCTGGCTGGTCTGCCCCAAGAGGTCGAGGGCACTCCAGCAGCAGGGCCAGCGGATGCAGGGTGCAGCCTTTGGCAGTAGTGCTTGAGGGCTAGGAGTGGTCTTGGGTCACTACTCCAGTCCCCATGCCTCAGGCTGGCCTGGCTGGTCTCTGAGGGCCCTGGTGCAGTGGCCTGACAGCACTCTTGGGCCTGAAGTGCTGCTCCCAGAGGCCGCACTGTGTGCCATCCTGCCTCTTGGGGCAAACCAGCCAGCCTGGGGGCAAGGCAGGAGCAATGCAGACTTTGGCCTCCAGGGCCCTGCCACCCCCTTCCAGTGCCAGTCGAGCCCCTCTGAGAACCCCACTATGCCTGTTTGGAGCTGTGGTGACCTGAGTGGAGCCAAATCTTTGTGGCACAGGGGGAGCCTGGGGTCCTCCATTAGCCTGGGGCTGCAGCCCCAGGCTAAAGCCCCTGCATTGATCCAGCCCTGAAGAAGGGTATATGTGTTTCCTGGGACCTTGTGGGGAGATTTTTCAGAATGATGAGCCCAGTAACAGACAAGGAATACTCAGAGTCTACTCTGGGGAATGTGTCACTAGACTGGAGGTACAGGCATTTCTCTCCCAGAGAACTTTTCCAGCAAATCCCAGTCAGCCACTCACATTAAACAGAGCAAAGCCTTGTCACATAAAAGAGCCAACTAAACTCACTCAAAGGGAGTTAAGAACCTAGAAGGTGGGCAGTGTCCTTCCTCTACCTTGGCTTTATGTAAACTAACAAAGTAAGAAATGAAAACAGAAAATGGATTAAGAGAACAGGTTAAGCAGCTCTAACGGAAATACCCAGGAGGCAGGCGAATGCTTTGAAGGACAGCATTCAGTCATTCTTTCTGCTCTGATATGGGTCTCTGCTCTAACGTTTTCCTTGGAGTCTGCACAAGTGGTACATGGGCTGGCAGTTCTCATGAATGTTGTGCTACCTACAATTTTGTGGCACCATGAAGTTTTTGCCTGTGGTGCACTAAGATGATGCCATCAGCTCAGGAACTGCTGCTGTACACGCAGCACCAGCTGGCACTCACCAAAGGCTGCTGTTTGTAGCTTTGGTGGGTGGGAAACTGGGGACTGAGAACACCAGCAGCAGCTCCAAACTGCAGAAGACAAAGTCAGAGGATGGGTCCTAGCCATAGTGAGGACAGAAGGGTTAGTAGGACCCTCAAAGGGATGGATGGGATGGATCCCTGGACGAAACCAACACACTGCTACTAAGTTATCCCCTTCTTCCTGCTGCTGTTGGATTCCTGTCTGGGACAGCATTTACTGTGGCCAGGTCACTGTTTGAAGGCGATGGAGCTGGGAAAAGGGCCAGAACAGTGTGGGGAAGAAGGGGAACACTGATCAGAGATTAAGGGATACGTGAAGGGCAGGGCCCAGATTCTGTCTCCCATCTTTCAAAAGGCAGGTGCAGGAGACCCCCTGCGTTTCCTCATGTGCCTTAGGGGTTTGTGTCAGTGTGACTTTGCACATGCAGGGTGGGGATGGAGACAGACTAACAAGGAGTTATATGAATCTCATGAATTATAAGATCCTCTGCTGACTTTTATTTACTTGTCTGTCTCATGACTTTTGGTCTTGTGATATTGGCAATTCTGGCTGTGCAGAGTTTCAGGTTCCTTGTGTCAATGGAGGGGACTAGGTCTGGAGCTTGTAGATAAGTTGTGAGCTCAGGTCTCCTTTGTCTCGCCCAGATTTCAGAACTGTCACTCCTCAGCCTTTTAACCCCCTGCCCCCCCCGGTGGAAAAATCTCTGTCTTTTAATTCATCCATAAAGTTTTTGACTTTCCCTAACATGTACCAGCTATTTTCTAAAGACATGGGTGCTAGCTGTTGTGATATTTGGGTTAACACCAATGCTCCAAAAAGAGGGATTCAGCAATTGTTTCTGTATTGGAGTTTCCCTTGGAAGGAAATTTTGTACTTACATGAATTGCCCTGTTTGTGCAGTGAAGGGAGACTTGCAAGGTTCACACAAAAATGGCAAACCCCATGGGGGGGTACAGGTGAACGTGCCATTCAGGGCCAGGTTTGACACCTGCAAGAGGCTTGTGTATTTAGCTGGAACTCTGCACCTTTAATTAATTATTTTTTACTTAAACTCCTTCTTCAGTTATTAAAAGATTATGGTGTAGCTTTCCTTTTGTTAGCAAAGATGTGTATTACCAGTGATGGCAGGTTACAGTGTTCTTCTAAAACAAACAAGGAGTCCTGTGGCACCTAAAGACTAACAAATTTTCCTAGTTGAGTATGCCTTGTTTGTGCAGTTTGTTCCATACCATAAAATGCACCAGATGTGCAACAAGGCTCAGTTAACGTTTGCAGTAGAAACTTCAGCTTTTGGAATTACCCAACTTTCTAAACCTCTATCATCATACTGACAGTGTCTGTTTGCTTTTAATATGCTGGCAGCAGCAGCTATCCCTCCACAGGAGGATGATACCTGTCAGGGGGAAAGAAATTGATGAGACTTAAGATGTCTGAGGAGTCTAATTTGTGCTCTCCAGATTTTTCCACATATATGACAGATAGTTGCTTGAAGAGAACACAGATGCTGGCCAATACTATGCAGTATACTGATAGAAGCAGAAACAGAACATGTCTTTTTGCTATTATGTAAATTGATGAATCTTAAAAAGCTTTTGTCTCAGGTGGGGAATTGACACAAGTAGGGTGCTAATGCATGTGACGAGTGATACTCAGTGACTCTTTATGATTGGTGGGAGATTTCTCTAGCAGTTGTGGAAAAGGTCAAGTGTCCTATGGTGATGTAATGTCTAAGGATATTAATGTACCTAGTTCACAAGTACCAGTTTATTTTGCCATTGTATGTTTTTCTTTGTTTTGCCACTCCACTTACATGAATGCACGTTAGCTAAGATGGTTGATCTAATTTAAATACACATGCGAAGAAGCTACAATTTTAAAGTAATATATTGCCTACAATTATTCTAAATATCTTTGAAATAAATTTACTTTTGAAAAACTCCATCCTTTGCAACAAATATATACATGCTCCAATGGCAGCTGTGTTAGTCTAGTTCAGTCAAAAAAACAAGGAGTCCTGTGGCACTTAAAGACTAACAAATTATTTATCGCATGAGCTTTCGTGGGAGAAAATCTCACTTCTCCAGGTGCTTTGAAGATGGAAGAGCTTACAGAATGGAAGGAAAATAAATGCAGGGGAGTGTAAATCATGAGAGCAGGTCATACTGAAACAGCCAATCAAAGCAGTTGTTAAGGTTCAAACACTGAGAAACAGCAAATAGAGGAAGGTGACAGCAAATCACCTGTTGTAATGAGAGAAGAATCCATTGTCATGATTTAATCCTCCTTTAATATAATTGAATCTCCATATCAGTTCCAGTTCTGCTGTGTATATTCCACAGGAAAAGAGTACAATGTAATTTGGTATAATATTTTCCTGTGCACACATTTGCAAATTTGGGTTACAAGAGATCTCAAAAATACTTGCAAAAATACTTTTCTTCCTTTTTCTCCTCTGTCTGGCAATGTTCCTTTATGAAAGAAGAAAAGATTCAACAAGCAGAATATGATATTACAACCACCTTCCTTATTTCTAAGGTGCCTATCCCCCATGCATCTCTTTATTATTCCCAGTACAGTTAGTAATAGCACGTTGGTTACCTATAATAAATGGCAAAACATATTGATTTAATGTCATGAAATAGCTATTAAACAAGATGGGAAGCAAATTTCCAACAAACAGTTAAAACCACTGCAAAGGTTCTTTGCTGGTAAATAAATTGGCTCAGAGGACATTTGATAGACCTTGTCTTTGACCTGAGGGGTTGCTTTCCAGTGCACTCCTGATGAAAACACTTTAAGGGGTAACTATTTGTATTGCATGGCACTTTCAGACAGACACTCTCCCATAGCTGCTTAAACCGTGAGGCAAAATAGTAAGAAACAAGAAAATGCACCTTCCAGCAAGAAGTATAACTGCACAACTTTTTTGGAAGCTAAGAAAGGTGATTACAAACAGACAAGAACTAAGCAGAAAGGAGCAGGTGTCCTGAGTCCAAGACAACACTCAGCACAAAGTATTTGCATATTGTAAACAAGGTGGTCTGAAATGACTTATTAATCCCTGGGATGGCTGCTTATAAAAAGAAATAATCTGCTCTTTGAATCTAAGGCTTCAGTTCTTTGGATGGCAATGATCTTTTTCTCCTCTTTCAGAGGTGCATCACCTGTACTCTTGTACTATGCTTTCCTATTAAAGAGTGAAACTACTGGCTCGTCCTCTGTCATGTGCCTTAGGAGCAGGCAGGAGTAAATGCCTTGTTACTTTCTATTGCATTTTGCAAACTACAAACAAAAATACACATGATTCTGTTTAGATAGCATAATTAGTATATTGCAATTTATGGTGAGATATGGATTACTGGGCATTTGGGTAATTGAATATCAACACCTGTCTTTATAGTTACATCCAAACCAAGGGTCTCTCTCTTCCCCCACTCCCTGGCCCCAGTATTAAGGTCTTAAAGTATTGCTAGCTGTTATTTCCCCCACAGATTACCATTTTCCTAAATGGAAATAGTAGGTAGGCTCAAATGTTTGTAATTGGGATAGGCAAATACTGCTTGAATCCAAGTAACACCCTCTTTGCTCATTTCCCCAACCTGCCCCTCTGGGTACAACATTGACAGTAGCAGGCTGAAACTGGCCACACAGGTTGCCCTTGCATTTATGATAAGTCCCAGATCTGACCAGCAAGCAGGGTTAAGAAGGACGTTTTCTCAAAGACACAAATGGTATTTGGGTGCCCAGTTGGCCTCTTTTGCCTGTGGAAAATCCCTTCCTACATGACCACTAGCTAAATACTCCTCTTTTTGGCCTTATGTGGAGAGAGGTGAGAAGAAATCTGTCCCTTCATCATCATACCCTCTAATGTAGGAAATGGCAAGCCCTGACAGGCTGAGTTAGTGGATAATCCTCTTCCTAGATGATTTTCCTCCTCCCTTCTACCTGAGCTTCCTTTCTCCCATTCTATCACCAGGGCTGTAACTACAGTGGGATGAACAGGGCTTTGCCCCAGGTGCACTGGCCACTCCATTAAAAGGTGCGCTCCATGCATCAGCCATTGTAAGGTGCATGTTCTGATCAGAATGCACCCTGGGTGCCAAATTCTTTAGTTACGGTTCTGCTGTCATTGATCTCATTTTCAGCTGGATGATGGAGAATGTGGGCATCAGAGGAGCTTTTCTTCCTGTCCTCTGCCAGGATGGGAGTACAAATAACACTGTCACCAGCAACAGAGCAGTTTTAAGCCATCTGATTATCTGGAGGTCAAAGATTTCTAAGAGCTGAAATAATTCAGCAGCCCCTCCCTCCAGTAGCATTGTCTTACTTCTGCAATGTATTTACAAAGACTGCAGAACCCTGCTTACAACAGGTGAAAACTGCTCCTAGTATGGGCAAGACTTGAACAAGAGTGGCATTGCCTCAGGGAAATGGGGAGGTGAAATGGACTTGAGTGTAATCATACACAGGTGATCTGAAACAGACCATGATGCCAGTGTCCAGGGCTGGGGGGTGGAGGATGTTCGTAGGTCAGAGGGATGGGAGTGGTAACCTGATGAGTTGCTTATCCAATGATGTCAATTCACTGGCTACAAGCTGTGTGCATCTGTGAGTTATATTGGCTGCTTCATTTTTTGTTTGTAGTCTGATGTGGGTTTGGGCTAGGACTCCATCCTCAAAGCCCCTGTCTAAGCCTTGCAGGTAAAGCTTGTGTGCTCAGCTCAGCATAGCTGATATATGCATAAACAGATATGCCCAATATGTGTCAGGCATATTTCTTTTTTTAGCCCAAAAATTGCAGGTGCAGGGACTCCCCCCCCCCCCCCCTTGAGTATCTTGCATATCTTTCCTCCTCCCTTTTTGTCTGTCTCTTCTGTTTAGATAGCAAGTTCTTTGAGGCAAGGCTTGCCTCTAGCTCTCTCTGTGTGTAGAATGTTTAGTGGAAGGGAGCCCTGGTCCTGGCTGGGGCCTTTGAGTACTATTGGAACACAAATAATTCATAATGCATATGGCTTGGCATGGTAAATTTAAAAAAAATCCTCTGCTTTGTGTGTAGCTTTGAACATCTGTATTTCAGCACGCTCATTGCAAGGTCCCTATAGGAAACTTGTAGTTAAAAAGCAAACTCCCTTCCCCCTCAGCAACCCTGATCAGCTGGAAATGATCTTAGAAAGGCTGAGATTTTCCTCAGGCACAGGGATCCGGGTAGCACTGTCCCTTTAAATTCCAGCTGTGCGACTAGGAAACAGCACCACTCGCAGCAAAGCGTTGGGCTGGGGCTGCTGGTGTGAGACTGTCCTTTTGCTTCCAGGCTCTGACAGTAAGGAGAAGATCTGATCATCCTGCCCAGTCCTCTGGGGGAAGAGAGCGAGAGGAGGGAAAGAAAGAGAGAGACAGAGCCAGACACCCAGAGGAAGAAGGATAGAGACTCTGCTCGGGGCTCCTCTGTTCCCCGGATCAGTTTCCTCCTTGGCGGTGGAGAAGATGAGGGTGGCTTTTTCCCCCCTCCTCAAGCTGATTTCCATAGTAACCTGATCAAGTGGTGCAATTTAGCAAACTGAGGATTTTTCACTACCCCACAGAATGACACCTGCCAGGTAAGGCTGCAATATCCAGGGCATAGCTATTTAATGGATGCTTCAAAAGTTCTTTTAAAAAAAATAATGAAAATAAAAGCTACCCCCACATAATGCTGCTTCTATTCAATAATGATGCAATTTAAGGGGGCTGAAATGCCTCCTCCTTCTTTTTTAATGTTTAACAATTCTGCCCCCTACCCACCCCCAGAAATACTGCCTCAAGAGGTGGGGAGTGCTGGCTTGCCAGAGAGGACAGGCACTGATGCAGAGGGCTAGGGCTTTGGCTTTGGGGAGAGGAGTAAGCTGGGGACTGGTGACTTCGGCAATGCTCAGGGTTTGCTCCCACAGCTGGTGCTCAGCGGTTGTTTTAATGCAGAAGCAGCAACACCTCTGTGGCCAAAAGCCAGGCAGGTTTGGGGGCCTTTGAGCAGTGGGATGTGTCGCCTGGGGACTCCATGAAATGCAAGGACGGGGCTTTCTCACCTTCTTTGTCTGTTTTTGTTTTTATTTCCTGTTTCTTTGTTTCTCCCCTTTTGGGGGAGCTGCCCCCCCATCCTTTCCCTTGTTTTCCCTGAGCTCCTTGTTTCTCTCTCTTGTTGGTGGAGTGGGAGGTTCACACACACAGGGACTTTACCTTCTAGTCTGCAACCAGACTGCAGGTGCCCAGCTGGTCCTTTTCAGTCTGGCCACCACCTCTCAATCAATCAATCTATAGAAACACTTTATTGCCCTTCCTCTGGCTCTGCCATAACACATTGTATCTCTGCTGGTACAAAATTGGGAATCCTGCAGGCTGCTGGAGACTGGAGGTGTGCATTGTAAATCTGGACACTGAGATGGCACCCTCAGCCCCCCAGAAGCAATCCTGGGCGAGCAGCTGGTATTTTGATTTCTCTCTCTGGCCATGTTAGTGCTGAGCTCAGGAGGCTGGCAGATGAGGGGCGTGGAGGGTGTGGGCAGGAGGGGAGGTTGCAGTTTTGGAGGTGGGAGGAAGGCGCTGGAGAGGCAGGCGGTTTGTGTGTGTATGTGGTGGGGGAGAAAGCAAGCACTGCTGCCTAGCAGTCAGTTTGCTGTGGCTGTGTCTGTCTGAGGGGAGAAAGTAGAGAAAAGCAGCCTGTTGTTAATTGCCTAGGTTACAGTTCCTGACTCTTCCCCCTCTTCTGCATCCTAGTGCCCTCCAGGTTTGCTCACTGTGTGCAGGAGGGCCAAGAGGAGGTGGCATCTGGTGCACTCTGGAGAGGTGCTGAGCATCCACAACTTTCATGGCAACTGTCAGTGTTAAGCACCTCTAGGTGCTGTGTAAAGAAACAGACTGTGGTACTGTCTAATTTCAGTTGTTGAGTTTAGTGTGATGGTGCAGGGTTGTTCTGGTGGTCTGTGACATGGAGAAGATGAGCTGGTGGGTCCTTCTGTCTGTAATCCCTGGGGGTTAGGGGAATATCTTGGCAAGGATAGCCTAGCATCTGTCTGTATAAAACCTGTGCTCCTTAGCCATTTGAACAGCCTGCAGACCTCCTCTGATAAGTGACTGTAACATGGCATAGTGCCGTTCCCGATTTCTCCTTTCATTGACTTCAGATGAAATGTGCTCAATTCACATGTATCAGGATGTTAACTCAAACTGCCAGCCCTGAGAATTCTAGCTGGGATCTAAGAATCCTTTTTTGTACTTGCCAGCAAGAAATGGTCTGCAGAAGTTCTTTCGTGTGCCCTTGTACTCCTTCATTGTCTTCAAACATTGATCTAGGGACACCTGTGCAACCCCATTTTCTCTACATCAGGGCACACCCTTCCAGAGATTTCCAGATTCTGGAACTTCCTCAGGGACTGTAGTGGTAATGTGTGATATAAAAGCCTGTATGGAATAGACTTGATGAGTGCAGATTTTGACCATGCAAATACAATTCTGTTCCATGATAGCACTTAGATTACTGTTGCTGACTGGCTGCAAATTGTGCTCCCAGCAATTTTACATTAAAACTTACTTAAAAAGTCTCCCTTTTATTCTGTGCTTTCATTGTCCCCTAAACTTGTTTATTTCACCTTTATATCATGTCTTGACATTTCAGACTTGTAAGCTCCTTGGGGGTAGGGACTGTCACTTACTGTTTCTGTAATGCATAGGATAATGTGTGGCTGATCTGGTTGTGGTTTATATGATCTATCTTAATATAAATGAGTAACAATAATAATAATAGGATAATAAACAAGTTCATAATATTACAAAAGTCAAAAGGGTATATTAGGAAATAGCTTGAAATACATGGTCAACCATTTTTATTTTGCATACTTATAAACTTGCCTTGTGAAGAAGATGAATCATGTATTTCATATAAAGGGTACTTCAGGCAACAATCAGGTTTTTAAAATGAATAATCCTTTTGTATTGCCATCAGTAAGCAGTAGTTAATATAGGGGCCCATCCTTGCTATGTAGAACATAAGCTCCCAGCATCTTGAAATGCAGTATTTCAATAGTGATGGTGAAGGCTTGCAATGTTCTGGTGCAATAGTTGTGGTTATAGCAGCTAATTAACATTAGTAGTGGTGGTGGTATATTTGCTTGTATTTTTCTGTGCCCACAATGTGCTAAGCACTTTCCAGAAATGATAGAAGGCATAGTCCCAGTCCTGCAGATCATCCCTGGTGGAAAGTAGGATAAAAAGGTAGGCAGAGCAATAAATAATGAAGGTAGTTATTTAATAATTGGTCCTTGTTCAGACAATATCAAGAGTTAGTGAGACACACATCTATAGACTATATTACATCACTCCCTATACTCAAATCATTTATAGTTATTTGTAGGCATTATGGTAATAGACTTTGGGAGACCACTGAGAAAGTGTGTAGAGGGGCTAATAATGAAGAGAACAAGACACTGAGAGTGAGTGATCTAGCTTGCTTGGTAACAATATGTATTTTAATATCGCTAACTGAAAATGCATACATCTAGAAGCCAAGAATACAGGCCATACTTACAACATGGGGGACTTCATCCTAGGAAGCAGTAACTTTTAAAACAGATTTGAGACTCAGAGAGGTTATTCAGCCAAACATGAGCTGCCAATGTGATGCTGTGGCCAAAAAAAGTGAATATGGTCCTTAGATGTGTGAACAGGGGAACCTTGAGAAGTAGTAGTAGAGAAGTGACTTTACTACTGCTGAAACACTGTCCAGTTCTAGCGTCCACAGTTCAAGAGGGATGATGATAAAATTCAAAAGGGTTGACAGAAGAGCCATGAGAATTATTAAAGCATTGGAAATATGCCTTATAATGACAGGCTCAGGGAGTTCAGTCTATTTAGCTTAATAAAGAGAAGATCATGGGATGACTTGATCACAGGCTATGAGTAGCTACCTGGGGAAAAAATGGGCCGTTCAGTCTAAGAGACAAAGATGTCTTCTATGTCAGGATCATCAGCTGAAAGTTGACATTAGACAAGTTGACAGGTAATGAGATGTACATATTTAACAGTGAGTAATTAATCTGTTGAAACAATTTACCGAGGGCTATGGTGAGTTCTCCATCACTGGCAGCTTTTAAATCAAGAATGGATGCTTGGATTAGATTCAAAAGGAAATATTTTGAGGAAGTTCTTTGGCCTGTGCAACGCAGGAGGTCAGACTAGATGATGAGAATGGTCCCTTCTGGCTCTGGAACCTACAAACTACTGAATTTATCTCTGCTGTGCTTATCATAGTTTCTAGGTATTATAGAATTTAAGGCCAGATGGGACCATCATGATCATCTAGTCTGATGTCCTGAGCATTGCAGGCCACAGAACCTCACCCAACCACTCTTGAAATACACCCTTAATTTCTATGTGAGTTACTGAAATCTTCAAATCATGACTTAGACTTCAAGTCATAGAGAATCTACCAGGAATTGGAACCCACGAGTTCAAACCAGCAAATGAACCTCTGCAGCATGGGGCGTAGAAGGAAAAAAATCTCCCAGGGTTTCTGCAGATTTGAGTTGTAGAAATACTTTTTCCTGACCCTCAACAGGGTGATCAGTGAGCCTGTGAGCATGTTAGCAAGCCCCAACAGCCATATATCAGGGAAAGAATTCTATGTACTAGCTCAGAGCCCTCTCTGACTAGTGTTCCCTTACTAGCCAGTGGGGATAGTTGCTGCTCGCACTCACAGATGAGCCATGTACCATTGTAGGCAATCTCTTCATATAATCCTCTCCATAAATTTATTGAGCTCAGTCCTGAAGCCAGTTTGGGGAGGAGTGTGTGTGTTTGTTTTTTTGGTTTTTTTTTTGCCTCTGTTGCTCCCTTTGGAAGGATATGCCAGAACTTCATTCTTCTGGTGGTTAGAGACTTTTGTCTAATTTGAATCCCAGACTTTTTGATGTCTAGTTTATGTCCATTTGTTCTTGTGTTGACATTGGCTATTAATTTAAATAACTCACCTTTCTCCATGATATTTATCCCTCTTATATATTCATGAAGAGCAGTTATATCTCTCTCAGCCTTTGTTTGATTAGGTTAAACAAGCCAAGCTCCTTGAGTTTCCTCTAGTAAAGTTGGTTTTTAATTCCTCTGATTATCCTAGTAGTTCTCCTTTGCACCTATTTCAGTTTGAATTAATGTTTCTTAAAAATGGGATACCAGAATTCCTACAGTATTTCAGATGAGGTCTCACTACTGTTTTGTATAATAGTATTAACATTTCCCTGTCTGTATTGGCAATACCTTGCCTGACATATCCTGGAACTACATTACTCTTTTGTGTGGCCACATCACACAGGCAGCTCATTTATCCTGTGACTGATCAATACACCCAGGTCTTTCTCTTCTGTTGTCACTTCCAACTGATAGGTTCTCAGTTTATAGCAAATAGCAGATTTAAGGAGCCAGCTGATGGCTTGTAGATGACTATTTTATTTTTAACTCTCACCGATTATATTTCACTAGGTCTTCAGTGGAGGAAGGGGAGTAGCTTAGCAGAGAACTTTACAGTGAGCTGAAACACAAAAGGGAAGCTTACAAGAAGTGGAAGCTTGGATAAATGACTAGGGAGGTGTATAAAGATATTGCTCAGGCCTGCAGGGATAAAATCAGAAATGGCAATGGGAGTTGCAGCTAGCAAGGGATATGAAGGGTAACAGGAAAGGGTTCTACAAGTATGTCAGTAAGAAGAAGAGGATCAGGGATGGTGTAGATCCTTTACTGAATGGGGCAGGTATCCTCATGGAGGATGATGCAGAAAAGGCTGAAGTACTCAATGCTTTTTTTTATCCTCAATCTTCATAGGCAGGGTCAGCTCCCAGGCTACTACAGTGAGTAACACAGAATGGAGAAGAGCAGCTCTCAGTGATGGAAGGTCAGGTTAGGAGCTACTTGGATGAGCTGGATGGGCACAAGTCTATGAACTGAGCGTGCTGAGGAAGTTGGTCAATGTGATTGCAGAGCTGCTACCCATTATCTTTGAAAACTTGTGGCAAAGAGGGGAGCTCCTGGATAATTGCAAAAAAGGCAAATATAGTACCTGTCTTCAAGAAAAGGGAAAAAAGGAGGACCTGGGGAACTATAGACCAATCAACCTCTCCTTAGTCCCTGAAAAAATCATGGGGCAGGTCCTAAGAGAATCCATTCTGAAACACTCAAAGGAAGGTCAAGTGATCAGGAACAGTCAGCATGGATTCACTAAGGACAAATCATGCCTGATCAACCTGATAACCTTCTGTGATCAGATGAATGGATATGCCAATGTGGGAATAGTTGTTTATGTGATATATCTCAACTTTAGCAAAGGTTTTGAAAGAGTTTCCCACAGCATTCTTGTCAGCAAGATAAGGAAGTATGGTTTGGAAGAATGGACCATAAGGTAGCTAGAAAGCTGGCTAGATCATTGGGCTCAGCAGGTAGGGATTAATGGTCCCATGTCTAGCTGGCAACCAGTAACTAGTGGAGGGCCCCAGGGGCTGGCTCTGCGATTGGTTCTGTTCAACTTTTTCATCTGGATGATGGGATAGACTGCATGCTCAGTAGATTAACGGATGACACCAAGCTGGGGGGAATGGTAAACATGCTAGAGGGCAGGGGTGGGATTCAGGGAAACAAGGGTAAGTGCAAACTCCTGTACTTAGGACAGAAAAATCCCATGTACTGCTCTAGGCTGGGGACTGATTGGCTCAGAGGGAGCTCTGTAGAAAAGAACCTGGGGGTTATGGTGGATGGGAAGCTGGATGTGAGTCAACAATGTGCTCTTGTTGGCAAAAAGACCACTGGCATATTGGGCTGCATCAGTAGGAGTGTTTCTAGCAGATGGAAGGATGTGATTATTCCCCTCTAGTCAGCACTGGTGATGCCACATTTGGAATATTGTGTCCAGTTTTGGGCTCTGTGCTACAGAGAGGATGTTGACAAATTAGGGTCCAGTGGTGAGCAGTGAAAATGATTAGGGGGTTGGGGCACATGACTTAAAAGGATAGACTGAAGAAACTAGGCTTATGTAGTCTGCAGAAGAGAAGACTGAGCAGGGATTTGATAGCACCCTTCAGCTACTTGAAGCAGTGCTCCAAAGAGGAGGGAGCTAGGCTCTTCTCAGTAGTAACAGGACAGAACAAGGAGCAATGGTTTCAAGTTACAGCTGGGATGGTTGAGGTTGGATATTGGGAAAAACTTTCACACTAGGAGGTTGGTGAAGCTTTGGAATGGGTTACCCTAGGGACAGGGGCGTTGCTGGCTGGGGGAGGGACCCAGGGCACAGGCCCCGCCCCCTGGCCAGGGCCGGAAGCGGCTGTGGGTGGCTGGGCCCTGCATGCCTGGCCGGGGCCGGGGCCGGAAATCCGGGGCACTGGCACTGGGGTTGGGGGCATGTGTCCCGGAGTGCCTGACGCCAGCGACGCCCCTGCCTAGGGAGGTGGTGGAATCTCCATCTTTGGAGACATTTAAGGCCTGGTTAGCCAAAACCCGGGTTGGGATGATTTAGTTGGAGTGGCCCTGCTTTAATCAGGGAGTTGGACTAGATGACCTGATGAGGTCCTTCCAACCCTATAATTCTATACTTGTTATTCTGAGTCTTCTGTTAAAGTTAATTGTGCTCAAAAAAGTTAGTGTAATGCAAGATTAAATAAATGAGACATGGCTTAGTTGGAATAATGGCAGGAGAAAGTTCTAGAGCAAGAGGCATTTTGCTGAAAACATTCCTGCTCTAACACCTGCAAGTGCCTCCATGTTCTTCTTCAGTCAGTGTCCCTTGGAACAAGTCAGTCTAGGTGTTGACTCCAGTCCTGTGGCATGCTAAGCTTTGATTGCTGTTGACATTTGTTCAAGGTAACTGTGCTCATGCCTTGCAGGAATACACCTTGTTGTGTGCAAACATTTATTTACTTCTATATAAATTAGAGCCTAAATAATCCAGTGCAGGTTTGGACCCCATATGTTGAATACAGTATAAACAGAGAGGTATATACATAAGGTCCATATTTCAAATCGGACGGAAAGCTCTTTGACACAGAACATGATATGCTAAAGGAGGAAAGACAGGAGAGGTACTGTGCTAGCAAAAATAAGCTCATTGAGATGCATAGATTGTCTGTCTGCTACTCATCTTGTTAGCTTTGAGCCTCTTATTTCATACAAATCAAATGAAATCAGCTGTCCTCAATTCTCTCAGTGTAAATGTTACTGCTTCTCATTTCTTGTAATGATCACAGCAGATTTGGGTCTTCTGGTGGTATTTGAAATACAGGTAATCCAGGATGTAACTGGTCCTGCCCAAATGATGCCTCTCAAATTAGGAGTACGACACAGAAAATGGTCTGATACTGGATTAAAAACCAGTGAAGATTATGAATCACTGGAATGAAATGGGTTCCATCTGAATTGTTTTAGGCAGCAGATTGCTTCTGCATGTGGAACCAGTAAAACTTTCACTTAGTGAAAGTGTGAAAAATACAGGGGAGTTAGTACAGATCTTCTTGAGAAACTACTGCACTGATACCTTGCCGGGATTTCATGTAAGCTATCACCACGCTGGAGTTTAAAACCACCTATATCAAAAGCAAAGAAAAAAACTTGGATGAGATTTTCGAAAACTCCGAAGAGACACACACATAGGAGACAAATATTTAACACTAGAAAGTCTGAGTTAATTGAGAGAGGTGACTATTACGAAGAACTCTAACATGATTAAAATATCTATTATCCTGAAAGGTCTCTTTGCTGTGTTGATGGTTTTGACATTAGCTATGGAGTTATTAGCTATGTGCTTTAGAAATTCTCTTTGTATCTTTGCTGAAAACATTTCGGTGAACAGCTGTCTAAGATGTGTAAAGTTTCATTAGCAGTAAACCATTAGCCTTGGTTGTATCTGAAACCGAGATCAAATGACTTCCTTTTGGGAAGAGCAATTCTATTAAGAATATCTGCTTCATTTATATTCAAGTATATGCTAGAATGACTTCCAATATTTCGGAGATTTGAATTTTCCTCCCAAATCATAATAGTGATGTCTAGTTTTTTGTGGGACAGTAGAAATGCCTTAAATTCAAATAGTTTGCAATTGCTAACTGAGTTTATGGATGCAGATGTGAGTGTTTTAGTTTTTCAAAATGAAATGACAGCCCATCTGGAAAACTGAACAGCCCAGTGACTTGATGAATGAAAATGGAGAAGCAAGAAGCATGCAATAGGTCATTACATTAAGTGTATTTACAAAAGAGGAAATGATTTGATGCTAAAAATTTGGAATGACTGTACATAATTGTCTGAATATAAAGGTCTCCCAGTGACCTGACACATGACAGTTTCTCCCTCTCCTTCTAATTATTTGAAAGGGGAGGTGCTTATAATATTAGAGTAGAGATGTACTTTGGCAACATAAAGATGAAGAGTGAAAACGTGACAGTGTCTTTTGATGACTTTTTCAGTTCAGTGCAACAAAATCAGAGATGATATGATGTCTTTTTAAGGGCATTACAGACAAATGCATTATCATTGCTTTAGAAGCATAATTCCTATCAGATATCCCTATGTGGAAGCCTTTGCTCACACATAACTGATTAATCATCCAAACAGCAAGAATAGTTGAAATAAGAGGCAATAGATCTTAACTTGGAATATTCACAGGAGAATTATTTCAGTTATTTAAAAGCATGTCAGTATGCATCAAGCACCATGAGTTATACTACAAACAATTACACAGAGCGTGCTAGGCTCTAGATAAAATAACATCATTTTATTCAAAAGCATTCCCCCAGGTGGTTAAATACAAATTAACTGGGGTAGCTTGGTTCATGTATTTTGGATATGCTCTCCACCAAATAGCTTCTGAACATCTGTTAAAGAAATTGAGTATAAGGGTATATAGGATCAAATCCTGAGAGCCTTAACCTGAGAAGTTCCAAGGGGGTAACCATGTTAGTCTAGTTCAGCAAAACAAACGAGTCTGGTGGCACTTTTAAAAGACTAACAAATTAACTTATTGCATGAGCTTTATTGGGGGAAAATCCCACTTTGCAAGACACTTGAAGACAGAAGTACAGATGAATGTACTTTTCTGTCTTCAAGCATTTGGCAAAGTAAAGTAGGATAAATACATTCATCTGTACTTCTCCATCTTCAGCAGTCTGACAAAGTGAGGTTTTTCTCCCACAAAAGCTCATGCAGTAAATAAATCTGTTAATCTTTAAAAGTGCCACAGGATTCCTTGTTTGTTTTATTTAAGCCAACTCCCACTCCCCTATGAGTGGGAGTGGGCTTGAATAAAGACTGAGCAAATGAGAATGAATATTGAATTAAGAACATCAGTATTCAGCCTATAGTGACTTTACCCAAATGCTTGCTTTGCTTACATCACTATGTACACTGTTTATTGGCTAACATCACACACAAACATACACATGTATGAAGTCATTTTGTACCTTCCTACTTAAGCTGCGCACCACAGCTCTAGTCAAGGATCTGGGCTATTATTTGGGAAGATCTGGGTTAGGATGACATTTCCTTCATAATGATATGGCACAGTCATACATGACACTGCTGCTTACAAGGCACAAGTGATGATCTGAACTTAACACAAATGCATTATTAGTTTGGATGTCTACAGAAGATGACATTTAAATCCATATTTTCTCTTGGTCCTGGTTTAAATGATATGCTCTCCTGGTCATTTTAATATTTTGCAGTAACTGCTCTTTTTCAGCAATAGACACAACATTGAGTCAGT
The DNA here is from genome assembly GCA_007922195.1 of Podocnemis expansa. Lineage (NCBI taxonomy): Eukaryota > Metazoa > Chordata > Testudines > Podocnemididae > Podocnemis > Podocnemis expansa. The sequence goes on along the minus strand of ML681994.1, from coordinate 48,301,074 downwards.
TTTGATTAAGCTTCTTTAATTTGACTTTGAAAGGTGTATTATATTAGAGACAAGACACAAATTACTTTCTTGTTTACTGTACATTGGCTTTAGGATTATTTTTTCTGTGATCTCATCCACAGATAAATCAATTAAGCACTGCCATCTTTTTACTATTTATTCTGAATACTTGGACAAAAGCTTAAGGTTGCATACAGCTGGTAAAAATTTTCATTCTCGGGTTTAATTACATAAGAAATCTTACTGCATATGTATTCTTTCAGATGTCTTTAACTGTCTATGATATTTTGTGAGCAGTTTGCAAATTAAGTGCAGAAAAAAAGTCATTCTTTAAGTCAGACTGACTGACTGACTAGTAAATAATTTGGTAACTCCTGTCTAGGCAAAGTAGGCATACTGGAAGTCCATCAGAAATAACAATTTAAATAACTGAATTGTATATTCCTGTGAAATGTGGCTACTAGCTTGAAATAAATCCCAAGGGATAAAGAATATTGGTTACATGTTTACTTCAGAGCTCAGCAGTGAAATAACCTAAACCCCAAAGCTGTTAACTATCATTAGTTTTCAGAGTCAACACCCTACTGAGATAAGTGAAGCAGCTCAAATAAGTCTCTTGGACCATTTGTCTGTCTGCAGACTGAAGGAGACAGCACTGTACTGGTTTATTTTGGAACAGCTACTTTTATAACTAGAAGATTCCACTCTGTTCTAGTATTCTACCAAACCTCTCTCCAGGAAATCTCAGAATTTTTTTGTAATGAAAAATTATGCAGGGAAGAAAAGGGAAATATCAAAATTGCGGACTCTCAAAATCTGTTGGATTTGTAGAACTTCCATGCATTTAGGTTTTCATTACCCTTACTTGAACCATTCTGGGTTACAAATGTGATCATACAGTCAAGATACATTTGCACCATATACTGTGACAGAACTGTTTATAGGGATCTAGATGGCATGATGGATTAACGCATTAGGGTTTTGCCTGTCAATGGACTTAAATTTTGGTTTAGGTCATTGATGGACTGACTGACCAGAAAAAAGCCCATAGTCTGCAAAGGATTTCTTGAAATGATACTGCTTATAACCAGAAATCTTCCCCCCCCCCCAAAAAAAAAACCCCCACAAAGAATAAATAAAAACTCTCCTGTCCTGCAGTTTATGCCATTCTTCTGATCCTGAACATGGAGGCTTCTGTGCTTTAAAGCATTCTTTCTGTTCTGTTCCCCAGTCACCCAGTTGTAAAGCTAATTCCTAAGGTACCTGCACAAGAGAAAGGAAAAAGCCAAAGATCATGCAGTGCCCCTGCACTGTCACACTCACAAATGAAAGTGATTTAGCTTCATTGTTGTGTTGGATATTTGTCCATCAGAATTCATCTCACAATTCAATGTTATACTCAAATAGGGGTATACAAGTGAAATAGCATGATTTGCAGATTGGATGGAATTAAGTGCATTGACAGAACTAGGTAGTCCTGCCCTATATTATTCTTGATTAACTGTGTTTTCTAGTATTGTGCACCTTGTATATTTTCTTTACCTTATGAGCAGCAAAAGATAGTTTAGTTCAGAGAGTGAGTCATATTTTTCCATATTTTATCTCAGATTTTCTAATTTCAAGGTCAAAACGTTGAATAGGTGGAAAGGAGAAAAGAAATCTGACTCTTCCCATAAGTCTTAAAGCAGCTTGACCTGAATGTTTCTTTGTGTATGTTATCAAGATCATACAGGACTTCTGAATTCAAAAAAATTCTCAATCAATACAAGTTTAGTATTTAAGAACCTGGTGCAAGTGAAAGCAATTTCATGGACATGACTAGAGCAGTGCAGAGTCATGCCAAGTCTGACTTTGCTGCCTGGTGTTTAAATTGATTAATACAGTTTAAACAATGCTATTTATAATACAATTCCACGCTTTGGTAAAAATTCAGACATAACACTGCTGTTCTGTACTTTTTCAGTCTCCAGTGAAGATGATAGAAGCGCTTCTTCTAAAGCAATTTGACCACATTCAATGAAAAACTCTGTGTAAAGAGCTCAGTAATATTAAGGATGGGAAGCGTCATTTTCCTTCCTTTCACATCTTTCAAAGAGGATTTGTATCTCAGAACTCTAAGGATCCTGATTACACAACATATCAATGTTTTATCTGTGATGAGAACTGAGATGGTAACTGTAGCCCACTTTCAATCTCTTCACATGCTTCTCAAGTCTCCAAACCATGATTGTCTCTCTCAGTAGGCTCACTTCATTGCTAAACGCAGCAGTAGTGGTGTTAAGCGCCATGTCTTCTCATTTTGTAATGATCAGTCAGTTGTATTCAAGTGCAGTAATGACTCATTTCAACCATCTGGTGGCATGGATTCTCACAGACTTAGACAATGAGCAATATTGTGTCCTTTCAGTGATCCCTCTGTTTTTAAAACATGCTTCTCACCATGCTTTTACAAAACCGTGTAAACCCCCCCAAAGTGAAATTTAAACCTGTTTTAGCTTAGTCACCTCATTTGGTGGTTCTACCTTTTTTTATGAATTGCCCAGTGGTTGGAAAGTTGTGGCCAGGAGATGATTTGTGGTGCATGGTGAGATGCTAAAAGGTGCGATTGTTCATAAGTCTTGTGGAAGGAGTTCCATAGCCGATGTCCAACCAAAGGGACGACTTTTCATCTACTAGTCTTATGTATGGTGTTGATATTTTTGATTGCTCTTGTAAGAAACACAACAGGCACCCTGTATCTAGATTGTAGATCCTATTGATATCAACAGGAACACTTCATGTAGTTGGGCATACTGTATAGACTAATGCAGGAACTAGTGCTTTATTACATTGTGTCCTGGCTTCTCAATATAATTGGATATGAAATATTCTGTGGGCCAGATTTGGGTCTGATGTTAGTTGGTACAACTCTCTATTGTTTTTGAATAGACTTGCTTTGGGTCTAAATTTAGTTCCCATGTGCCAAATAAAACGTGTTCATTGATCTTAATTCTCTAAGGAATGAATGTGGTTTTGATGTGTTCCTATGGCATTTACTAACACAACAAATTGATTTTTACTGGGCTATGAGCAAGGATGGGGAGAAACAGATACTGGATACTGCATCTCAGTGTTTGAGAAAATGAAGTTAACTGGGTTTTTTATATGCCCAAAATAATGATCAAATAGGAATTTGCTTTCAAAAAGCAGGAGGTCAGAAATGTCACCTGTCAGCTGTGTTTGGATGAGGGTACTCATGTAATGCTTTGCCTATTCTGCTCTTATGAGTGGATACTGAAATTAAAATCTCAGGAAGCAGAACTTCTTGAAATTTCATTTTTTGCAAGATCCCCATTCAAGGATCTATTGGCATAAAGTAACTGATAGTGTTCAGTGACCTATATCAGTAATTCACTCTTTGGGGGATTGAAATTGATTTTCCTGGTCTCTGACTTGTGAAAATCTAGTATGTGCCCCTCGACCCATCTCCTGAAAGTGTACAATGGAGCAATTAGCAGACATTGAGGCACTGGTTTTTAGGGCAGCACAAATCTGCTTTGAGAACACCAACATGAGCAGTTGTCGCATATTATGATTCAAATGAGCATATTATACACCGAGGGTGTATTTATCAAACTCATTGAGGATTCCAGAGTCATCAGGTATAGTTCTAAAAAAACGTTACTGGAGTAAGAAGCACAGACATGTATCCTCCCCAACCCAGCCTTCCCATATCCTTTCTTTTCTCTTACTGCTCCCATGCTACCACATGTGGAAAAGGGCTTTGAGCTACACTAGTGCATATCTTAGCCCTATCCATCCAACTGCAGCAAAGCGGTACAGGATCCACTGGCTGGGGACCCTGTGCCTCCTTGAGGACATGAATGGGATTTTGTCCATAATGCTACCCATTCTCACTATGGAGGTTTTTAATACGTCCAGAAATGACTATGAATAATCTGGATTCACATATAGTAGAACCATCTGTGTCCACAAACACAAGTTAATGCCCTTTAATGTTTATCAGAAGGTCTGCATAGATGCCATGCTTTCAGTCAGGTGCACATATACTTTTCCCGCAAAAAGAAACAAAAGCCAAATGTGGTGCAAAGTGCAATCCTTTTGAGGGAAGGCACAAGTTCACGTAATTCTTCTGCTCAGTCAGTGCATTTTCGAAAGAGCAGAATTTAGCCATAACAATAACGTTCCATTGTCAGTCTGTCCTGCTGAGCCCAGCTATATCAGGGGTTTGAGAACTGTGGTTGACTTTCATGTATGAAAAATCTGCAAGCTGCAAGACTTAAGTAAAATAGGATGAGCTAATCACAGTTAAATCCTTGACTCTGACTTTCATTGATATTCTGTCTCCTCCGTCCACCCCTGCCATGTTTTATTGCTCACTTAGTGGTGAGCAACTTTTCATAAGTCAGTGGAACCACTCCCTCCAGTTACTCTTCTCCCTAGATCTCCCTCCAGAAAACCCAGGAAAAACATCCTGCTGCTGTACATAACATAAGACCTACTTAGTTTAGATAAAGGATTTATGAAAAACAGATCTTACTAGTCAGAGATTTAACAAAAATGTATTATATCACTGAGTCCTTTTTGCCTGACAGGAGCAAATTCTGTTGACTTTATGCCTTCAGTTGGATTGTGCTTGATTCAAATTGGCTCAGATGCTGGCCAATAGTCTATGGATATGGGATATAGTGATTGATGCTTCACCCAGCTCAATAGTTGTCTCTGCCTTTTTGAAAACAGCTGCATCAAAGCAAATGTGAAACTTTTAAAATAAGCTTTTAATTGTTAATTTTCTTTTACTTGCTGAAATAATTGATATATTTTGAAATTCACTCAAAAACACTAGAGGATATCCATACAGGAAATCAGGCTAAACAAAGTGCTTGAGCTGCATTGCTTAGATGAAATTGACTCATGTTCCGCTCCCTAGTGCAGCGGTTTTCAATCTGTGGTCCACAGACCTCTGAGTGTCTGCAGATTGTCTAAGATTACCAAAGAGGTCTGCATTTCCATTTGAAATATTTTAGGGGACAGCAAATTTAAAAAAAAAAAAAAAAAAAAAAAAAGCTCCTAGTGGGTTGGCATAAATCTGCAGTCACTCTAGTAAAATCAATATAATTACTTCTAAAATCAGAATCCGGTCCTTGGTAGCTATTTCTCCTCTTTCTTACACCAGTTTTACACTGGTGTAACTGCACCAATGGCAGGTGTATTTTTTTTTTTTTTTAACTGTGGTAAGAACAGTCCATGGTCTTTAAAAAAAATAACTTGAAAAACTCTTCAGGGAAGAAATGATACTGCTGCTTCTCACTAGTGAACAGGTGTCTCAACTTTGGAACAGAAGGCAAATTCTGTTTTCTATTGAATGGTACTCTGAAGTGCTAAATAATTACTACTTTCCAGTCATGTGAATCATGGGACAGAAAGCAAAAATTAATCCAAGGAAGTGTTTGAAAGAAAATGAGACGTTGATCGTGATCATGGAGAAGAGGTGGCTGTTAATCATACATTAAAGACTTTGGAATAATAAATAGCCTTTGATCTGAACGTGGTTCTTTTCATGCTTGAGTTATAGTTTTTAAATAATTTTTGAGGAAAGGTACCTTTTGGCCTTTCAAACAATTCAGAAACATTTCTGGTGAAACATTTTTTTTTTCTTTTGCTTGTTTACAGAAGAGGGGAAAATCAAATATTATTCAGACTGGCAGCCATTTGACTGCATTTATAGCGGTAACTGACTGCCTCTTATGTGGAAGCTATACAGTTTCATTTAGAGTGCAACACATGCTGCATTCATTGAGAGGATTAGATGAATTCCATGAATTAGGAGGATGACCTTGCAGCGTATGATAGCTTTTCATGTAGCCATATGTATCATTGTTTCCTCTGCTTTTTTTAAATATTTCCAAGTTTGCTCAGAGCCTCCTTATTTATGCTCCTTTGAGTGAACTTTGTGTAAATGTAGGACAAAACTCTGCCCTTACAGAAAAGCATGGGACTCCAGTTTACTCCACTGAGAACCACATCATCTAAGAGCAGGGCTTTCCTTGTACTAGGGGCTGGCAACCCAAAAGATAAGAAGTCATTTAAAAAAATTCTTTCAATGACCAAGTATTTTGAGAGCCACAGGGGGTGTAGCTTCTAGGTGTGTGTGTGTGTGTGTGTGTGGGAGAGGAGGGACTGGACCAGGGCACCTGCCACAAGGAGCCCTGGGGGTAGGGGAGCCTGGAACCAGAAGCAGGACCCCTCAACAGGATCCTTTGGTGGTGGTGGGGTGCTTGAGCTTGGGGGGGGGTGGAGCCAGGAGCTGCAAGGGGGAAGCCAAAGAGCCACTTGTGGCTCCAGAACCACAGGTTGCTGACCCCGCCCTAGCGTTGTGACAAACTGGCTATAGGATGCGTTTGTTGGGTTGAGTCTTAATCTACTTGACTAGTGTAGTTTAGATTTTAACTTCCAGGCTAACAAGTTGCCATCTTCATAAATGATTCACCCTGTAATATTTCCAAAATAAATGGAGTTCAGTGCAATGTGTGTGTTTTTGTTCTTTGACCTTAAAAACTGAGGTTGTCATCTCAGCTGGAATGATATTTTCCAAGCTGCTTAAGGGATTTGGACGTTCAGTTCCCATAAGTGTCCAAATCCCCTAGGCACCTAGGAAAATGTTGCCCTGAGATCTGCTTTGAAAAAACAATTTGCCCAATGATTTTAGCTAGATTTTTCTCCTTTCCTTTAACATGTATAGCTTAGCACTACAAACAGATATCAGCCAGACTGCTACCCTTGCATCCAAGAAGGGTCAGCATTGTAATAGTGGTTCTTTCCTCCCACTACCCTCCCCACCATATGTTTATAAAGAGCTAAGCAATGACATGTTCATGTTTTGTAATGATGCTATGCAGACAATTTCTAACATCTCTGCATAAAGTACAATTGTATTAACATGCCATCTTATTCTCTATGTAGATTTCTAGATACATTATAGTTTTACATTCTTTGACTATTCTTGTTGAACTCTTTTATGTTAAGGTTTTTTTAAAAAAGGAATAGATGAGAAGAGTGAAGCCCATTCACCATAGCGATAGCATCTTCATTGTGTAATACAGAAATATACTGGATTATTTAGCTTCTATCATGATGGGATTAAAATAGAGGCACTTTAAGTATTAGCCAGAATAAATGACTGAGTCTGAGGGAATAAGACTATATTGTTCTTATGAAAGCTTTCAGTAAAATTTACATGAATGTGAATGTAACTGCTGGATGTGGGCATGCTGGCATTTCAACTGCCAGTGGCTGCCTAAGATAACTGAAATGAAAACAAATGGATCCATGAGGGGGGACTGAAAGTAACATAGTTGGTGAGACAAAACTTGTTAGTTAATTCAGCTGGTATTATGCAAGTTTTCAGCACGACAGTACAGCCAGGTTTGACAAATGTGTCTCGCATCTAGGCACTAGCCCAAAAACTGGGGCACCTTGGTGTGTGGCACCATAAATGGATCCTCCACCACTAAGATGCAAAGAACCCCCCCCCCCCCCGCTGCAAAACCACAGTTACTGTGGACACTTGCTGCTACCAAAAAACTGTGCACAGCTGATGGTGCTGGCAGCTTTTATTTTGGGTACTGGGGGCATTTTGTCCCCTGTAGTATCCCAGAACAGCTAGGTGCCAGGATACAATTACTGGGCACCAAGGTGACTTGGCACCTGGGTTTTGTTGAGCCCTGCAGTACAGTAAGCTGCAGACAAGCTGAAAGCCATTGTTGAAATGCTTGCATAGATCATCTGCATCAACATGTCTTTTGAGGAATAAAGACAATTGAGCAGATCATATCCATGTTCCACACATTCCACTAGTATTCAAAATCCAGTGGAAGACGCTTCAGGGTCCTGATCATGCCCTAACCGTTTAAGGAGGCTCTGATTGTCTAATAGACAGCTTCTCCATTAGCAGCCAAGATAGGTATGCTAGGCAAAAATGCTGCACCTAATGAAAGTGAGGGAGCATGGGGCAGCATTTTCAGGAGAGGCCTTGGACTGTACAGCTTCTTATTACCAAACAGAAGAACTAAGCCAAACTCTTTTTCAATACAATAACATAAATAAATATAATACAATACAATAAAAGACCCATGTATGTTCAAAAAATTTCCCTTAGTAGTAAGGTTTGAAGAAAACTCCGGTGTGTGGTGTGGTTTTTTCGGGGTTTTTTTTTTTTTTTCCCCCCTCAGGGATGGGAAATAAGTGTGAAAGGGGGGAAAAAAGGTGGGGAAGGAGGAGCACCCAAAGCAAACATAAGGAGTTTCTATTTTTAAGAAGGAGAAACCAAGTGATCCAAGTATCTATGAGTTGGTTAGTTTGACTTCAGTGATATGCAAGGCCTTGGAAAAAAATTTTTGAAAGAGAAAGTAACTAAGGACATCAATGTCAATGGTAATTGGGATAAAATAGAACATGCTTTTACGAAAGGTGCCAGACCAAACTGATCTCCTTTTTTTGCTAGACAAACAGAATACACTGGATCTAATTTACCTAGATTTCAGTAAGGCATCTGATACAGTTCCACATGGGGAATTATTAGTTAAATCAGAAAAGAAGGGGATTAATATGAAAATTGAAAGGTGGAAAAGGAACTGATTAAAAGGGAAACTACAGTGATTCATACTGAAAGGGGAGCTTCAGGCTGGAAGAAAGTTATTAGTGGAGTTCCTCTAGTGGTCTTGGGATCCATCTTATTTAAACTCTTCATTACTGCCCTTGGCGCAAAAAGTGGGGAAAATGCTGATGACACGAAGTGGGGAGGAATTGCCGATAAAGAGAAGATGCTCCACTGCCTGCTCAGTTGATCCTGTTGCATCAGTCTGTGGAGCCTGATGCAATTGCAGCCATGTGGATATACCCCATGTCATTCAGGGCAAGGACCAAGTATTTGTATTTGTTCTCCAAAGGCTCTAGTGCACATCTGAAAGTGTCTGAGCTTTTGTGGGAGAAAATCCCACTTTATGAAATAGATGTATTTGTTAGTCTTTAAGTGCCACAGGATTCCTTGTTTGTTTCTATATAAATAATATTAACTGAAAGTGTAGCTTGTGTTTATGAACCTGCCAATTTCAAAAGGGATAGCTGTTAGTCTAGTGCAGTAAAAAAAACCAACCAAACAAAAAACAACAACAAGGAGTTGTGTGGCACTGTAAGACTAACAGATTTAAGCTCATGCAAAAAATAAATCTTTTAGTCTTAAATGCCACACAACTCCTTGTTTTCTTTATAAACCTGGCCAAATTTGTAATTTATAATGAAACACCAAACCAGATAAAATGAAGCTATGTTCATAATATTTTTGAACCATTGAGGTCCAATTTTCCTTTCATTGATATGTAAGGCAGGCTTAGAAGCTGTGCCTAACAGCTTCTGGGGGGAGGGTGGCAACTAATCTGCATGGGTTTAGTATTTGCATGAGCACAGAATAGATCAGCATAATCAGCATACAGGTGCAGGGGAATATGGGTAATGGTTTTTGGGGTTGATCTGATCACAGATCTGTAATTCTATTGAAGGGAAATATGAAATACTGTCTTTGGTGATACGCTACTCTGATTGTTTCAAATCTGTTCGGGTTGCTTAAAGGTTAAAAGCTACCCTTACCTAAAAAGAGACTTGTAAGAGAGGCCACCGCCTGTGTCAGCCTGGAGAAAGTAAAGCTTGGGGTGGGGTTTCCATATGTCCTTTGGGAGCAATGCTCAAGGTATTTTGCCTCACCCCATGGCCCCACTGTCAAATGGGAAGAGGGGGAATGTTCCTTGACTGGCTAAGTAAGAAAAAAGAACAGTGTTCTATGGGGGGGGGGGTCGTATTATGTTATTTGGAAACTCCTAGATATAGAAGCTGGCCCTTGGCCTGCCATCTTGCCCTGGCAGAAGAGTTACAAATATTAAGGCCAGAAGATGTCATCAGACTATCTTGTCTTGCCTCTAATCTATTTACAGTTTCCCACAAAAAGACTTCCTTTATTTTATGTTCAGTCCATTGGAAGACCATGGGTTTCCCAACTGTCCTGCATCAAATGATATGTAAAATTTTACAAAGTGCCTAAGTGCCTTCAAAAATCATACACACTTTTTTCCACTCCAGGACCTAAGAATTTATGGCAAAGCTGTTTCCCCTTACTGTAAAATTCTGCACAGTTTATTATTATAGCTATGGGAGAGCTGAACAGCAGTGGGGGGGGGGGGAGGATTGTAGTGTTTGCTCCCATTTACCATAATGTAGGAGTACAGGTTTCCTAAAACATCTTTATGCTTATGATAAAGAGTAATACTTCTATTTTTTAGAATACGGTAAAGAAAATCTCACATTTTCTTCTGTTCAGGACATTTACAAGAATCCCATCTTCCCTCACTCTCCTGATGCAACAGAGAGAAAAGCTTTTATAACAATTTTCATTATAAAAAAATAAAAAGGCAAGGCCAATACATAATACTGAAAAATGTGCTTTCTCCTAGTAGGTTGAGAGTGGCCAGAGTTCAAGGGTAATACACAGGTTTAAAAGCATCCTTTGATCCATCTCTTTGCTATCTTTTCCTCCCTCCCCTGTTCTCACCCAGCAGTAGTGAGCTATATGAACAGCGGTCTTATGTCATGAGTACATATAACTGTGATTAGATATTCTCTTTGTGTAATGTTGCACATATCAGAGGAAATAAATCAGTCTTGTCTATCTGTACCACGTGGTAACACGTAGCCAGGCAAATGATCAAAATTTTCCACCAATTGCAGGACTCTGTGTTTGTGGATGTTTGTCTGGGTCCTTTCATAATTTTGTACTTCTCTCCCCTTTATTTTCTTCAACTTGCCACCCACCCAAGGAGGTTTGACATTGCTTATAGCTGATGACATACAACATGGAGAGTCTTCTTCCTCCCCAGGTGCCATCGATGCCATATGTAAGAACAATTGACTCTCAGTATCCCCAGGATGATGTTTTTGTTCTTTGATTCCCCACCTAGCAGCACATTTCACTGCTGCTGCACTGCCAGGCTGGCTATGGGTGAACTCCATTCTTCTTTGTCTTCCTCAGAGACCCATCCATTTAGTTTGCAGATTGCAAATATTGATGGCACTGCACCTGTAATGGGAAGAGGGGGAATGTTCCTTGACTGGCTGAGTAAGAAAAGAGAACAGTGTTCTATGGGGGGGGGGGGGTGTCAGTGGGACAAGAGGTCGAAACTTCCGCAAAAGTGTAGAGTAACGTTCAGCATGGTGATCAATGTTCCCCCTAATATTTCATAGTCTGTGTGCACAAAAAATTTCATTTGTGCAAATTTTCAGAACCGGTATCCAAATTTGTGCACACTCCAGTGAGTGTGTTCAAACTTGAGTGCAATGAAGCATATGATGCAAATAATATCTAAATTTTAGTTTGATATGGTGATGGAAATGATTTTATAAGTTACAAAACCTTATTTGAAACATGCTGCTTGAAACTGCCTTCTTAAAGTTGTACAAAAATATTAACTGTTGAATTTTTTTGTGCGTGCTTTATTTTGTTGTGTGCACAGTCTTCACAACCTGTGTGCGCGCGCACATATGCACAGCTTAGAGGGAACATAGATGGTGATCCCAACTCATGCCTGGGGACCAGAAGGGTTGACAAGGGCAAGTCCAAGGTGGGAGAAGCCCTTTTCTGTGTAGTGGGTGAGGCAGCATTCATTCTACCCTTCACATGCTAGAATAGTAAGTTTGTTCAGGATCCTCTGTGGGCATTATGTTAGCTGCCTCCTTGATGGGAGGGGGAGTAATTTTTCTTCAACACATTGGCCTAGGTGGAGTTGGTGGTTCTGGGGTTTTTTGGGTGTCCTTTTGTTTCTTCCTTTCCTACCATGGGTTCAGGGAGGGCTTTGTTAACCGAGGTGTGTAGGGCATTGGGCTGTATGTCACACATCATTATACAAATAGAACAGCTGCCCAATGCAGGTACTTCATGGGGTGACACATAGTGACCAGATAAATGGCTTGGTAAAGGATTTTAAAAGGGGGTATTGGTTAAAGAAATGGGGGCATGGGGGAAGAAGTGGTGGGGATACTGTGATTGGGATGCAAGGGAGTTGACCCCTTTTCCGTTAGCTCATCTTAACTCTCTTATAAAGGGTGGGAGGGAGGATGGGAAGGTCCGAGCAATGCATTTGTTGCGGGACCTGGATTGAAAAAGAAGGGGGCTGGTGGAAGCCTTGAATGAGCATGGAGTTACCTGCACTGAGCACTTATCTGCCAGGTTGTCCCAGACACCTAATAATAAAATTGCAGTCCTGATTAAAACCCACATCAATGGTCTCCTATCCTCCTTTTGGCATAGCTGGACAATACATCTCCCATGCTGATCCGTTACAGCAGTTTGATTCTCCAACGTCAAGCAGTCCTACTGATTAAGTTTAGTAATTGTGGAATGTAATCTTTCAGGTCTTTCCAAAAGTCTGTGAGGATGGATACATGCATGCTATTTTGGCAGATGTCAGATGGCCTAATTCTGCCCTCAGATAACTTCTTACAATTTCCACATACGTTAGAGAGAAATGTGTGTTCAAGAGGCAAACTAGAGCTACGGCATGAAGAAAATATATCTTGCCATAAAGGAGCCTGAAGAAGCTCTGGAAAGGGTTTCCCATAGTCTGTAAGAACCCCAACAGATATTAAGGCCCCATTGTGGCAGGCATAGTACAAACTCTAGCCTGTCACAATCTAGAGCTCACAGTTTAGGGTTTAGCTGTTATACTACATGTGGAAAAAATAGAAAAACATGGTGGTGAGGAGGAGATAAGAAGGCAAAGGTAACGGTAGAGAGAGATGTGTTTCCATGTATGCATGATTAAAAACACACTACTGCACTGGCAGGAGATAGACTAGGTCTCTAACTTCCATTTTAGGATAGTGTCTGTTTTAGTGGCAATAGCCTGTGTGCTAGTCCTAGTCTCATCAATAGAGTGAGAGGTGAATCTACCTGTGCATCTTCCCCCATGCTTAAAATTGGGATTTCAACCTTTCTATGAAACTTAATCACAGTTATCCTCTTGACATTGTGAGGTAATATTTTGTGATGGTGACTTTCAGATGTCATTCTCATGTCATTTCTAATATGCTCATTAAACAAGAGACAGTGGCAGTTTGTTCTTCCACATGTTCCACTGCTGGTGAGCTCAGGGCTGACATGAAAAATCTGTAGGAGTGAGTCCTAGGCTTGTTTTCTGCACTGGAGGTTGCCAATCGAACCAGATCTCATCTAGCAGTTTGGTGTTCTGATCTGTTCAACCAAGGCAGAAAGCAGACCGGCTGAATTTCAAACATAATCCCAGGAGTGAACAGTGTTTTTTATGCAACAAGCTGCAGTTTAGTTACCATAACAACTTGGTGTGCACTTTGTAATCCTGGCACTATGCCTCTGATGTACTACAGTCATTTTATCCAGGTAAAATGGGCTTTTATCTTATTCTTGTAAACTCTATTGGTAAATAGTTCTTTTGGACTGGGGGCACGGGGAAGACTGAGCAATCTCAAGTCTTCACTTTTTACTGTGTTTGTGCTCACGTTTCTAAATCTGTTGGTATGGAACATATGGAATTATGCCATTTTGCTTTCTAATTATAAACTGGAAAGTGTGTGTGAGGTTGGTATTACTGAGGGGAAAAAAAAGAACATTGGCAGATAGTTTCATTTTTCTGGAGCTGAAGGTCATAGCAGGTTTTATCCAGCAACAGTAAAATATTACTATGACAAATGGCATTATATAGTTCCCATGGTATGCAACGACTGAACGCTTGATCAGGGTAAAACAATGTGAGAGAGATTATTAGTGTAAACCTTTTATTATTGTAAAATTTTAAAACCACCTTTAATCACACTCATGTTAAAAGGACACTGCCAAGAATATGTCAACATTTGCCTTTTCTCATCTCTGTTTCACAAGTCTCTGCAGTTTCTCATTTGATCTATTTTCCTCTGGTTTCTTTGACATAATAAATTGTCATCTGATACTAATATGTATTGCCAGCTCCCATGGTTATATCAAAACTATAGTGATTGGGTTTTTTTTACCTGTTTTCATTAAAATATGATGAAAGGTTTACCATGTCACAAATTTTCCGTCCATCAAAATGGCTACCATTTCTTATTATAGTCAATGGAGCTGAAACCAGCAAGATGGCTACAATTTCCATACAGTCTATCTGCATGTGGATCTCAGGCCATAGTTAATAAAGTTAGCAACAAATGCCATCTCCTGCTGGTCTCAGTAAGGTTGAAGTCAGGCCCACAAGGAAGTGGCTACCACTCCATGGTTCAGGGGCTAGATAGGACACAGGAACTGTGAGGATTAGCAGATGCATTGTGAAAGGTGTATGGACAAAGTGAAGAAGAGCAGGAGGCAGATTTAAGGACTGCAGGGGAATGGAAAGGAAAATGAAGTGGAGGGGGTCCAGAGAAGGTAGAAGCAGGATGGTTGGTGTGGGTGGGGGGGAAGATTCTGTCTAGTCTTCAGTAGAGAAGTGAGTGGGAAGGGGGAAGAAGCCACGAGACTGTTTCTTACAGGAGGCTGAACTCGTCCTGTACTGTTTTTATTGTTGCAGTATTAGTTATATAAATTATTGGTATGAGGTTTTACATAGTAAAAACTGTCATTATAGGGTCATTCCTTGAATATTAGGCATATTTTCAACACTTAAATTTTACAAAAATATTTAATGATGAGATTATATAATTACCTTGCTCCCTACAGAAGCTGGTTCTTTATTGGTGCCCATTAGCTAATACTGATTAATTATTCCATGCTTATTGGTGAATGTCATCTGTTCATTTCCTGTGGTACTACATAACCATATGAATTTACTCGTATTTAATGACAGCATATTTCTCTTATGCTGTTCCACATCATGTACAATACAATATTTAATTTTATAAGACCCTCCCATCTTACACATTCCTTTGCATCTTGCTCAACTCATTTCAGACAGCAAGCGTTACTGTAAAGTTCTTTACATATGCATATCTGTAACTCATCAGTTTTAAAAATTAATACAAGTTCTATGTGCAAATGTGAATTTTGACACATTAGTCATTTCACTGGTTCTTAACCCATCTAGCCCTTCTTTTATGAAAAGAAATAAACTAAGAGTGCAGGAAATAAATGGCAGTTCCCCTATTTATGGGTGAAAAGGGGTCAAATGGAGGTTTCTTGTGAGCAGCCAGGGAGATGCAGGCATCTTTGTGTGTATTAAAGATTGACTTGTCAACCTGAAATTATGACCAACATTGTCAAAGACGTAAAGGGGAGTTTAAAAGTCATGAGTAAAGTGAAAAACATGATTTGATGGCTTTTAAAATATTGTAAGTTTTGATCTCTTAAGGCTAGTAATACCGCTAATGGGAGTTGAGGCAGCAGTGTATCACAGGCACAACAGGTTTGTAAGTACAGGCACAGCTGTAAGCATGAGAGTAGCCTCCCTGAATTCCAAAGAACTTCCCTCATGTTAATGTTAGGTGCATGCAGTAACGGATTAGGGGCTGCAGGGCCCCACGTAGCCTGGCCCCACCTCCCCTGCCAGCCTAGGGCCCTGGTGCAGGCTGACCAGTTCTTGGGGGCCCTGGGGCCGTGGTTGGCCCCCGGCAGTGGCTGGCTGAATTGCATAGACAGTGCAGTTTCCATGTGACCTGTAGGCCATGTGGCATGTAGCAGTCAGCCCTACCACCCCGCAGGCCAACTAGCCAGGCAGGCCACAGCTGGCCCACTCCACCCCCAGGAGACCAAGCAGCCAGCTGGGGGACAGGGCGGGAACTCAGAACCAGCCAAGGGGGTGATGGGGAGCGTGGAGCCTGGCATCTCGGCTGGCCCATCCCACTGCCCCATCTTGGTGGGCCACTGGGTACAGGCCCAGATCTGCCCTGGGTGTATGTTTCAGTGCTCTGCTGTAATGACATCTCAGTGGAATAAATCAGAGGTCTTTGGAGGTTTGCTCAAGTAAAAATTGTCACATTTGGGTAAGTCCCAGCAAGGTCTAAGACATTATCATTGGCCAAACTTTTAACGTGGTGTCTAAATGGCTTCAAATCACCTCTCTCTCTCTCTATTTTTTTTGCATTAGTAGTTTTGTGTTTGTAAGGATTCACGCTGGGATTCACTGTACAGATAGAGAGAAACCTACCTGCTATATGAATGGGAACTGGTTTCTTATGCAAAACTTTGGATGTAAATGTCAAGCCGTATTCTAAAAATGTTTCCCTGTCTATTAAAAATGCTATTATTTCTTGAATTAAAATTGACAGTTATTTTACCAACATTCATGAGTCAGCTGCACAATAACTTATCTTGAAAGAGTTCAGTGATTACAGGTTCAAAGCCACGATTTTCAAAAGTGATTTTGGTGCCTGAATTCTTGGGGGTCAACTTCAGACATCTTACAGCAGACAAAGTTTCAGAAAGTGCCAAACACCCATCCTCTGAAAATCAGGTCTCTTTAAGGTGTCTCAAAATGGAGCACCTCAAGCCCCTTGTCATTATGAAGGTTTTGATCTAAAACAATTTAGCAATTATTGCAAAGAACAGTGAGTATAAGATTTCTTGTAAAATAATGTATTAATGATTTTTAAAAAAAACTCTCAAATTAGAATATTTTTGTATCAAATTTCTGAGAAACCTTGCAATGCTTGTTTGTTATCTTAAGGAACTCATTCCTGCAATGATAGGGTGAAAAATAAGAAACCTTAAAATGAATTTCCATGTAAATCCCAATGAAAGTCATAATTCAAGTGGTGAAAATCTGCTTCTTAATGATAAATCATTGTAACTGCCTCCTCCTATTTCAAATCCACAGGCCAACAGTGCTAAAGCACTACTATCTACTTGTCTGGATATACTGAAATAAAGAAATTTACTTTCTCTCTATGCATAAATCTTCCATTTGTGATTCCTGACCCAACCAGTGCCACTAAAAATGTAACCACATTCCCTTGAGTACAGATGGTCAGTGTATAACTGAGTCAGTACTCTAGATGGTTTCTTAATGCAGAGTGGTTTTTCCACATACTATTCTAGTCCTATTCCCTCTGCCCCCTGGTTTAAGTCATCCAAGTAAATAACAGTGCTGTACAAATATTTGAGGGATTTATGAGTGACCAATTTTGATGAAACTCTGATTCCCTATTTATTATGTTTTAATTTTCTGTAATACATCTCAGGTAGCTCAATATTCATCTGAATTCCTGAGATAATACCTTTAGCATTGGCATTGTGGCCAAAAAAATGGGAAAAACTCTACTTGTCAAGTGCTGACTGTACTATTAGCAAGAAGAATTTGCTTTATATAGTAATTTGAGGCCATAACCAAAAAAAGTATATACTTTCACTTAGTGTATTTTTCTTCTATATTTCAAAATTATAGTTTGTGAAAATCAGCAGACAATAAACTAAGTGGTTTTAGAATAACTTTTAAAGTAATTTTGGTACCATAAGCAATCAGAAACATCAACTGCTCATTTGTATGACTTCCAAAATGCTGACTTTGCCTTTTTTCAATAAACATAATAAGTAGTTGCATAGTAATATACAATTGTAAAAACAAAAAGAAATTATTATGAGGTGATGAATGTTTCATGCACTGAATGATGAAATGTATATTTTAAGTACTACGTTAAGCATCTGATAAGGGAAATGTTTCTGAAAGCAAAGTTCATGGGGTTTGGGTTTTTTGTAGGTTGTGTAATTGTTTTTTGTAGGACTTTTTGTCTTCTAATTTTGGTAGGGAAAAGGCATGCAGCATAGAAGGAAGTGATTGAGCAGAGGTATGGATCCTTCCTGAACTTTTTGCTTAAGAAAAATAAGGTACCTGAAAGGCATAAAAATGAAGAATGTGCTAACACTTTACAATGGTGCTCCAGTGCAACAGCAATAAAGCTGTAAAAATTAGGTTTGTTCAGGGCTTGAAAGAGAATGGAATTTTCTGTTTACAGGGAAGTCTCTTCAGAATTGGGTAGAAGTGAACTGGTTTTGAGTCAGTTGTGTTGTGTTTTTTTTTTTTTTTTTTTTCCCCCACTTGTTCAGCTTCTACTATCTAGGATAAAGCTTCTGAAGCATGATTAAACATACTATACCACTTTCAGCACAGTGGCAAGGAAGACAGCTACAGTTTTGCAGCTTTTCATAGCAACAAATACTGTTTTTCTACATTGTGACTGCAATGTTTATCTATTCACAGAAATCAACTGTAACTTGCATTTTTGTAGCTTAGTTGAAGAACATAGAATCCAGCTGACGACTTATCCATAGTCCAAAGTGGGCAACTCATGTTGTGTAAAGATTTTGTACCTGAAGCTCTTTTTTTCTTCCTTTATTCTCAAATCTCTGTTCTGATACTTTTCTCCCTGTCTTTTAGACTGTGTCTAGACTGTTGCCTCCAGCTCATATACATTTTCACTAATGCTCAAATATAATTGAACACATCCATTTATCTTTTTTCCTAAGAAATGAGGAAAACCCACATGCTTATCTCTGTTGTTTCTCCCATCTAATTATTTCTCTTATCACTTTGCATATAATTTATCTGTGTATGTTTCAACAGTTTTTCAGACTTCCGACTCCTTTAGAATTAAGAATGAGGTGGAAAATTTATATAGCAATAATGAAGAATACACTTTCTTCATACAGTTCATTAAGATGAATTATTATGTACCATCTATAGCAGGGGTGGGCAACCCCTAGCATGCATGTGAGCCTGTTTGGAGTGGCACATGGTGTCCTTTGTGGTGCCATTGAAATTGCTGTTCCTGCCACTGAAAGCCACTCCAGACTGCTTCTTTCAGGGATGACTGAGGCAGTGGTGGTGGGGTACCAAGGCATGCTGTGGAAAGAAGCTGCTAAGAGTGGCTCTTTTCAGTGGCGTCTCAGGCAGAGGTCCCCTGGCACATTGTGGAAAGAAGCCACCTGGAGCAGCTCCTATCTGTGGCATACTGCTGCTGAAAAAAGCCACTCTAGGTGATGTATTTCCACCACATGCCTTGGGACCACCCTCCCGACTGCCACCAAAAGGAGCCATGCTGGGCAGTTTCTTTCTGTGGTGTGCCTGGGGACCCAGAAGCTACCAGTAGCAAATTTTTTTTGCATAAGTGGCTCTCTTTAGTTGCATGTCTGGGAAGCACTACTCCTTCCAACTCCAGCAGTGGCTACTTTTTTTTTTGGCAAAGGGGACTACTGGCACTAGCTGATGGTTGTGGGGAGGGTACAGCACAGGGGTCAGCAAAGGTTGCTGACTCTTGATCTGTAGCTTTAAGCTGGCTTTGACCTCCATGCATAGTTTGTGGCAGGAGTGGCTATGTTGATTCAAATTTTGAAAGGGACAAGATGATTTGATGTACTGTGTAGCCTGCTTTGAGGGTTAATACCCAGTAAAATAATGTCCCTAGGTAAAACATTTCTTGAGCTAGTGGCATGTTCTTCAACTGAGGAAACTTTTTTTTTTTTTTAAACTACATGACAGTTGTTTCAATAAATTACAGTCCTCTGCAGAGCTCAGAATTCCTGAACCGAATATGATCAAGCACTCATAAATTTGTAGAAACACACTTCTGAAAGAAGTGGCTAGAAGAGACCAGATTCTTCTAAGACCAGTGTGTTTGAACTATTTTGAATCAACATGTAGAATGAACTCCAAATCCAAGATGTCTGCACAAAATGCTTGGGCCCCACCTGCTAACCTGAGTTTTTTCAAGTGGTTTCAGATAATAAGGGAAATCGTGGGGTTCAAGATAGCCTGCTAGTTTTTATTACAACTTCTATTGCCTTGGAGATGGTTATACTTAATTTTGGTTGATTTCCTTCTCCCCAAATTTCTTTCTCCTTTCTCACCTGTATTTTGCTGGTTAGGAGAAAATAACTGGTCTTGTTCTTCTTGTGGAAGCAATCATGCTGGATGGATAGGAGAAAACTTCCATAGGGGTTTCTTCCTTCCCTATTCCAGGGCCTCCAAAGGGAATAGTCTTTGGTGGCAGGGGGCAGAATGGTTCCTGCTAAGAAGAGTGTTTACAAAGAGGGTACTGTGTTTTTCCCTCTCCTCCATGCGCTGTTTCGTTTACTAATGAATTTTGTTTCTGTCAGGGAAATGTCTCAACATTTTCTGGTGTTACAAGCCTCTCCAGTGGTTGAGGAGGGAGCACTAGTCCTGTACTGGTCTCTTTTAACAGCCACCAGAGCTCTCTCACTACTGGCACTGTCTCTTTTGCTGCCCATGTCAGATGTTAGCGCTGAGATGTACTGAGTTAACCAAAATAGTTTGACTAGTCAGCAACAGGATGCCCGCAAGCAGCTATTTTGCTAATCTCAGCATTTTCTACCTGCAGAAGAAAAATGCTAAGTTTCTGTGTGTGCCTTGTTCACTGCGATGGCCGTATTTCACTCATATTTTACATTGCATCTTGCAATGTGATGAAGTTGAATGCATGGTGCGAGGAACTACTTTTATCTACAATATGATAAGATCTAAATGAGAAAAGCATTCTACAGTAGCACAGAATCAAGAACAGGGTACTTCCATGATTGTAAAGAGAGGGCTGAATTTTGGACAGAGTCCTGATCCATCAAATACCTTTTCTTGACTGCCTCATTATTTAAATAGCTACTGAAAAATGAGGTGCAGAAAGCCACATTAAATGACTTGTGATATCAGCAAGCCATTGCTGTTTATAAACGGTGCATTATTTCTGTTGCACTGAGAGATCAGAACCCAATTCTTTCTGCTGTGCTCAGTTCATAGTCAGACAATTTCAGATCCCTTCTTGCTTCCTGTGGGGAAAAGGTCTGTTTGCCCATAAGAAGTAGGAAAAGGAAGCCAGCTGTCTATGTAGTGTAGGTGCTCTATTAGCCATTTTTACAGGAGATTAAAATAAATATTTCTGTGATTAAAAATAATGTATTGGATATTTGTTGTTTTGAGGGTGTGTAGAATGATGTATTGCAGCATGTAGCTGTAGCTAAATAGCAATATGGATTAATTTTGATCACCATGTATTGAATCTCATATTTTCAATCTTTTCTCACCACTGAATGTGGTATGAATGCTGACAAATAGGTCTGCTAGCTAACAGAGCCTGTCCCTACTCAATCAACTGGGAAATGAAGACAGTCTGAATTTTTGCCTCAGAGTGTAGGATACGATTCATAGTTTCTGCTGACTAGCCCGTACTTATTGGTGCTCAGAGTCCTTTTGTGTCTTCCTATATGACAGTGTTACAACTAAAATGCATACAGACTAAAAAATGTTCTGTGACATCTGGAGCTGGATTTCTGTTCTCTGAAAATTTATACAGACAATCTAGTTAAAACCCTGGAGGGTCAGGTGGTGCTGGAATTCACGTGTGCATTTGGTGATGAGAGGAAAGGATACAAGAAGCCTTCTCCATAACACTACTTGTGCCTCAGTGTGTTAATGAAGCACAGTTGTGACATTTTCATTTGGAAAGTGTGAGGACACCGAGTCAAATCTCGCTAGACTCCCCAAAGTGGATGGCTCTCTGCTTTCGCTCCCTCATTATTTCTGTATAGTTAACAGATCTTGTCCCCAAAGAAAGGTAGAGGAAATGTGCATCTTTCAAAGAAAGGGGTTGCAGTGTCTGTACTTTTTGGTCTTGTCTACGTGAGAAAAAATAATACCATTAATTAAGTTACCTGCTGGTGTGCAGTTCCCACAGCAGAAGCTGTTGCATAAAAGAGGTCAGGAATTTTTTTCCATCAATCTAATCTAACCTGGTCCATGAGACACATTGTTTAAACGACCTAAGCATTTTCCGCACTACAGCTAACACTGATAAATTTTGGACGCTCATTTTGTAGGTATAGAGTCTCCACTTGAGCTGCAGAAGGCACTGTGCCTCTTCATAGACGACATCATGCAGGGGTGAGGCATTGCCCTTTTGTACTACCCCTAAGTAGCTGTGCTACCATGTGACGAAGTGGGATTTTTCTCCCATGAAAGCTCATGCAGTAAATAAATTAGATAATTTTTAAGTGCCACAAGAATCCTTGTTTGTTCTACTGAAGTAGACTAACACAGTTGCCCCTTTGGAACTTGGCATAATATAGCCTTAACTTTAAAAAAGAGAAGATCTTTGACAGCTAAAACCTGAAGTCCTTGCTTGGGCAAAATTTCTGTTGTTTTCTGAAATCAGAGAGCACTGGATCAGCCCCTTAGCTTGGATAATGAAAACAGATTAATGTGGTTGGTTCTCTCATTTGTTTGCACAGCTATCACTAGGGGTTAAAGTATAATTTGGCAGGCCATGGAAGCCTCCTAAATTGGCAGCCCCCCCCAGCACCAGTGTGGGACCCCCTCATACACCTCAACTCCTGCCCCCCCCAACCTACCCCTCCCTTTCTTGGCCGCCATGGGGAGGAGCTCTGGCTGGGGCTGAGGCTTCTGCCTAGAGCCTGGTCTCACTGAGCATTCTCAGAGCTTCCGAGTATCCTCATTGAGACCAGGCTGCGGGTGGAGTTTTTAGAACTCCCTGCCCAGCCCTCCGTGGCAGAATGCCATTCTGGGGCTTGCTATTTGTAGGGACTCAGTGTTTTGGCCCCTAAAAATGGAGCCAGATGCTGCATTCTGGGGCCTACTATTTTTAAATGGTGGGTCCTAGAATGCAGTATTCCAGCTCCATTTTCTATTTTTAGTGGGCTTGGAATGCTGAACTCCTAAAAATAGTGGGCCCCAGAACAGCGTTCCCCTGTGTTCCAGCTTACTTTAACGCCTAGCTATCACATGTTTGGGTTGCAAGCACTGCTGGGGAGTATTTGAATCCAAACAAACCGTTTTACATGGATATTTTTGTTTTTTAAATAATAAAAACACTTCTGGTTATGGACATGCTCCTGAGAAAAATAAAGTGCAATCATTAGAGTTGGTTGGTCTAAGTCCTGTGTCAGGTTCTATAAAACCACTGTTTTAATAATTTTGGTTTTAAGTAAAACCCAAATGTCTTTAGATTACTAATATGGATATGTGTTGGAACTTTAATATATTGTATATGGGTTAGTTCCTATTTAGAATTGAATTTTGTACATAATTTTTAGCACATGTCAACAGGGCTGGATTAAGTGGCCTCAGGGCCCCAGGCTGCCCACCACTGTGTGGGGACAACCCCAGGCATGGGGCCGCACCACGAGACACCCCTTCTGGGGCCCTGGCCTGCCACCATGGCACCCTGTGTGAGTGGGGAACTGTGGCCAGAGGGCGCTCCAGCCTCAGCCCTGGTCCATCTGCTCTGTCCTTGGGAGTGAGGCTGGCTGGCAAGAAGTGCAGCCCTTCAGGGCCATGGGCCCTGGAACATGGTGCCAAATGCAGCACTGTGCACCAGTTGGCCCCAGTCCCACCCCCAGAGCAAAGTGACCAGGTGCTGGCCTGCCCTGCTCCTGGGGGAAGACCATCCAGCCTGGGAGCAGGGTGGGAGTGCCTGGACCCTGGCCTCTGGCCCCAGGACTCTGACTCACTCTCACAGCATCTCCCCATGTAACTTTCACTGGTGGTGTGGTGGACAGAAGATGGAGGCCAGATTGATGCAGTGCCTTAGGGGCTGTAGCCTGGGGCTCCTCTTAGGCTCATGGCTGGGGCTTCAACCCTTATACATCCTGCATTAATCTGGTACTGCATGTAAATAACAGCACCTAGCCCTTATATATGAAATTTCATCCCTGGACCTTGAACCATTTTTTCAAAGGGCAAATAAGTATGACTGTTTTGAATTTTAAATATATGGAGACCCTGAGGTGCAGAGAGGCGAAGTAGCTTACCCAAAGCCACACAGCAAACTTCAGGAACAGAATACTGGTTACTGAGATTAGTGGAAAATACTAGTTCATACAAATGACTTGAAATCACTATGTCTTAAATGGAGAATATAAACATATCCTGGCCCAACTCAATTCATGTTTCACTTACATTAATACCCAAGCCAGGCTCAAAACATCATAGACATAAAAGAGGTGGGGTCGGTAAGCAAACTTCAATGCCTTTGTCTTTAGCACATATGCACTTCTAATTAATAGTTTCATTGCAGCTGCTCTAGTTCTCTGGCTTTTTAAAACTAAACTTGCCTTCTTGTATAGCCAATATAAAGCCAAAAGGCTTTTGCAGTCTAATGCAAAAGTTTAATGGTCTCATTGGGATATACCCATGAATTCCCAGAAGTGTGAACAGTCAGGCTAGATTCAATTAAGCAGGTTGGTGTATTCATTCATTCGTAACAATATATTACAGTGGGCCACAGCTAGGGTTTTTTGTTATTAATTGGATAAAAACAAAATTCCTAATTTATTTCAATTTTTTTCTTAGCTGCAGAATTACCTTTATGGTATGTCTTTTCAGATTGTGTGTGGGAGCAAACACTGTGAATTTGGATGTGTTCCTGCTGTACAGAAATTGGAAGGCTTTTGATTTATTTTTAGTACCAATATATTAACCTTACTGTTAATTCTTTTGTTAAGTCATCAGGTCATCACTATTTTTTGTTACTAGAAAAAGCAATATGGAACTCAGACAGGATTGTTACAAGCAATTGTATGATACACATCTTCCAATGGGCTTACAAAAAAATCTTGTCCTGATAAATTTTCATCAACAGGCATTCTGCAAAATTGCTGATAGACAACGGTATTCATTTATGTCACATGCTGTGCCATGGAGATGTTTTGAATTTATAATACATATTTAAGTAAATCTTTTAAAAATAAGGCTGCATAACCAATGCCTTAAAATGCTTGAAGGGATCATTTTATTAATCCTATATGCAATATCCTTCCTGTCAAACAGCAGAATTTAGATGGCAGAATCAATAATGTAGGATCCACAAGGGAGTTGCTAATACACAAATTAGTGCATGGTGCTTCCACAGTTGATAAGCAGGAAAGCCTGTATTCTTTCAGCCTTTTATGGCTATGCAATGAAAGAGAATTATGAGCAGAAACAATCCTATAAAATAAAATGGAGTATCTCATGAATTGAAATGTTTATAAACAAAAATGGAAGTAATTCTTCAAATGCATTGCTGGCATGGATGTTTAGGTTAGCAATGAAAGGCAAATCACCAATGACCACTCTAAAAATCTAACAGATCTAAACTAAAACCTAATAAAATATAGTAATGTTAATGTGCACCTTATCTTACTTTTTGGTATACTTGAAATTTTTTTTTCTTGTTTCTACTGGTTCTTTTTATTTATGATGTCTGTTCCACAAAGCAATGTTCTTTCAAGTTACTCTGTGAGAATATTAAGGATGTCAATTAGATGTAATGAAGTAATGTAATTTATTATCTAATGGTTATAATAATGATCTAAATATATTGAACATGCAGCACCAAGTGACTGACTGCTCTGGTAATTGCTCAGATATATGCTTGTTTTCGTAATCAATGTATTACTCAGACTACCTTCAGTGGAATTTATTACCTCATTTTCAGTTTCAAACTACTTAAATATTCAGTAGCTAGTCCCACAGAAAATTATGATCTCCACAGCAAAGAATCATGGTGTCAGAGGTCATGGTTTTTTTTAATATATCTTTGAAATGATTCCTTAATATTCTTAAAAGGGCAAAAAGGACACAATTTGCATTTAAAACACCACTCTGATGTTACATTCATTGAGTATATCTTTTAGATAGCGGACATTTATCACAGTATTGCTCTTGAATCTGGAAACGCTGCAGAAGGTAGGTGAAGAAGAACCTTTATAATCATGCAGTTCAAGGTAGTACTTCAGAAACTGTCACATGATTACTATGGTAACCATCAAGCCTGTCTATTGAAAGCTTTATAGAAGGGTTGGTACAATTTTCAGCTCATCAAGTGTTCACGGTGATTTACTTGTTGACATTGCGCATTAGAAACAGCAGTGTTAATGCCCTCTTGAATCACAAGGGACTAATACCAAGCCCCCATTTTATAAGGTGATATACCGTACTGACCTCAGGGAAACATTTAAAATCGTAGAATTGCATTTTTGTCAGCAAATGTGGCATAAAGCAGCATAAATTATTGGATTTAGAATGCTATTTTAGGCTGTACTAACTTTGTCTGAAAGATATTTTCTCAGTACTGCCAGATAAAGAAGTTATTAGGATTTGGTGTGAAAATTCTATGTTTACTTAAGCATTTCGAATAAGGGGTACATCTGTGTCATTCCACATAATGTGGGATTGCAACATCGCCCAATTCTGTGCTGGCAAGATTGTGACAGCTGTGTTATACAATATGGTGATTGCTGTCCCATGGTATGCTCCATGGAAATGATTTGAATGTCTGAATCAGTATTGCAAGTGCTGTTATGTCTTTAACTGATTGTTTGAAAATATTACCTCGGCTTAGTTGACACTCACAACCCTTTTTGGCAGCAGTCAAAGGGAAATAGAACAAGGTACAAAAATACTTTGCATTATCACCCTTTGATTTTGTAACTCCAACTTAGTTCCCCGTCCATACTGCGCTAAGTCCGAGTGCCACAAGTGTAGACTGAGCCTTCAACTTTACTTCTGGAGCTGGAGGTACCGAGTTGAACTGCTGATTGATTGATTAAATGCTTTTTGACTGACTGCTCAATGAAACCTGGACGAGCGAACTATTCGCCACAGTCAGTATAGACATGGCCATATATAGTTTTGTACTTAAGGATTACAAACCTAACCTGGTTTGGTTCTTCCATAGGCATACTGAGTTGCTTATATCTAAGTGTCAGGTAAGTGGGAAGAGTATTTTAGTACCTGGAACAGATGTAGGAGATTCCTGGAATAAACAGATCTTTGTAACATTTGGTGGCTGTTTTATTAGTATTTTTGTGTATGCGCGGGAGTTAGAGTGGGCAGGGGGTGTGTGTGTGTGTGTGTGGTGTTCCTTACCCATCTAAAACTCAGCCTAACTGTAAATAAAAGCAGGGGCACAGGAAAAATCCAGATTCTGCATATTGGCTTAGGTTTTCAGGGTAAAAAGAAAACTGCAAATGAACCAGTAAGGAACATTCTCCTACATATGCATTCTTGGAAACAGCCTGATTTATTGTGGAAAGGATGTTGTCCTGTTTAAAATAACTAGGTTCCCTTGACCCAGAGATTTGATGCCCACCAGCTCTCACCCATCCATTCATTCTTCTCTAATAGTTCTTTGTAGTATACAGTTTCAGCAGGCTTTCAGATGAGATCATAAAAAAACAAAACAAAACCCCCAAGGTTCTGTGCACTTTTCATGAATATTTAAAATTCTCAAGGCAGTTTTCAAAAGACTTGGTATTTGCAGTAGTCTCACTGGCCAAAAATTCCACCCACTACATAGTTATGAAGTGTGCCACCTACTTAGTAGTTTTATATTTAGCTTTTGTCATAACCTGCTTTTGTTTATGCACTTCCTTTAATCTCTGGGAACAGCTTATTGACTGGAAATAACCTGAGGCCTTGATTTTTCTCTGTTTCAGTTCCTAGATGGTGGAAATACCACACTGTGTGCTATTTAAGCCCCTTAATGGCTCCCTGAAGTAGTTAAAAAGCTGTGGAAAACAAAATAATAGAAATACAGATCTTCAATCCATATTTGCATGCCAATGGTCTGGACAACATCTCCCACTTAAGCTCTCTGAAACTTCTAGTTTGGACTTATTTTTCTTTTAGAATGGTCAGTTCATTGGCTGGTTTGATGGATAATACTCCTGCCCATGTGCCAAAATTGTGGGGCAACAATGCATGACAATCTGGAGTCCATCTATCAATAGCTTCTCTGCTGCCTGCTGTTTCTATCCCTTTCTCTTCAGTATTATCAAGGACTGGAAGTAAACTCCTTTATATCAGAGCCAGATTTAGGCACAAGCCAAGTAAGCCATGGCTTAGGCCCTCACGTTATGAGGGGCCTCTAAATATGGCTGAGAACTAAAGATTTATCGTAATTCAAGTGAATAATGTAAGGATTTTTGCAAGATGTATTTTTATGTGGCTTTTTCATTGCATTGTTGCCTATGAATATATGTAAATATAATGGCTTAACTTTTATTTTTTCATTACCTTTTCTCTTTTTATTTTTTTATGGTATGGGGCCTTTCAATCTTGACAAAGCTTAGGGCCTCAGCATGCCTTAATCCATCCCTACCTTAGATTTTAAGGCTTAGAAAACAGTACTGTAGAGTCAGCATTATCTTCTGTGGCAAAATCTTCTTAGATTTGAACAAGGATGTTTCCCCAGATCTCTAGTCCCTATAAGCTCCTAAAACACTGGTTTGAGAAGGAATGAATTTTATGGGATGAGTAAGCACAGAGCTGCTTCTCTCCCTTTTTCTTTTCCTTACATTCTGTATAGTTAAGCAGAGAATATGGGCCATATTTTATAATATACTTCATATACAGTTATCAATATTTACCTGTAGCTGCCATAGAGAGGTAGCTCTGGTATCATAATTTGCATCCCAATATTTGTATGCCAGTTTACTTCAATGGAGAATTTGGCCCAGAGTAACTGCTCTGTAAAAACTGCATCTTGATTTCAGTTTGATAAGAAAATGGGCAAATGTATTTAAATTTTCAGTAGCTGAATTTCTCATGTCCGTTTTGAAAGTGTTGTCATCACTGCAAATCCCACAGGGATGTAGCCTCCTTGCAGATCGAGCATCAACCATCTTGACTTCTAGGTGGGTACTGATGGTGGCCTGATTGGATATATAGTTTATATCCATTGTTAGTGATCTTATCTCACCACCAAAGCTTTTGTCGACCATGTGATCATTGGCCATGTAGTGACATTACTTGGAAAACATGCCTTGTAATTTGTGGTCTTCCATCTTAATAATACGTCCCTACCATGAAAGCCTCCAAAACCAAACTAGTGCTGATGGAAAGGGTTTCTGGGTTTGGCTATGAATAGCCTCATTACTGATCTTGTTCTGCCACTTAATATGGAGTAACTGATGAATACGGTGGGAATCAAAATGTCAGTCCCTCTGAGGTTAGTACATTCGTGTTGTGGGGGTGCTTAGACTGAAACTGACTACCTGTGACAATCTGGTCATTTTTTTCCTCATTGATGGTTTCTCTGCTACTCGGGTGAAAACGGCCAATGGAGCCTGCCAAAACACTAAGACCGCTTTGTATATATGGTATTATTATTTAGATGTATAGAGATCAGTGTGGAAGAGAACTCAAAGTGCATGTACTTTTAAAAGGGTACTGGTAAGCTTTAAGTCAACACCAAAGGCAGAAGGAGACTCATTCATGACTTCATGCTGTCTACATAGTGAAGTTTGTCTGATATGATTAATGAAAAGACTTGTTCCTTAATAAAAGGTGAATTTCCTTCTTTATTAAGACTTCCCTTAACCTAATTAAATAACATACATACTCCATCCCATCTAATGACTTGTGACCTTGTGTTCTGTGGATCAGTTGTGCACTGTATAGCACGGATGTGGGTTTTATGGGGCAAACACCACAGAGGTAAAATACTATAGATTGCATGGGAAGGCATGAAGGAAAACTGCAAAAGGAAGAGCATGTTTTTGGTTAAAATTATGATGGTGGTAGATGTTGTTTGGTACTACTTGCCAGACCACAATTACTTAAATGCTGTAGTTTAAATGTCTCTCTTCTGGCAAGTCAAAGCTTGAGATTCATATGAAACATTTATCTTGGCTTTGTTGCTAAGTGGCAAACAAATAAGCATTCATGTTTTCAAAGCCCTGCAAAGGTCCTGTCTATGCTGAGATTTAAAACCATGTAAGCGCCTTCCTATGTGAACATGATTGAATCCAGCTCTTGTTAGAAAGCTTCTAATGTGGTTTCCATGGCCAGCTCACATTGAAGTTGCTCTGCATATTGTAGTCAAGTTACATACCTAGAGAGAAACTATTAGCTTCCTAATAAGAGCTATGTTCAGAAAGCTTGCTTCTGTATAGGCACTAATATTGTTTAAATATGTTGTAAACAAGGCCTAAGAAGAAAACAGTAACTTAACATCACAAACAGACAATTGGATCATAGTAAAGACCATTTCTATTCTGCCTCTGTAAAAATTTTTTTCACAGAATTTGAGTCAGAATCTAAGCTTTTATTAAAAATTAAAATTGTTCCAAACATTTATGGTCAGACAGAAAACCTTCAAAAAGCAAGTCTGTGCGATTTCAGAAGTCTGAAACTATGAATGAGAGCTGCCATATTCACCTCCATGAGGAGTTAATTTGGAAATCAAAAACTGACAGTTTCAAAATCTGTCTGGTTAAGTGTTTGACTGCTAATACTTTTAGCAGGCATGCAGCTAATTTTTATTATTCCACAGTCCAAAAATAGACTGTACTGATGATATCATTTATTTTTGTATTTCATTTAATGCATAGAATAAAACTTGAAGCAGCTCGAGAATTTCCACTAGAGGCCACAGATTCATGCTGTAATATTTAGGTCCAGTTTGCCAGAGTGCACTGAGTCTTGATCAAAGCTGCACTTTCCCATAGACATTGCTGCATCAGCTATGACGTATACGGGTATGTTAATATGAAAGACGAAAGTTTGCAATCAGAAAACCTGAGAAATCTCACTGTAGGGTTTCTTTCCTTTGTTTCCTTTACTGCATGTAATGCTGCTTCTCCTTCTGATTTTGGGAGCTCTTTTGCAAATTTTAACAGTAGTCAGATAGTCATTTCTGATGGCTTCTAAATGTTGCTCTTGTGCTCCTTATGCATCTGTGTATCATCCTGTCATCTTGTTTTCACTGATCCCATTCCTAAGCACTGCCTGTATTATAGCAACAATATAGAAGTGATGCTATGGCAATTTTCACTGGAGCTGTGCTTTGTACCCATCATTCCAGTCTGCTAAGATTGGTAAACATTGATAAATGGGGGCTAAAACAATTATTGTCAATGTTACGCAGTAGCAGAGCTGCAGCCTTTTGTAATGTTTTCACTTAGTGCTATTTATATACAGTGACACTGAAGAGTCATCATCTCAGGGTTTTATTTTTTAAAAGCAGGCTAAAAAAAAAATTAAAGTGAAAGCCATTGGTTTTTTTAACGTCCTGAATGCTGCAAAGAGAAAACAGAATGATTTTTTTTTTTTTTTTAAATTCAGGTCAAATATAGGATTAATTTTGTGAAACAGTTGTTCTCAATTCACAAGAAGACTCAGCCTCCTGTTATTGAAGGTGAGGAAAATCATCCTTGCAGAAGAGGAAATAAAAGACAACTCTGAGATGTCTTTGAAATGTCTAAGGCTTTGGCCTGTGTTGTAAATACAGGAAGGCCCTGCATCTCAGTTGTGTGGTTCATGGGCATCCTACAGTCTCAAAGGGTGGGGCAATGCTAATAAAGAGTCCTTCAAAGGAGAAAGGTGGTTGTGGGAGGAGGAGAGAGGGTGTTGCACATGAAATCCAAACCAGATTTCTTTCTGAATGTGAATGGGAAGCTATAATATGAAAGATATTTCTGGGTAACATGTGGAGCTGAAATGTTTCTCCCAGAATGGGGAAGTGGTATGGGAGCACTTACGTTGGGACTGGAATCTGTGAAGAACTTCCAAAGATGTATGTGTGGGAGTGCATTTTTATTCAAGTGGAAAGCTGTCTGAAGGGAGCATGCACACTGTGGAAGGTGTCCTGCATGATTAGAGAGCGGGCATCTTACAAGTGAAATACCTGAACTCCCTCTCCAGTGGAGAAATGCAAAGAGGAAGAACATTTGGAAAGGAGTAAGCCACTAGCAGTCTTCCCAGTATAGTTTACATTTGTGGTATCTCCACAGGAGTCAGAGAGCAAGCCACAAGCAGCCTTTTCCAAAGAAAGCTATCTGCTGCAGGAGAGCTGTGTTGCATGTACCACATTGTGTATCATATTTTGAAGTCATTATCTTTTGTAACCTATTTCAGTTGCAAATCAAGTAATTAACTTTTTATGTCATACAAGCCTAAGCTCTTGAGTGAAAATATATTGGTTTAAGAATCTAGGTGGACAGCAACATAAATCAAGATGGAGCAGGTCATGGTTCCATGTTTCTTGATCTAAATGGGGAGTAGGCTGTAATGAGACTTAAAAAGATATAGAGAGGCAGGGTTTGCCCTAGCAAAGTATGTGATTGTGACTAATGGCTCAGGGAATGGAAACAGAAAGCCCCAGACATGCAAATAGTTATTATCCAGGGATAAACCTTGGAAGATTGGACCAAGGCTCTACAGATGGATGCATAAGGAAGAATTTCTACCAGCCCATACTGAAAGGAGAAGTTAGCCTGTTACAACTAAACAATTTGCCAGAGGTGAGTGTTGGTATGATTTAAAAAAAAATAAGTAATTGTTTGTCAATAGTTAGTGTTGTACTCAGGAGCAGCTATTTTCCTTCTGGGGAAGCAAATGTTTAACATACAACAGGGATGCCCAATTCATACCCCCCACCAAAAAGAACAATGGAAGCAAACCCATTTAAATTCATGTACATCAGGTTTTGTTCCTAATACAAAGTTTTACAAATGCTTCCCTTACTTACATTTTTTTGGTTCCCATCAATATCTGTTAGTGTAGTATATATCAATAGTGTTTAGAGGTACATAGGCAAATTTTAAATTTGTTTCTGTACTGGTGTTTTTGTAATGTTTTAATTATGCATCAGAACATTTATACTCTTTATCAGTTGTTCAACATTACTGGATTGAAGAGTCCAATGTGTCTAAAATGGACCTGAGACAAAAATGGGCACTGCTGATTAGGGCTGTCTGAAGTATAGGTCTAGCATTTTTCTTGGCCACTGATCAATTACATGGCTATAAATCCTAAGAACAAACTCCTTAATGCTGGTTCTTGGGCTTTTATATTAGCCACATTCATTGTCTGAACCCTGTCTCCTCTCACAAATATCCTTCTGCTTCATAGCTTAAATGCATTGTTACTGTTCTTCAAGTGTCTCATTCTCTGTACTGCTGTAAAAATGTATGACTCAGCTATTCAAAACTGAAAATTAAGTTAGACAGGGTCTCCTGCTGTAGCTCCTATTCATGTGGCCAAGACCCAAAGAAGCCACTGTGTTAGTCTAGCTGAGTAAAACAAAAAACAAGGAGTCCCGTGGCACTTAGACTAATATATATATTTATTGCACCCAGCTGCAGAAGTGAAGAAACAGATTGACGGAGCCAGACAGGTACCCCAGAGTTGTCTACTACAGGAGATGCCCAAGAAAGAAAACAGAATGCAACTAGTCATCACCTACAACCTGCAAGTCAGACCTCTATAGCACATCATCAGGGATCTAGAGCCTATTTTACAATCCAATCCCTCACTCTCTCAAGCGTAGGGAGACAGACCTTTTCTTGCTTACAGACAGCCCCCAACCTTAAACAGATACTTACCAGCAACTACAGACCTAACGGAACCATCAAAGCAGGCACGTATCCCTGCAACAAACCACACTGCCAACTTTGCCCACATATTTACACAAAAGACACGATTACAGGACCTAGTAATACAAGCTACTCCATTGAAGGCTCATTCACCTGCTCATCCACCAATGTGATTTATGCCATCGTGTGCAAAAAAGGCCCCTCTGCCTTATATACTGGACAGACAGGACAGTCTCTGTGCAAAAGAATAAATGGGCACAAATCTGACACCAGAAATCACAACATTCTAAAACCAGTGGGTCAGCATTTCAATCTTCCTGATCACTTCATCAATGATTTGCTAAGTCATGTACTCAGATGAATACTAAATCAAGGCTTCAAAGAGAAAAAACTGAAATTGAATTTATTTGCAAATTTGGTTGCATTGCTTCAGGACTTAATAGAGACATTGGATTTTTCTCCCATTACAATAGGTGATTTGACCTCATCTCCTTCTGTGTGCTGTTCTCCAGTGTTTGAATATTTACAACTGTTTTGATTTGCTGTTAGTGTGACCTGTTCCCATGACTTACACTCCCCTGAATTTTTCCTTCCATTCTGTAAGTTTCCCCCATTTTCAAAGCATCTGACAGTTTTCTCCTACAAAAGTTGATGCAATAAATGTATTTGTTAGCATTTAAAAGTGTCACAGGATGCCTTGTTTTGTTTTTTACTGTTCATGTGAGTAATTCATATAATTGCAAGTAACATGGTCTTCAGTGCATAATTTTTTTTTTTCTGTGAGAGTAATAAGAGTGGGCCTTTAGATAGGGACAGGCACGTAGTTTCCTTCAGCTTTGTTATTTGTATTATCATAGTACCTAGGAGCTTCAGTCATCAACAAGGCTTGTGCTTAGTGGTTTTCTTTGTTGTGTTCCCTTCTTTCTGAATTGTCTTCCCCTCTTTTCTGTGTAGGTTTTATTGTTGCTACTGTTTCACTATACTTTTTTTCTGCATGAGTTTTCATGAAGGTTGTTGCTCTTAGGTTTAGCCTCTTTCTCCAGAAATGTGGTGTTAGTAAGTTAAATCGGTTTCTGCATTTCCGGAATGGCTGCATGATATCTTATGAGCAGGTGACTCCGCTTATATGCGTGCAGCGAGTGAAAATGTGTCTAATGTTCTCCAAATCCTGGCAGACTTGTGGGCTAAATTTACTAGGCTTGGAGATTATTCTGCAATATTATGCCAAAGGTTCTTGTAAAATGCAGATCCAGTCCTCTCTGACTGATAACCTTCTAGTCGCACTTTTTCAAAAATGTATTTTACATCTAAGTTACAGGTTCAAATTCCAGTGGCCTCGATGTTGAGTGAAAGGCATTGCTACTTTTGGTGTACAGGGTTTTTTTTTAGGTAGAAAGATGCACAGATGGCCACAATAGAAAAATTCGGAATTCCACTGTCAGTCTCGGCAGAGAGATGAAGTATTAAATGGGGGTGGAAACTGGGTTAGTATCCCAATAGGTGGTCCTTCCAGATCAGTGCTAATTCACTTCAGGGGTGGGATATGGAAATGTATGCTACCATTAATGGTGCTGTACACATTCTGTGGATGTGAATGGGTGTTGCGCCAAATATTACATGCATTTTTCAACTCGGAAGCAGGCCTTCTTTTTGCAAAATAACTTTCAGCTTCTTCACTCCCACTTTAACTTATTGCTTCATGTGTTTCCCATGCTAATAATGTCAAGCTTACTGGTCTGTAGTGTCCTGGAATCTCTCTGCATCTTTCTGAATATCAATATCACATTAATTTTCAGAGCGGCAGTCATGTTAGTCTGTGTCCAGCAAAAACAGCGAGCATCCTATGGCACTCTATAGACTAACAGATTTCTTCAGGCATAAGCTTTTGTGAGCTCCAACCCACTTCATAAGATGCAACGTGTCGTATCAGTTTTTCTTCTGGCTATGGCCGTCTCCTCTGTTTCCAAGGATAGTCTCTGTGGTCTGTTAAAGGTTCCCCTGTCTGTCCCAGTTTCTTTCAGCTGTTTGGCATTGATTTGGCTATTTCATTTTAGACCTCAGAGACTGATCACCTAAGCTGAGATCTTTCTCCTCCACTTATGCAAGTGAAGGGGAACTAATGCAAGGAGAAGACCTTGAGTCCACTGGAATTAGAAAGAGGACTGTGTCAGCTTAGGGCAGCATTACCTCCTGAGCAACCCCCTTCAGAGCTGCTACTAAGCAGCTGCTGTAAAACTTAGCCAGTGGCAGCATGTACAACAGCAGAGAGTGTCGGATGTTTTACACAGGATGGCTCCTCTGTCCACAAAACTTGGGGCTGCCCTTTCCTTGTGGTTCCTGGGAATTATGGGACCAAGAGATGTGTTCAGGACCAATCTACAGGCTTCAAGTCATTTCCAGAAGAGAGGATGATGTCCTGATAACTACATGACAGTTACTTCACAGATTTCTCAGTCCCCTGCTAACACCATCATGAGTTGGTTTGGTGGAAGGGGGAAGTACGGCCTCTGTTTTTATGTGATATTCATTCTCTTAAGGATTTTTCCTTCCTCCACTGAAGTGTATCTTCTCTTGGCATCCATTCCTTAGTCTTTTGTATAAACACAAAGAATGCATTTTATTTTTATTAAGTGCACTCTACAATCCTTAAAAAAAAAAAAACAAACAAAAAACCCCAAACCCCTCCTCTTTCCCCTGTTTTTGTTCCATTTCCTCTTTCCCCCCCCCCCCCCCCGAATGACATTTTCACCTTCTGTCTCCATCCTCTTTTGTAAAGTATTCTAAGGCTAGGTCATTCAATAATCCTCACATTGTCCAAAATGTATATATGATTCCACACCCTCCCCCCTTAAATATCTGTCATCTTCCAGTCTGGAAAAAGCAAGTGCTTAACATCTGGATGTGTTCCTCAGAAACCGTAGGAAAACATGGAGTAGGTCTGCATCAGTGTTACTCAGTTGAACTTGGCCTTTAAATTACAAATATTTTTTATAAAATCCTTAATAAAAGAAAGATCTTTAACAAATAAATGCCACTTGGAATCAAAATACTGATGAGTGCCATTTACATTAGACATAAGTGACTGCACTGGACCTTAAGTGGAGGGGATGTTCAGAACTGCAAAAGAAGAGGTAGCAGTGCTTTATGGGATGTAGGAGGAGAGGAGGGAGGAATTGAGAAGCTGCTGCAAAAAGGGTGGGTAGGGGGTCAGGATGGTGATGCTCACTCATCCGCTGGAACAAAAGTGTAGAAGGCTTGAAAAGGGACAAGCCCAGGTATTAGAAACCCTGTCTTCATTCAGCAAGTGAGGAAGGATGCAAGCCTCCCTTCCCTCAAGATGATAAATACACAGTGAGGTTTGGTTAGGACCTGCTGTAGGTACTGTGCTAGTCACCACTTTATCTGGGCCTGGGAAGAAATTTTTCCATTACCACCATAATGGCTTAGGAGTAGTTGGGTTTTTTCTTTTCCTTAATGGGTTTCTGGGAGGGCTTATGAAGATAATGAGAAGAAAACGGGATTAGGCTATATATCACAATTCATTATGTGATTGTGAGGTGGCAGGGGTTTAAGTATAATTTGGTTGGCCCTGGGCCCCAGACCCCTCCTAAATTTCTGCCCCCCCATGCAGGTCCAGGTCCCCCTTCACCCATACCAGCAGTCCCCCCCACATGCCTACCCCCTCACCCCAGCTACTGCCCCCCATGTTCTCCTCTCAGCCCCCATCCTGACCCCCTTCTTTCTACCCCTTCCGACCCCATTATCTGTGCCACTGAGGAACCATCCCTGGAGGAGGGTGGCTGCAGGAGGTGGGCCAGGGTCCAATACTGGGGCCAGGCTGCGTGTGCTGCTGGGCCAAGCAGGAAGTGGTGGGGCTGCTGCAGGCTTTGGGAAATGGAGGGGAGGGGTGGCTTGGCCCTAGTACAATACACCAGAATGCTGCATTCCAGCACATTCCCCTATTTTTAGGGGCCCCAGAATGCTGTCACCCTAAAAATAGGGGCACCCTGGAATGCTGTTCCAGGGTGTTCCAGCTAACTTTAACCCCTGTGGGGTGGATATCTGTTGCCAGATATTAAATGACTTGATAAAGCACTTAAAATGGAGGTACTGATTAAAGGAACAGAGGAGTGGGAGAGATGTAGAGTTTATATATTTGGTATGGCAGGGTGTCAAGTCCACTTTCTAATAGCTAGAGAGTCAGTCTGCAGTCTAGTAGTTAAGGCATGCACAGGGGATATTTTACTAGGGTGCTATTGGATGAAATAGGGGGTCTCTTGTTTTTCATGTGTGGGTTGTCATGGTTTAGGTTCCTAATTCCAGAAGAGAGTTGATAGGCACTTCCCTCTGTCCAGATCTGAAGCACCTAACTACCTTTGTGGTGCAGGACTTGGTCTTACAACATTCTGGGCATTTACTATGGGTAAATTTACATGGCTCCCCACTTACCTTGCTGATTTCTGTGAATCTCATCCTTAAGTATGTCACTCCCCCTGTGCATTGTGCAGGGAGATTGGGTGTTGAATTCAAAGCAGAGTATTACATGGAGTAGCAGGGTACCTAACCACTAGGTATTGCAACACCCAAAGTCCTCCTGTGGATTTAACTATATGTAACCTGTACACATAAATTCAGGAAACATGACGGGTAAAATAAAGGACCAGGATAGAAACACACAAAATAGATTGTATCATCCTGGAATCAATTGAAGAGACTGAAAATTAAGAGGGGTAAATACAGGAGGTTATAAATTTTGTTGTGAAGATCTTGTATGAAACAGAAGGAGAAACAATAGCCTTGTACATAGAAACCTGTGTTGAAGATTACCTTTATTTTTTAAAACAAACAAGGAGTCCAGCGACGCTTAAAGACTAACATATTTCTTGCATGAGCTTTCATGGGAGAAAATCCCATTTCATTCCCACCACCCCATGCATTTTTACATTTTTTTAAAATCATGTATCTTAAGTAACTCTCTCTCCAATATGACCGGAGATTATGCTTCAATAATAACTCAGTACATTACTGTATGTTTTTATATTGAAATAGCAGACAGCAATTAAACATGATTAACTCTATACATTTCAAAAGCAGGTGCTTAAGGTAGGCATCGTAAACAAGTGGCCTGATTTTTTTTTCAAAAGTGATGAGCCCTGAGTAGTACTTTTCAAACCTATTGAAAGGACAAGAAACACTTTATATGAATTTAATCAGGCTATAACTCTATTATTAGATATCTGGGACTAGCTGGCAGATAAAAAACATACCCATGCAAGCAACTCCATGTTTGTTCAACAACTACCTAGGACTTCCATCAGCCCCATTTATTTTCCATCCAGGTTCCCTCAGTCATCCATGGCTAGGATCTTAAACTGAGGCCTGGTGTACACCATGTTGTTTGTTTCAGTGTATTAAAAAACCTATTTGTAAACATCTCAAGGCCTTTGTACAGTATTCATTTAAAAAAATGTACAATGGCAGGGTAAGTGTGTTAATATGATCTTCATTAGGGGCCCTGCTGCTTGTCAAAAGTAACATTCTCCTAGTGGTATGCACAAGCCATTGCTGGAAATAGCTGTCTGGCTAGTGTAGACAACAGAGATCAACAGCTTATCGATCAAGCAAGAGGCAGTCTTAGACAGCTCCTCACCTGTATGTGGCCCCTTCCCTCAGGCACACCTACTGTGGCTAAGATATTGGTGCCACAGGTAGCAAAAGTAACCTTGATTTTCAAAAGTTTGTATGGATGCATGGGGCCTGTCACATTGAGTCCTAGTTAAAACAGAGTACATTTGGGTGCTTTAGAGAATTTTCAGAACAGTTTCCACCAGCTCTGTGTGCAGAGGCAAGGTCAAAGTGTGGTTAAGGGATTGGCTGCTCCATCAGCACTTCCAAAACAATGGGTTCTAGGTGTGTCTGAGGTAAGGCCCCCAGGAGACACCCTTATATGCAGGACAGAATGAGATGCAGAAAATCAGAGCAATTCTGCTAACTGGGGAACTGGCCAAGCAATCAGTTTCTAAAGGGTTCTGGGAACAGAGCAGGACGGAAGGGAAGAGAGAGCTATCTGAGGGATGGTTTGTCTTGGGTTTGTCATTTCTGGGTGGTGGATGCACCCGCCGCTACCAGCAACACACCAGCTTCCCAGAGTAGGCTAGTCTGTTTTGAGGAAAGGCAGTGAAAGGAGGAAACAAATGTTTCTCCCATTTCAGGGATGAAGGGGATGCTCACACACTCCAGACAGGTTCCATGAGCCAAGGAGAATCTTCCCTGAGTTCACAGAAGCATAGTTAATGCAGCAGTTCAGAGTCTATCATGTACTTATGCAACCAGGGGAAGGACAACCCAGGAGGTATGTCCTCTCAGGGTCACCACCATCCTGATCCTAATTGCTCTAAGGCTTTTCCAGAAAGCCGCAGGGACACCCCTGGCATCAGCCAGTATGATGTCTATGAAAGGCCTTCTAAATGCCATAGTAAGGAGGGCAAACAATATTATTTTCTTCCTTCTGGGTATGAACAAGGTGGAGATAATGCAGGAGTTTGATGAGATTCTCCATAGTGGATGGGACTTGTGCATGTCTGAAGGCTCCCACAGTGGACTGTGCTACCTACTAGAATGGAAAGCACATGTCTCAGAAACATAGTATATGCATACATGTGAGAGCTGCTGTTAATGGTGGCTGTGGTGAGATTTCCCAGATCCTGCAATGACTCTTGTATCCTACATGCGTGGTCCCAGCTCTTCTTCAAAAATACCACCCTGCTTGGCACCTTAGGTCCTGCTGTTCTTCCTCGCTCTGTCTCTTTCCTTTTGTTCTTATTTCCTCATTTTTACTGCTCCATTCTTCAATCTGTTCACCCCCCCTTCCCTCTTGTTCTAGCTCTTATAGGCCTATTTTTTTGCATCTTTCACTACCACAGTAATTCTTCTCTCACCTCCTTTTGCTTCAGAGAAACAGGCTCCCTTTTGTCTCTGTCTGCCCTGCCACAATTTCATACTCACTTCTGGTGCTGGTAAGGAGAAACCTGTACTGTGGGCCTGTCTATGTCAGCAGAGTCCTGCGTACGCTAACAATGTGTTGGAGCTGCCTATAGGCTCAGCTCCAGAGTAAGAGTGAGTCTCTGATTCTACTTGTGGAGGGAGTTTTGAGGACTGATGTGGAAAGGAGGGCTCACTGCAGGCCGAGTTGGGAGTGCAAGCTGACAACATGTGATGGACCTGGTGGTAGCGAGGGATGTTCCTAGAAGTACGCTTCCTCTTATCCAATCTTGATAATTCATTTAGTCCATCAGGTGATAAGGCTGCATCAGGAATTTACAAGATTGAAGGAGCAGGCTTTGAAAACTTGGCCATATAAGAGGTTGAAGAGAGAACTCCACCCTAATCCACAGGCCCTTTCTTGAACTTTTC
The DNA here is from genome assembly GCA_007922195.1 of Podocnemis expansa. Taxonomy (NCBI): domain Eukaryota; kingdom Metazoa; phylum Chordata; order Testudines; family Podocnemididae; genus Podocnemis; species Podocnemis expansa. Next base: position 48,260,297 of record ML681994.1, on the reverse strand, counting down.
CTAAATATTTCTACACCACAGTGGAGCAGGACAATGTATAGAAAACAGAACAACAGACATGTCGGAGGAAGTACAAGAAATCTGCGTGCCTGCTTGCTTTTTAGTTGTATGTGCAGTCCCTTCTCTGAGGTTTAATTCAATCCATCTGGCATTTGGTCATTGGAAAGACTTCTTAGCCTCCTCATGGGTTTGGTTGTGGGTTCACTGTTGCATGACTTGTGCTTACAACACAAACAGTAATAGCCATTGAGAAAATAACTAATGCTCCTACTTTTAACAAGGGGCATGATCCAGTGCACAATAAACTAAATACAATAGTACAAACCCCCACCAATGAAATCCCACACCCAAAATTAATGCAACAGAGGAGGACTTTACTGGGGACCAAACCCAGAGTTGTTAGGGGAAGAAAGGGGTAACTAAGAAATGCTAAAATGTTTAATAATGGAACAAATTCCCCCCACCGATTACCACTGTATCACAAACCACAGCTCCCTCCTACAGGTAGAATACTTAGTTACACAAGCCTCTGGAATCTACAGTACAAATGTTGACCGTCTTTCAGAACAGGACCTTCTTGCAGTGTTTTCACTCCTGGATGGAGCAGATCTTTCTGGCTCCCTGGCCTGGAGTTCTGAAGAAGTCTCGGCAGGCTCTGGGTAGCTGGGACAGGGCTGGTTCTGTTTTCTTGGATGCTTCTCTCTGCCACCATATGTCATAGCAGTTGGAAGCTTCCTTTTGTGGGGGTTTGGAGATAACCAGCTAGCCTGACTTTCTAGGCTGTTTTCCTTTTTCTCGGCACTGCAGTCACAGACTTCAAAAGTCTGAAGAAGTGAGTTGCATCCCATGAAGGCTTATGCCTCAATAAATGTCAGTCTTTAAGGTGCCACAGGGCTTCTGTTGTTTTTGCTAAATATAGATTAACGTGGATACCACTGTGGGACTTCAAAAGTGAAACTAAAACTTGTCCCTTCACTTTGTCTCTGGGTCAGGTTGTTCCTTTCCACTGAGCACTCCTGGCTCACAATTGGTCCAGCAAGCTGCCTATATATAAATCACTCCATCAGGGCTCTGAAGACATTGTTGTAGTCCACTTAAAGTAGGACTTCTAGAGCAGGGATTCCCAATCTTTTCGCTAGCACAGCACACCTTGATACCTTTAATTATTTTCAGGTACATTATTAGATTGTCACCAAATGAGCTCTCCCTCTTCTTGCCTCTGTTTACCATCTTGCCATTCACAGTCTGTACAATGCAGTTAATGAAGTTAATTTAATATTGTTAATTGTATTGCAAAGAATGTGACAAATATTTTCATTTGACTTGCATGTTCACATCAATAAGATAGCAAATAAAAAAGTAAATTGTTTTGTGTTTGTTTTCCATATAATAATTTTACTGATCAAGGAAGATCAACAAACAGTATTATATATCAAGACTAATGATATTACTTTGAGGCACTTCTTTTGTATGGCTTTGGAAGTGAGCAGCATCAAAATGCCAAACTCCAAGTCAGAGATCCAGTCTACACTATCTGACACAGCATGGAACTCTGAAATGCTGCCCTGAATTCTATGAATAGAGCAGTGCTGCATGCTGTGAGTCAGTCTATGATGAATGACCACAAATTATATAAAAAATAAATAACAAAAAAGACTTTTTAATGAGACAGCTGAGCTTGTCCTGATGTGCTATCATTTAATCCTGGGAGGAGATATTGACCACGCTGATCTGAGCCCTTGTTCCATCGACCTCAGAGTGACTCTGTCTGTACTTGATATAAGTTAGGCTTGAAAAATTTAGCGCTCAGAGGTATGTTGTTGAAAGGGGTAAAAGAATGGAAAAAGTGTTGTCCAAGATGACAGGAAATTTGCTTCTCACTTTCGAGTAGAATGAGTCTGTTATTGTATCACACATTTTTATTTTCAAAGTGCAGTCCATCCTTAATTCAGTGAGCAGACCCTGAACCATTACTGTATCATTCTTAACTCTGTGCATTGCAGAGGAACTCCAAAGAGCTCAGGCCCATTTAAAGTCTTCTATGTTAATTGAAAGAAAACATGGACTGAATTTGTCTTCCAGACTTTCCAAATGCTAAGAAATGATGTTGATCAAAATACTGAAAGAGGATCTGCTGCATATGATGATGGACACATTTCTGTTGCTACTTTTGATGCCAAAAAGCTAACTGAGACCCAAATCTGTACAGTTCATCTGTGCTGGAGGGAATATGTTCATTTCTACCTTACATTTTCCTGCTCAGTTCACTGAGGTAGCAAGCTTTGCACACTATGACACATCACCAATAAAGTCCATGTGCGCTGATTTCTCTTAAGTAACATTTTGATCTCTCTTAACTCATGAGAACATGAGAACTTTTCTGCGGAAAGTCAGCGTACTTCAATGTGCAAAAGTAAACTAGTGCTCTGCTCCTGTTTCCTTACACAGCAAGGAGAAAAGACTTGATTTTAAGGGCCATAATTTTATGAAGTTCACCATCTTTACTGCTCCATTGAACACTAATGACAGTTCTTTTTCTGGCACTGTTTTGGCAACAAGAGCTTCATGGTTCAGGAAATAGTGGGTCATCAATATATCTGGGTTTCATTCCATGACCTTGCTTATAACCACCTTCACTTTGGCAGTGAGGGAAGCTGTTCCATCAGCGCAAACACTGATACAACTTTTCCAGTGAAGTTCTCCTAGCTTAAGTTAGGCTGAATATTTTCTTTGCAGTTTTGTGACCTGGCAGTTCTTTGCAAAACAAACAAAAAAAAAAAAACAAAAAAAATATATTTTTTTTTTGGATGCAATATACATCAACATACCTTACAATAATAGCCAAGAATTGAGCATGGCTACTGCTGTCTGTCAGTCCATCAAGTGGTAATGCAAATTTTTTGCTTTATTTTTAATTTTTTTCTGAGAGTCTTTTCACTATCACTTGACATATCATCTATGCTGTGATTTATTGTGTTATGTGAAAAGAGAACATTTTCAATTTCATTGACTGCATGTGCATCTAACATTACTCACAATTTCTTTGCATAGTAGTAAAACTAATGTCTGCAATTGTATGTAGCTTTTTTGTCTTTGCTATAAGCTCAGTCAGTGACCTTGTAGCTGGCTTCTGGTGCTTTGTCAGAAAGAGTTGCACAGTCTGTCAACAGTTGTGTTTATTTTTTATTCTGATGTCTCAAACGCTTAAATTGTCATTCTTTGCAAGGGATGAATTATAAGGGTTTTTTATTTTTAACTTTTTTATTTGGCATCATGGCAGGGTTTGAGAGTTTCTTCCACATATGATACATTGTGGTAAAGGGCAAGATGGATTCCCCCACTGACATAGACTTAATTTGCAGATAACTCTCTCAGATGTCTGTTCACCACTTTCATTTTCTCATTTTTTTCATGTTCATCTTCATTACTGCAAGTAGATGTGGAACCACCATTTTTCTGAACATTTATCTATTTTTCAGTGTCAAAAATTTGAAACTCACTGCTGTAACTTCTGAGATCTGTAAGATCTGAAGAACACACTGGCCACCATGTGATTCCCATATCATCAATTTTATGCGAGTGTAACATAAGATTGCTCTATCATAGGCTGTGCTTAATTTTCATCTCATGAATATTTTTGAGATAATCAAGAATGAGGCTAGTAAAATCAAATGAGATTAAAATCAAAACAACCATGGCTGCTAACATTAGATTGTGGTCTGTCTTTTGTGTTGTAATGAAAACTTTCAATAGTGGAAACTACCAATAAAGCTAAATATAAGAACTCTGGACAAAACTATGCTCAGTGTAGACAGTGACACACATTTGAAAATATTATTTTGGGAAGACAAGGAAGTAATTAATTAATCATGTCATCTTATTCCCAAAATAGTCTTAAGTGTGTCACTTTCTTTACTGTTTTAAAATGCTATATAATAGAGTCTGACTGAGGGTATTGCCAACCTCAGGAGATCAGATAAGAGTCAGACCACAGCAAATCAGTACATTTGTTGCCCAAACATGTGGCTACTTACAAAAGGATTATATTGGTTTTTTCAGTCTGTCTGATTGAACTGCCATTGACCATTCTCAGAGAGAGAGAGAGAGAGAGAGCATGTTGCTGTAGCCAGCTATGTTGGGGATGAAGATTTTGACCCAGACTGCAAGAGTTGTCACCCCTTCATTTGTCCATCCCCAGCCCAGCAATGAATGCTTCCCTCCAACAGCCAAATCAGTCTGGTGCCCCGACTCTCCAAATCCACTTCTGTCTCCCCAGCCCTATCAGTTCTGTCCTCACCCTCCAAGCTTGTCAGCTTTGTCCCCCCACCCCACTGTTTGCTGGCACAGCCCCTACTAGTTTTTTCCCCACTCAGTTCCCAGTTCAGTCCCCTTGCCTTATCTCTGCTTTCCCTGGGGTTCTCCTCCCCTTCTTGGGGGCCTGCAGTGAGGTCCTTGCTCCCCTTCCAGGCTGGCTGGGGACAGCTCCAGAGACCCTTTCCCGTGCCCCCAACCAACAGCTCAGGAGGAAGGGAGAGAGGTAGAGAAGCAGACACATTGCATGGAAGAGGGGAGGATAAAGAGAGGGATATGAAGGTCTGATCGGTTGCTTTGCTCTTGGAGAATGGGGGTGGGGGAAGGAAAAGCAAGAGGGGAAAGGCTGTATTCCAATGTGTTAACATTCAACGCAATACCAGGGAAAAATGAACTGAGACATTGGTGGAATTATTTGTGTCAAAGGAGCAACGGCTTAGATGCGTTTGCCTCCTCTTGTCCTTAAACATGACTATGTTTTCCCGCTCTCTGCTGATCAGCTGTTGACTTATTGGCACTAGGATTAGACTGTGCAGTGAATAAATTACCAAGGAAAAAGCACTCTCTAGGAATAATTGGCTTTCTTGGGTGTTGCAGAAGTTTTCTTCTCTCTTTATAAAACTGTCACGAATTTACGTTGCTGACACCTTGGCAACTCGCGCTGGCCAGTTGTTGTTATGTGTTTTGTTTGTATTGGTGATGTGCTGTTGAACTGTGTATGAGAAAGTCATTAGCCCCAATGACAGGAATTGCTGGAATGATTAGAATAGAAATTTAAAAAAAAATTCAGAAAGGATTGAAAAGAAATTAGCAGGATTTTGAAAAAGGGCTGGGGGCAGGGGAAATTGTTATCCAAACACTAATACTACAAAGAAATAGTATCTAGGAAGCTGTATTGCAGATTTGGTAACATGGGGTCACTGAAGACATGGTTGCTGAACCAGTCCTGTGGCCCCATGTACTCAGGGAAGGCTCTTCATGGCTCAACCATGTTACAACATAGTCAAGCCATTATCGTGTGTTTTTTATGGTCACTCCCAGGGCTTAAAGTCAACCAGAGCCATCCAGAGCAGAGCTCTGCTAAATATTTTGAAAACTGCAGGTGCCTCAGCATGCCCCACGAGGCAAAAAGCCTTGATGCCTAGGACTCTGGGAAATACTTGGTAAGAATTTAAGTGCCGGGCTTCATTCTTGAGGTTAGAATTGTCTGGTACAGTTTTGAGCTCTTAGCTATTGTAAGTCAGAGGTTAGGAAAAAATGCATGGCTGATCTAGGGGCTAATTTTCAGCACCTTGCTTGCTGCCTGTTTGTTTGTGCACCTATTTGGTGCTGCACTATTCAATGTACATATTCTAATTGCCAATTTGTGCTTCTAGACCCATGCACATGCAAATTAAGATTTTTTTCACTTAAGCACCCAGTTGTTGTCATTCAAAAAATGTGTATTTGCATCTTTTCCAGTATGCCATAAACTAGAATGTGAGGACAACCTGTAAATTTTCTCTAAGACTTTTTTCAAGCAGCTGATATGCCAGTATTTGTTTGGCAAAGATTCAAAGCTACCATGGGTTGTGATCAAAATAAAGAAAGCAAATAATTTATCTTTTACCTAACCCCTCAGTCCCTTCTAACCTGCTATACATAAGACATCTGGGGAAAATTTTGATTAATTTAAAAAATGTTAAAGGGCACACTGGGATTTAGGATATTCCAGATTAGGGACAGTGTAAATGAATGTAATTCACTTCAAAACAGTGTTTAGGACCACATTGTACCTGCCAGGTGCTGACCTAGTCAGTTGGTGGTACAGAGCCACATCACCCCAAATTTGTAGGGGAAGGGCACACGACATCTTTCCTTAAGTGATACCAAACTACATCCATGTAGCATTTGCCTGTAATATAAAGGGGGTCAGTATGGTGGTCCCTTCTACTCCCCTCTTCTTGACGAGTGCCAGATGAATGCTGGGAAGGAGACATCACTGCACTCAGGGAAGTGTGGATTGTAAATGTGTCAGGAGAAGAGGCTTTTGGCATCCTCCCCAGGGTGGGCCTGGCCAGGCCTGCTTTAGGTCATGTTACCGGAAACTTCCTGCCAACACTTCACTTGCCTTGTAACTGGAAAACAACCCATCATCCTTCTAGCAGTGCTGCTGCGTGCGGTCACAGCGACCCACTGCTGGCTGGTGGTTGCAGTGGCTAAGCTCGTGCTGCCATGCACAGTAGGCAGGGTGGGCAGGCCTGCTGGCCAACTAGGTGGGCATGTGCCCAGCTGGACCCACCCATAGGTACACCCCGACCTTTCCTGTTCAGCCCTGGAGTACCTGTGCTAGGTCCAGAATTGATAATCTGCCCCTAGACTTTTGTCCAACACATCAAATCCATTTACTAGTGCTGAGCTGTTAATTGTGTACGTTGGGATTCTGAAACTATGGTCCTGTCATTTCCTCCAAGTAAAATATTCTGTTCCTTGTTGCTGATCTCAAATGCCAAAGATAGACTGAGAGGTTGAAAGTGTCAATATGTTATTAATTCTACAATGGCAAGTTCCTGGCACCAGTCATTCAGATGAAGCACTGTGATAAAACGAAGCAGTTTAAATTTACAGCAGGTTCAAGGAAGATGCAGTACTTCATTCACAGTATCTTCAGGCGAAGAGCTGAGTGGAGATTGGTGAACTTTGATTGATCGTTTGTTAATCACACCAACGGTCTGAGTTGACCCAGCTGTCTGCCCTTACAAGGTAGTGTGCTGCCATTCATTACTATCCTGTCAGTCTCAATGACTTGTACAAGAAGTGCTTTAGAGAAAAATTAAACTGATGCAAGTAGCAGGTGTCACAGGTGCAGCTTGTGTGAATTCCAGCCAACCCCATTTCATTGAGGCCATGGAAAATGAAAGCACAAGTGCCTTGCTTTTAATTTCAAGCAGATTTGGGGAAGAAGGATTAGAGTGAACGGCAATTCCAGCCAGAAAAGTAACCTTCTTTTTTTCCTTTTTAAAAGCAAGCACTAATCTTGCTCTGTTACCAGCTCTTTGTGGCATTGAGCTCTATCTTCTCACTTTACTGGGCCGCAAGCAAGATCTTGCTGCTTTTAGCATTGTGGGGCCAATATAGTTGTGAGATAGCAGGCTGCAGGGATGGACCTATGTATCACAGTCGTCTCACATAAGGGACTCCAGGCAGCCTGTGTGTGCTTGTGTCATCCCTTTCCCCTTGCAGTGAGTTTCCTCCTTCACCTGTTTACAAGGTTCAGTAGCCTCTGATTACAGCTTTGCCTGCATAGATTGGCAAATCATGTAATGGAGTCCAACTGCTACTTTCTCAGTAGCGCAGGGGAGGCCATTTCAAACTCTTGGATCACATGAGAAATTGTGGATGGTGCTTTGCATGACACTGTGCGCACAGGTGATAGAGGGGAGACGTGATTGTAAAAAAAATAAAAGCAAGGAGTCTTGTGGCACTTAAAGACTAACAGATTT